>CM049926.1:1095000-1695000 GCA_027405835.1 Asclepias syriaca | reverse complement strand
AAAAGTCGTCATCTCACATTTAAAAATAATAAGAAGAAGAAAAGAAAGAATTGTTCTTTTCAAGGTTGGTTTGATAAGTTAAATAAAGTATCTTTTTATATATATATATATAAGGCTAAAAGTATGGTAACGGAGAAGTTATGGTTTGTCGAATCTTGGATAAGATGGGCACTCAACTAATATTAAGGTTGTCATTATTATTATAATTAAGCCTAATTTTGTCCATTAAAATTTTTTTTAATAATAAAATATAGTTCAATTGATAATAATATAAATTATAATTTAAAACCCGATAAAAATAAATAAATTTAAGAAACTAAAGTGTCAAATAGTTCATGTCGCTGCCCAGATAATTCAAGCCGAGTGCAACATAGATATGTGTCATCTCCAGTATGGTCTATGTTGAGGTGTCAACTCATGTCCCACATCTGAAGATAATGCTAGAGGTGACTAGCATATAAGAGTTCCACTAACTCTATTAGTATAAGGCATTTTGGGATGTTGCCCAAGAACAAAACCGTGAGGGCTTAGACCCAAAGCGGCCAATATCATACTAATGTGGAGTTGAGTGATGTAAACCCAACTTTGTGGATATATGCGGGCCTAACAAGTGGTATAAGGGTCAATATCATACTAATGTGGAGTTGAGTGGTATAAGTCCAGCCTTGTGGGTATATGCGAGTCTAACAAGTGGTATTAGGGTCAATATCATACTAATGTGGAGTTGAGTTGTGTAAGCCCAACCTTGTGGGTATATGCGGGCCTAACAAGTGGCATTAGAGCTTAAGGTTAATGGGCTTGCTTGCCAGATGTGGATGATTATTCGTCTAAGGGATGTCTACGAGTATGTGGTCCTTGGTTTGAGGGGAGGATTGAGTTGTGTAAGCCCAACTTTGTGGGTATATGCGAGCCTAACAAGTGGTATTAGAGCTTAAGGTTAATGAGCTTGCTTGCCAGATGTGGATGATTATTCGTCTAGGGGATGTGGGTATATGCGGGCCTAACAAGTGGCATTAGAGCTTAAGGTTAATGGGTTTGCTTGCCAGATGTGGATGATTATTCGTCTAGGGGATGTCTACGAGTATGTGGTCCTTGGTTTGATCGTCTAGGGAATGTCTACGAGTATGTGGTCCTTGGTTTGAGGGGAGGATTGAGTTGTGTAAGCCCAACTTTGTGGGTATATGCGAGCCTAACAAGTGGTATTAGAGCTTAAGGTTAATGAGCTTGCTTGCCAGATGTGGATGATTATTCGTCTATGGGTTGTCTACGAGTATGTGGTCCTTGGTTTGAGGGGAGGATTGTTGGGGTATCAACTCATATCCCACATTTGAAGATAAGAGTTTCACTAACTCTAGAGGTGACTAGCATATAAGAGTTCCACTAACTCCTTGCCCAAGAACAAAACCGTGAGAGCTTAGACCCAAAGCGGACAATATCATACTAATGACTAATGTGGAGTTGTTAAACCCAAAGCGGAAGCGGACAAATTCGACACACACATTTTGGCCACCGAGGTGCCACCGAGGTGTAAGCCCAACCTTGTGGGTGTGGAGTTGAGTGGTGTAAACCTAACCTTGTGGGTATATGCGGGCCTAACAGTCTACGTATACCCAAAATTATGCAAAGAGTATAATATTAAATACACTTAATTCGACACACACGTTTTGGCTATTGACTGTCCAAATTATTGGAGCAGTACAATTTTAAGTGTAAACTATATGAACGTAATATTAAATACACTTGATCCGACACACAGAACTTACACCCAAAACGGACAATATCATACTAATGACTAATGTGGAGTTGTTAAACCCAAAGCGGAAGCGGACAAATTCGACACACACATTTTGGCCACCGAGGTGTAAGTCCAACCTTGTGGGTGTGGAGTTGAGTGGTGTAAACCCAACCTTGTGGGTATATGCGGGCCTAACAGTCTACGTATACCCAAAATTATGCAAAGAGTATAATATTAAATACACTTAATTCGACACACACGTTTTGACTATTGACTGTCCAAATTATTGGAGCAGTACAATTTTAAGTGTAAACTATATGAACGTAATATTAAATACACTTGATCTGACACACACATTTTGGCCACCGACTGCCCAAATTGTCGGAGCAGTACAGTATAATTTTAGGTGTAAACTGTACGAGCATAATATTAAATACACTTGATTCGACACACACATTTTGGCCACTAACTGTCCAAATTGTCGAAGTAATACAATTTCAAGTGTAAACTATACGAACATAATATTAAATACACATAATTTGATACACATTTTGGCCACTAACTGCCCAAATTGTCGAAGCAGTACAATTTCAGGTGTAAACTATACGAACATAATATTAAATACACCTAATTTGACATACATATTTTGGTCACCGACTGCCAAATTTTCGAAACAATACAATTTTCAGGTGTGAACTATATGTTGGTCTTGACTCTTGTCCTACTACAAAATGGCAACTTATACCATACACACGTAAAATAAAAACTAGATATTTAAATTCACTCTAAGCATTCTTTTGCCTTTCCCTTAAGAAAATCGCCAAAAATCTCACAATCATTAATTTAAATTTCAGATAGCCAACATCAATAACACACTCCTAACTTTTAACTTCGATTTACAAGACACTTAGTAAAGATTCAATTCCACTTATTTATCATATTAATGAATATTTTAAAAGTGGCATTTCACAAATTCTAAATATGTAAAAGGTCAAAAATGTCATTTAAAAAAAAACAAAGACAAATGCAAGAAAGAAGACGAGCGAAAAAAAGACTTCTTCCAAGAGATAATAATAAAAAGGAAAAAAGGAAAATAAAGAGACGTACCGTTGGTGTAGAAAATGACGTGGCAAACTTTCTAGATAAGTAAATTACTTCTCACACTACACACACAAAAAACACTTTAATACAACACGCATTCTCTCTTCAACTACTACTACGCCGAGACACGCTCTTTCTCTCTCTAAAAAAAAGCATCTCAAAACTCGTGTATATTTAAAAGAAAAAAAAAAATTTGTTCAAATTCTCCAATTAATCGTTGCAACCGTTTGTAATTCACGATTTTTTCCTCTAGTATCCTTGTTTTTTTCCTTTGAATTTTATGTATATTTTGAACAGATTTTTTCGTTTCGACTTAGTATATTTGTGGATTGTTTAATAATCGATGATTGTTCGATAAAAAGGAAATTTGGAGTTTGGATATTCTTGGTTCTCGGATTTTTGTGTGTTTATTGTTATTATTATATTATATTCTGTTAATTGATTGAAGAAGAAGGAGATAATTTTAATTGGTTGGGTGATATGATGGAGTCAGTAGACGGTGGAAGGATGGTAGCGTCGGGAATTGTTATGGAATTTCCGGTGAGTGATGGAGTAACGGTGTGTTCTCCTGTAAAGATGCCTCCTAGACTCCGTCGACGGTTATCGGAGACTAAAACTTCGGCGCCTTCCACTGTTGAAGAAATTGAAGCTAAACTTCGCGGTGCTGATCTTCGTCGACAGGTTTTTGTTCTTTTCTTTTCTTATCTTACGTGTACCTTTGAAAGTCTGAGGAGGAAAGGACCATATGAAAGTGATGGAGTTTCTTGTTCCTTTTGATTCATAGTAATTGTTAATCTTGATTCTTTCTAAGGATGCAATTTTGATCGACGGTTTCTTTTGGTTTCTTTTAGTTTCTTCTAGGTCCGAACCTTTTTTGCCTTTATCTTGAAGGATGTTCTTGGGTGTTAGGTGGTGGGAGGGTTGATTCTGTCATACTCAGTTTCTGTTTTAACCATTTTACTACTATTTGCTAACTTTTTTTTCTTTTTTCTTTTTTAATTCCTTTTTCTTTTTTTATTAATCAAAGCTATGTCCTCGGGCTAAACCTTTTTTCATCGTGAATCTGCAGTTTAATTGTCTTACTTGTACATTAAAATATGTGAAGCACTTTGCTGAATCATATGTATATTTTTAATTTTTAATTTTTATTTATTTCATTTACTGTACTACAGAAACACTATGAGCTTTTGTCAAGCAAGGCCAGACCAAAGCCACTAAGCCCCTCTCACTCCTCATGTAGTGAGGAGGACCGGGGACAGCGCCTTGAGGCTAAGCTTCAAGCTGCTGAAAAGAAAAGGTAATTAAATTCTGTTGCACGATTTTTTTTTTTTTTTGCCTTGATTTCTGTTTGTTTAGAAGCATTTACTGGAATCCTATGCTGGTCTGTTCCGGTGTTACGGGTGGTTGTTTTAAGCTTTTGATATGGACCACTTACTAATCAAATTATTAAGCCCTTTTTGAAATTTGAGCTCAGTCCAGCCCTCTGATGAATTTCAAAAAGTTAACCATGTGAAGGTCATCATCATTGCCTGGGTCCTTGAGGACAATATAGTCTTCCTATTAGGTGGATTCTGTTAGCTCATACTTTATTTTCTATTTATTCTTCATATGTTTTCTCCAAGTTTATCTTCATATTATATTATCTAAATTTACTTTTATACCTACTATTTATAGGTTTTAACATTTTAATTTTATCTTTGTTGATTAACCTTTTGTGTGCTTATGGATTCAATCTGCTGTTCTAGAGCTTCCTATTGGGTTGATCATTTCCCCTGTGATTGACTTGAATTCTTTTTCATGTGCAATAGCTAACCTTTAGCCTCACTACTTTCCCTTGTATCCCATGTTAGAAAATTATTTAAGATGACTGATAAGATAATGTTTTTCCCATGATCAATAGGTTAAGCATTCTGGCAAAAGCTCAAATGCGTCTAGCAAAGCTGGATGAACTGCGGCAAGCAGCTAAAACTGAAGCAGAGCTGCGCTTACTGAAGGAAAGGGAAGAGTTGGGTTCAAAGGTTGAATTGCGTGTTCAGCAGGCTGAGGCTAATAGAATGCTTATCCTGAAGGCGCACAGGCAGAGACGTGCTTCCTTGAAGGAGAGAACATCTCAGTCTTTACTACGAAGGATGGCCCGAGAGAGCAGGTACAAGGAGCGCGTACGTGCTGCTATCTGCCAGAAACGTGCAGCTGCTGAGAAGAAACGATTAGGATTGCTGGAAGCAGAGAAGAGGAAGGTATGTGCAAGAATACTGCAAGTGCAAAAAGTAGCCAAGTCTATATCTTTTCAGCGTGAAATTGAAAGAAGAGAAATGCAAAACAAATTAGAAGACAAGCTCCAAAGGGTATTGCAAATTCTAACTTTTCAATTTTTGAGTTCATAAATTCCCACAACTATGTTGATGTATCTTACTGTTCCATTTGATGCTAAATAGGCAAAGAGACAACGAGCAGAGTATCTCATGCAAAGAGGTAGGGGGCCTATTTCTGCTCGTGCCAATTGGAACAAAATTCAGGAGCAGGCTGATGCTCTCTCAAGAAAATTAGCCAGGTAAGCAACAAATAACAATTCTTTTCTGGTAAATATGGTGCAGACACAAATTTTGTTATTGGAACACCTAACCTTAAGTTTCGTAATCTTCTGGTTGGTATGTTGACGCCATTCTGATTATATGTGCTTCTGGATCTTGCTTAATGAAATTCATTGTGTTTTTACTTTTGGATTCTTTACAGTTGTTGGAGGCAATTCTTGAATCTGAAGAAAACAACACAATATCTTGCAAAGACTTACAGTGCATTAAATATCAGCAAGAACTCTGTGAATTCAATGCCTTTTGAACAACTGGCACTTATAATTGAGTCAGGTCCTACACTTCAAACAACAAAAGCCTTGCTTGACCGCCTTGAGAATCGGTATAAGATATCAAGGGCTTTTGCTCCCTCACCAAGTCCTTCCTCTTGGAATGATATTGATCACCTTCTAAGGCGAGTATCTTCCCCAAAAAGGAGAGGTGCACCTAGAAAATCTACAGGGAGCAGGGAATCAAAGAAACCAGTTCCTACTAGACAAGCCCCTATAACTCCTGTTAAATTATCTAGGTACCAAGTGAGAGTCGTGCTCTGTGCTTACATGATCAAGTGTCATCCAACTTCAGTTTTTAGCTGTCAAGGGGAGCATGAGATTGCTTTGGTAGAATCTGCTGAGAAGTTTATCAGAGAGTTTGAGTTGCTAATTAAGATAATATTAGATGGTGCTATTCAGAATTCTAATACAGATTCTGAACATGCATCAAAGGGAAGAATAAGCTTCAGATCTCAGCTTCAGGCTTTTGATTCAGCATGGTGTTCCTATTTGAATAGCTTTGTTGTATGGAAAGTTAAAGATGCTCAGTCACTTGAGCAGGATTTGGTTAAAGCTGCATGCCACCTTGAACTTTCCATGATTCAGACTTGCAAGATGACTCCTGAAGGAGATACTGGAAATCTTACTCATGACATGAAGGCTATCCAGAAACAGGTATTGTTATTAAATGTATAATCAATCAATAATCTAGGAGTAATATATACTCTTGTTGGTCTGGAGTAGTGAACTACATTATAGCTGCCCATCTTCCTTTTAGCAAATTTGACGCTTACAGTATTCTTCGTACTGTTATAAGTTCCTGTTTAGATATATTCTCCCCTTCCCTATCACCTGCACCCAAAAAAGAAAATGGTGCAGCAAGAAGATGTGAGTCTCATATTGGTTCTAGAAACCCTAGCACAGGGAGATACAAAAACAGTTTCATATAGTGAGAGATTATTAGATTCATGATGGCAATTTTTCCTTTGCTTCCAGGTCACAGAAGATCAGAAACTTTTGAGGGACAAAGTACATCACCTGAGTGGAAATGCTGGCATTGAACGCATGGAATCGGCACTGTCTGACACACGGTTGAAATACTTCCAGTCAAGGGAGAACGGGAGCCCCCTTGGGTCACCAATCTCCCACATTTCGGCTCCCCTACCTGCAAGTATTCCAGTTACCCCTTCCCCAGTCAATGAAAGAAGCAATTTAGTGAAGGTCACTCATAAGTCAAGCAGTGTAGCAAGAAAATTATTCCAAGGTGAATCTAATCTAGGCGATGTAGGTCCTAGTGGCCAAATGACCTCTTCAGATAAGAGGATGGAATTGGAAAATGAGTTGATTGTAAACGAGAGTCTTCATGGAGGGCTCATTGTACTTGACAATAACACTAATTCTGGTCTTGAACACCAGAATGATATCAAGGTTAGTAAATTACATTGAAGTTCTAGTTTCAAACAAGATAAAAAAAATTCCAATGCAATTTAAGAAGCTCGTAAATTTTACAGGAAAAGGTGAAAATGACAATGAAGAAAGCATTTTGGGATGGCATCATGGAATCTGTGGAGCAGAATAAACTGGATTTTGCCCGAATCTATGAACTGGTGAGGGAGCTGAGAGATGAAATCTGTGTGATGGCTCCTGAGAGCTGGAAGCAAGAGATTTTTGAATCATTAGATCTGGATATTCTCTCTCAGGTACCCAGGTGTCAGCTCATTATACATGACCTTTTTTGGATGTCCTGAACCTTCTCACATGTCTGTTTATTATTCTCACTTACAGGTGCTGAATTCAGGAAATATAGACGTAGCTTATCTTGGAAAAATACTGGATTTTGCATTGATTACGCTGCAGAAGCTTTCTGCTCCAGCAAAAGTGGATGAACTAAAGATAGCTCATCAGAAATTTTTGGGAGACCTCTCTGAGATATGCGAAGCTACAGATGCATCCAATAAGTCTAACATTACTGTGCTAGTGAAGGGCTTGCAGTTTGTCATGGAACAAATGCAGGTGGGTTTCTCTTTTTATACATTTTTTTTTTTTTTGCAGAATCACCTCACTGGTGATATTTCATTTACTGCACCATTAATTTATTGGGAGTCTTATTTTTAAGAATGTCATGGTAAGTTGTACATAACTAAAGGTTACATTTTTGCCAAATCACAGACACTTAAGGAAGAAGTCAGCAAAGCACGAATAAGACTCCTTGAGCCATTACTAAAGGGGGCTGCTGGCCTGGATTATTTGAGGAAATCTTTCACCAAGCACTATGGATCTCCTGATGATGTTTTGACTAATTTACCCTTGACAATGCAATGGCTCTCAAATATAAGTGATTGTAAAGATCGTGAATGGAACGAGCATATGAATACATACTTGGAATTGGTTCGAAGACAAGAAAGTTCATCTAAAAGTTTACTTCCTACAACAACACTAAAGACTGGGGGAAGCTTGGGGAGGAGTGGACTTATAGCTCCTGAACATTCGTCCTCCTCTATGACTAATTCAGGTTTGTGATTAATCTCATACTACATATGTGTGTCTGTCAGTGCCTGTTTTGGAAGCAATGTTTAAAATTATGCTTTATTCTTCCTTCTTCTCCCAGGGATGGTTGCGGAATATCCAGAATGCAAGGGAGAGAAGGTTGATTTGCTGGTGAGACTTGGGTTGTTGAAGATGGCCTTTGAGATTTCCGGTATAACAGAAGAAAGCTTGCCGGAAACTATGAAGCTCAATTTTTTAAGATTGAGGTCTCTTCAAGCTGGTATTCAGAAGATCATTGTTATTGCAACAAGGTTAGTGTATGATTTATCTTATATTTACAGTATTACCTGCATTCCCAGTTCACAGGTCTGATACATAATTCTCAACTTGCAGCATTCTTGTCCTGCGACAAACTCTTCTTACTGAAAAAATTGTGAGCAGCCGTGGAGGGACAGAAAACCTTGTTTTGAGTAGCATTAAACAGCTTTCTGAACTCCTGGACACAAAAGAGGATGCTGGGATCTTGCATATTACCGAGGTACTTGGCAAAATTGTAGACAATGGCGATAATTCAATTGACAGCATGAAGCTTCAATCACTTAAGAATATCATGGGTAGGATGTTGACCAAAAGTCTACAACCTGGAGATACTATTTTTAGTCGTATCTCACATGCAATATATTTAGCAATAAGAGGTCCTGTACTTACCGGAAGTACAAGCATCCATGGAAGGGAAATGGCAGAAATAGCCCTGCGGCAGGTGGGGGCGACAGTTCTCGTTGATGAAGTGGTAGGAGCTGCATCCACAATAGGAGTAGCTGCTACCGTGTCCGTTAATGTCCACGGGCCTTGGTATGCTCGTTTGGTAGATAATATGTAAAGAAGTAATCATGGGTTCTTATGTTATGTAGTGTTGTAAATATGGGATTAGTTGCACGTTAAAAAATATAATAAGTAGTAGGAGGTTGTGTTGTGTTGTGTTGTGCAGTGCAGCTGCATAAGTGGTGTTCTAGAAGAATACTACTATTTCATAGTTTAAAAATTGTAAATAGAAGTGAAATAAAGTAAAAGGGGAGGGGAGAAACAGGCCTATTTAACTAATCTTCTACCCCTTGCAAGTGGTCCTATTCTGTTGATATGGAAAGATTTATGTGTATCCAGTATCCATTGATTTTACTATCGTGTATCAGCATAATCACAATTCATATACATTATCATACATTTCCCTCCTGCCAAATAAAATGTCGACGAGATTGTTTGACATATTCCAATGAAAAGTCGTTCTCTACTAATGCTGGCATTCAATACGCTGGCCCATCCATTGGTATTGACACCGAAGTTGGTGAAATCCATTCATTTACTTACTACGAATGCAGCTATGAGCCCATAAACTACTCCCACTCCACTGCAGGCACGTGCTAGGCGTTTCCTATTTTCCTTGCAAAGATTTGCCTGTAGAATCTTCACTTGCTTCCCGGGATTCGAATGGCCAATAAGGTGACAATAACAGCAAAATAAAGGATCCCCATTTCATCTGTTTAACTTTGGCTTAATTGTACAAGTACTCTATTAAACAGAAAGGTATATCGATATACAGACAACAGAATGAACCTCTTTAGTAAGATTTACATGTTTATTAGCGATGCTTCCAACCATGAGTTTGATATTTACAGAAGTACCACCATGATTACAGCTTCACCACCAAAATCGACTCCCTACAAGAAAACCAAGGCAAAAGGCGCATTACTTTCCTTTTTGTTTTTTTGTTTTTGTTTTTGTTTTTGTTTTTTTTTTTTTTTGTCGTGGAGAAGTAGGAAGATTGAGAGAATTATGATACCGTGAACACCTAAGGATCAAAGTTGAACAGCAGCCATCTCCCTAACACGCTGCAATCTCCTCCTTCGATGATATAACCCGAAGACGTACAATACAAACGAAAGTGCCATAGCCGAGTAATCAAAGACATCAATAACATTTTGTTGACCTAGAGAAGGCAGAAAGCAGAAATGAGTACAACAGTATCGGACAAATGGTTCTAGTTCTCGATAAAACAGTACCACAAAGGTTCCCAAGATATAATAAAAAGAGTGCCATCAGGTGCAAAATATCAGAACATTTGGGAGGCCCGAATGACAATAAATTCCTATTACTGCATCTGTAATTACTAAACAAGCATTTAAAGATAAGCATCACCCTTCAAATCTACAATAGCTTACCTATACGCAAGAAATCCAAAGGGCTGAATGTGTAGAGCAGACCCAAAATCATCTAAAGATGCAGAAATATAGTTGTTACTTACATATTAAAGGTGAAAGTTGAAAGGACAAACAATTAAAAACTTATCAATTAAGCAGACATCTTCGCCAGATGTCAATATAGAAGTTAGTATGATATTGTCGTGGACTTGATTTCAAAACAGACAATGTGTGAGAGAGAAATTTCAGTACACTTACTGCAAAAATACGCAATTTGTTGAGGTGAGCACCAGGTCTGTCAGGATTCATCATATCATGACACATTCGCTTCATGTACAGGGGCAGCTCAAGCAGCTTCTGCAAAAGAGACAAAAAGAAGGAATTAAAGCAAACAAATCATCTTTTTTTGGCTTTTATCTTTTTGCTTTCGAGAGACTACAGATAATCATAGATAAAAAGTTCCTTCACAGGAAAGCATGAAGTTTACACACGGTTAATCGCAAAATGTTACCATACTTACTACACTGCATTTGATAAAATATACATAATTTCATAATCATCCTGTAGCCAAATATGCAGAGAGAGATAGAGAGAAGAAGTTCTGCCATGTATCATCATCCCATACATGTAACACCACATTAAGTTATTCTGAGGCATTAGGTCAACTAATTCTTAATCCATGCAAATATAGTTGTTAACAGGATTTGCCACAATGACCTACAGATCGTCAGAGACATGTACCTCAAACAAGTCTGAGGGGCACCTGAAACATCTAACATCTTTTTTGAGCAAAAATACTAAAAACTGACAAAGGACTTTGGGGAGCAGCTCTTTTCTATATCTTAAAGGAAACAAATGGTGCTACTTAATGAATCCAAAGATATTTCCCAGAAGAAATCGTTAATGTAATAAAATTGATCAGAATTCAGAATAGATGAAGGGGAAGGAGGACAGTCAATAAATGTAACATGCAAATTATTGAATTACTCAATCATATATCTGAACACATCCCAAACATTCATTCAGTAAGAGATATATGCTAACCAGGAAAAACCCATATTTCCCTCCAATAAAAAGTCGATTATATCGACGGATATTCTTCAGAATTTCAGTAATGTTATCTTCCTGGTGCTGGCCCAACGATGCCTGAGGTGTCAAACTAGTTATCTTCCGTGTGCACATTGGGCAATTGCAAGGCTGGAGTGCTGCACCATAGTTCCAATATTGTAGAATGCAACCTCCTGGATGAAAAAAAATATATAGTTATGCAAACATGTTAGGTAGTAAAAGCATCAGCGCCACACTACAACTACATGATAATTTTTACCTCCTATATGAACTGTCCAGCTGTAACGTTTTTTTTTTCCATTTTGTAAAATTTAAGTATAGAAAACCATACTCCTATTTGATTTGACCTACCAGCACTAATTTCCACTTACACATCATGAGCATATTGATGCAAAATCCTGGAATAACATTTTGATAACAAAATATGTAAAAATGTACCAAGATTAATAGCTTCAAGCCACATTATTGGAATAAAAGTATATTTCAGAGAGAGAACATTTTCTGTAATTAACACTATAATACTATGTTATGGAATACAACACAACACTTTCTTCAGTTACAAATTTCTCCAATTAATAGCTATTCTCCTCAAAATCACGAGAGACAAACATCTTCAACCGTCTAAATTACCAATCAATTCAAAACAGATTACGATCAAATCGCTAGTACTGAGTAGAAAACAGAATTAAACATACCGCAATACCAGTGGCCACAAGGAGCTTTGCACGGTACAACAAAACCACCAAAGCAAATAGGACAGCAATCATCAGTAGGAGGATTATCAGTGTTCCTCCTCGCGTCCTCCTCCACACCAGGAGAACTCGTAGCCGGCACTTGAGTATTCGTAACAGACATTACCGCCTCGGAACTCTCGCCTTCTTCCTTAAATTTTACTTCACCAGGCGACGACGACGACGACGACGCCGTATCCTCCATTTCCCCATTCCTCACCTCTCCGCTACTACTACTGCTACTTCTATTACCACGAATTCCAATCCGGCTCGAAGAAGACACCTCTACAGCAGTCTCGTATCCATCCTCTTCCTCCGTCACCTCCTCCTCCTCACCGGCGACCGTTCCTACACGTTGTCGGTTTCCATTGAGATTTAGGTTAGGATTCGTTCCTCGAGGAGAAGAAATCAAGCGTAGACGAGAGAATAATTTCATTGGGAGGATAAAATCACGAAAGATGTACGTCGAGAAAATGGAAAGGAATTTTGATGGAATCTATGGGGGAAAGGAAGGGGGGTTATGTTGTTTGTTTTAAACCGAAGGGAGGAGAAAGATGAAGAAGATGACGATGACGATGCATAATAATAATAATAATAAAGAAAAATGGGCTAAGAAGAGTGGGACCCATTGTTTTTAAAAAATATTAATTTCTTTTTAATTATTTGATCTCTTACTTTTCTATGGGTTATATTAATCTGCTTTTCCCACTCCTTTCTTGTTTTCTTAGTTTTTACTCATAGTTTAAGAAAGGAATTCAAAAGAAGAAAAAAATTTTATTTTTTTTTTCTTAATGGAGGATAAACTTGGAAAGAGAATGAAAATTATTATGTGTTTTTGTATTGGTTATAAATAAATTAACTAATAATTGATATAAAAAACTGTTTGAGGAAAGCAAAGGAATTATATTTATGTGGCAAAAAGACGTGATATGATTTTTGTTCTTAAAAAGAAAAGTACAAAACGTACGCTTGGTCACTTATTCTTGTAAACACAGATCAAGATATCCATTTGCTTTGATTTAATTTATTATTATTATTATTATTATTATTAAACACATGAAGATGAAGAATACATCCCGTGTAATGAAAAAGGAAATAAAAGAGAAAAAGAAAAAGAAAAATAGGACAAGAAATTAAGGGACTGGAACTCAATGATTAAATTATACCAGTTTCAAATGGCTATTCATATACATGCCACATCCTAGACGCCACAAAGGGAAAACAATAATAATAATAAAATAAAAACAAATCTACTTAGTAGTAGGTATTTACTATGTTAACAAATTTGAGGATTATATTTGGACCCATTACTCTTCAGCAGCCAGCAACAGCCAAATGCATCAAACAAATATAATTTATTGTCACATAACTCAGATAATTCTTCATCTCAAAAAAATTGTATTCATATAGGCAAGCAGGTAGATGGGAAAACAAATTTCTTCTTCCTATACCTCATTTATTTTTAAATTTTTTTTTTAAGAAAACAAGAAAAAATTATATTTATTTATAAAATTAAAATTTATCCACTAAAAAAAGCATTTTTACATATATTGCATTCCCTTTTCTTTTCAAGAAGTGCTTACTGTTACAAATTGGAAAATCGGAAGCATATATTACACTATTCACCACAAATAAGGGCAATCAAAATTTAAAATTTGACCCTCTTAAGGGAAGATGCAATAAAAAAAATAAAAATAAATAAACAAGTTAATAGTCTAAGCATATACCTTAGGTGACCATGAAGGCAGAACTCTTCCTCCATCATTCACATCAACCTTCAAGTTTGATCCATTAGTTTCCATTTAAAGGTTAGAGTCATTAAAGTCAATATCTACATCGAAAAATTCCTCGTATGGATCTTCTTTTTCAACAGATTCAACATTTGTGTTCTTTTTCGTGAGAGTTCTTTTCTTAGAACGGCCAGTGGCTTCACTGAAATCATCCTCATCTTTCGAATTTTGTGCCACTTTGCCTAGATCTCTTCTTCTCTTCATGGATTCATTACTGTCATTACTGCTGCTACCGCTGTTCCTTTCTGTCTTGTAGTGTTCTCTGATAGTGGCCTCAATGGTTTCTAACACCCTTTCTCCATACTTGGTTACTTTTGCTCTACATCCAACAAAAACATGGTTGACAATATGCATTTGATAATAGTGAATCCATAGCCTTAAAAACCAAAATGGAAAACTTACTTGCTAACTCCATTTATCTCCAGAAGTTCATCCTTGGTTCTGGGTATTCTCTTACTTATCTGCTGTAGAGTAGCATTCCTGCCATGGGATGCAAATACCATGGTATGATAATTGATTTCATCATTTCATCAATTTATCTTATATTCAAGACACTAGCAGTCTACCACATAGCTACATTCCCTTTCCCCCCAAACCCAAAAAAAAAAAAAAAAAAAAAAAAATGTTTTGAAAATGTTATTCTTTCCAGGCTTGCTATGTAGCAATCATTTTCCATATAAATCACACGTGAACTTGATATACAACTTGTTTTTACAATGATTTATGAAACCTTACCCAAAAATATGATATGCCATGACCCCTTCAGCTGATTCCTTAACAAGAGCAGTTCGAAGAATCCGCAGTGCAGAATAGAGTTTGGCTGCGAGGTCCTACATATGCATGACAAAAAGGCAGAAACAAGAACGCTACTTTAGTGGTTCAATGAACAAAGGATTCTGTAAATGAAAACTCGTGTTAACCCATAATCTAACCAAATCAACTTGATTTTCAGGTTGTCCAGCGGAAGCCACTTCAGGAGGATTTTGCTTTCCTGATATTAATGAGCCTTTTGCAGGTGTTTTTTCAGATCTACAGAAAGACGATTTTGTTGAGGGAAATCTGCAAGGAAGAGAATTTCAGAATAATGTGATCAACTGAACTTCAGCCATACAGGGATAGGACATTCTACAATGTCACGTATATGTGCCAGCCAAAGGAGAAATAAGTTTAAGGATATTCATCAGTACTTTCAATATGTTGCAAATATAATAATCCATCTTGCATTTAATCCAGACATATTTAGGAATGAAAATTAATGACAAAACTCTGAAGGGTTCCATATTGTATTCGAAACCCAATCTGCATCTTTTCCCATTTGTAAAAATCTACAAGAAAAGTTTCTGCCATTGTTGCAGTGGATCTCAATGGATTGATCTCATAACTCTTTTATTGAATGGAAAGTTGCACTACTCCTGCACGAATGTGTGCTAGGAGCAAAATGATAAATTGGCAAAATACACTATCCAAGACAAAAATTGGTTCTACCCATAATAGATGAATGTCTCACATAAATTCTTCATTCCGAAAAAGATGAGGGGGAAAAAGAAGCAACAAAGATAATGGAGAATCAGTTAATTGTGACGCACATAGCTCTGGGATAAGTTTTTCTTAAAAAAAAAGAAAAAAATAAAAAGAAAAGAAGATTCATGATTATGAAAATTTTGAATCTTCAATCCCAAAATGCTGCAAGGAAATGTCTACTTTAGACTAAAAGCATGTATCCCCGTTAGTCTGCAAATCCTAACAGTTTAGAAAATGCTCCTAGGCTGTCAATTCTCCCACTAACATGAATAGTTCTTCACCCGAAATTGGTTTTCAAGAAAATATACAAGATCTCACATGCATATTCAAGCCAGCAATTTACGAGAAAACACACCTCAATTTAATTGCCCTGCTACCAGAGAGTAGATTGTGGGCCTTCACACTATTCACCTGCAGAAACCAATCCAAGAAGTGACCAATGTTCACTAGTATTCAACCAGTATTAGAGAACTACAAACAAAAAGAAACATGATTCAAAATAAACCTCTCATACCTTCAATACAGATGATATAGATCCAAAAACGTCACTTTTCTTAATGTCCTCCATGAGAACATCCTCAATAACAAGATGACGCAGCACACGAGATGCTTCACCCTTAGGAAGATGTTTACCAGCTCCATGCAAACTCAGGGTCTCATGTTTATGTTTCTTTACCTAGATTACAAAAGAAAATATCACTATTAAGATCATAAGCCAAAAGTGTAATAAGCAAAAGCAGAAATGCATCTTCACTACATACAAACTGGTTCAAGGAACCCCTGTAGACTTCTAAGATGTGAGCTGATGAAAACTGTTGTCCTGTCATCTTTACAAGCTCAACCTAAGAAAACCATGCACATTCCATTTAAGTGAGATAATCCATTCTGTGCAGAAACACGATGCATTTTCCAAAAATATGAGAAGGTAAAAATATTAAGAGAAACAGACCAGTTGCTTTGCTATTGTCGTGACATCTTTCTCACTGCAGTCTTGAGTCTTAGAACAATTATCACATGTTTTTTGGCAATTGACAGAATGAAATTTTTCTCCAAAATGAATCAGTTGTACTAGACGTCGACAATCAACATCATTTTCACAGTAACTGACCTGGAAAAAAATTGTTGTTGATTAAAAATTTATGACAACAATACTGATATAAGCAGTTGTATTTTCTAAAGTACCATTCTCAGAAGATTTTCAGTATTTGTTTCCAGTATTCTCCCACCATATGATGTAGAACGATTAAATCCAGATGAACTTGAGTTCTGCTCTGCAACTCCTTGACTAATCATATGCTTAACTCGAATCTGGAAAAGGAAAAGAGCTTATATACTTGTAGAGAAGAATTCAGAATAAAAAAATAAAAAATAAAAAAAAATAAAAAGAGTAACAAGAAGTAAACAGGATGGAAATTTCACCAGAAGATATTGTATGAAAAATAATAAACTTCTGCAACAGGCCAAAATAAAATGTATCAAACAGTATAAGGTAGCTAAGGGAACTCACATAATCACTGTAACTGTAGTACAAGACACAGGATGAAGGCAGGCCATCTCTACCAGCACGACCACACTCCTAAACATAGAGAAAACAGAAAACACCTGACAATTAGGCAGCTTCAAGACCTCGATATCTTAAGATGTTAACATTGATTTTACTCGGTAAAAATAAAAAATAAAGACTTGCAGATTGCAAAATAACCTGATGGTAGCCTTCAATTGACTTTGGAAGAGAGTGATGAATGACAAACCGAACATCGGGCTTGTTAATGCCTGGAATATCTTGTGTAAGTTAAAAAATTTACAGGTCTTAAAGACAACATCAGAAGTAGTTTTATTTGTACCCATTCCAAATGCAACAGTAGCACATATGATATTAATCTCATCCTTGCTCCATTGCTTCTGAACAGATGCACGTTGAACAGAATCCATGCTACCATGGTAAAAAGCTGCTTTATGACCATAATCCTGACAGCAAAATAAGTTCAATCAGAAACAATCAGAAGTATCCTGACACCATGGCTAGATTGAAGTTAACCAAATTGCCTATTTAATTGTACAAAAAAGAATCAAAACATTTCACCAGTATCAGTTTATTAGAAGAAGAGGTTATTAAGAATAGGTGTGATATGAATCCTACAGCAGGAAATATCTAGGATCTCATTTTATAAGTTCAGTGAAATGATGAAAATGGAACTTAGCAGCATCATGAAGTAAAAAATACTCAATTAGAATTCAAATAAAAATTTCAGTACCATGACAAAGGAAAGGGTTCCATTTCTACTGTCTTCAAGGAAGAAAAGAATAAATATTTTAAACCTTCTAGCAGCAAAAGGACAGCCTAAAACTACCCTCGGACATTCTGACTAATTACCTACAATTATATATAAAAGAATTAAATTTATGGCAATTACACGATAACACAAAGCAGGGTGTTCACACAAAGAGGTGTCTCATTGAACTTTAAACCATGTTGTAGTATATCTGTTGGCCAAATCAATACTTCATTCAATCATATGAATTATTAATGGGAAATGTGCTGATTTATCCAAAAGGTGCTTTTCCACGATGATCTTTTTTATCGACCAATATAGTACCTAATCTTTCTACATGCTACCAATTTAGTTCTATTTAGGGTACTTGGAAAAAAAGGCATGGGAGGGACTAACTTGGCAGCAAGTGAAAAGATTAGAGACTATATTGATAAATCAAAAAAAAAATTATTAAGCACAAAAACATGAATGACCTTAAACTTTAAGAACTAAATAGGTTGTTGTCCCATTTGTATATAGCTTATGAAATGCATGCATACTGAAGGCCAAACACAATGCAAGGTGCCAGACACAGTTAATGAATTGAAGAGTGTGTTCTAGTACCCAGAAAATTTCCACATTCCAGACTGGTGACCACAATCTTATTGTTTCACCAGGGCCTGTCCTTGTGTATGTACAAACACACATATATATACATACATATATATATATATATATATATATATATATTGCCTTTGAATTACTAGATTGTACCACTCACAGAACTTGTTTCCCCCATTTAAGTCTTAAAAGCAGAAGTTTTAAACCATCTATGGAATTAGAAGAAACTCTCCCATCTTCTTTCAAAATAAAGAATCAACCTTCTCAACGTCAGCAGCAATATTCATAACTAATTTTTCCACACCCAAAATGTTTAACAACAATATTGTCATCACTTTTTAGGAGGAAAAGCCAAAACAGATATTTACCTTTAACTTCTCCGCAACTTTTTCACAGTCCATTCTCGAAAGACAATAAATGATTCCGCACTCATCAAAATGATTCTGTTTTATGAAGTTATCAATATCCTCAACACATTTCTTTGTCTTTGGGATGACAGAGTATCTGCATTACAGGCAAGATAAGTGAGGCATGTAAAATTATTTGCTTTTTTTTGTTGGAAAAATGCTTTATTTTAATTGATTGATACCGCAGGTTTGGACGATTAAAACTTTGCCGGAAAATGATGCAATTGACAAGACCAAGAGCCTGCACCACATCTTCTTTGACACTAATCGTTGCAGTAGCAGTCAAGGCCAATACAGGAACATCTGGAAACTTTTGTTTCAGTATACCAAGACCCTGGAAAGATGAACTAAACATATGAATATCAACTGAAATAAGATCAAGTAGTGGCTTAAAAATAATTGGATGTTATTCAAAGGAAACCTTGTACCTGATAATCTGGTCGAAAATCATGTCCCCACTGGCTTACACAATGAGCTTCATCAATAACTATCCTAGAAAGTAATCCACGAGCATGTAGACTCTCCAACTGTCGCAGCAGAACATCACTTCTGCAACATTAGTTACATATTCAGCACTAATGACATGAGAATTTCTTATCCTGAAATTTGGTTGAAAATTTGATTTAGAAATTCAAATTTGTGACAAGCTATATCAATTGAAGAATCCACCAAAGAGTTTGACATAGTGCTTATTATCTTCAATACCATGCAGTTTATTTTTCTTTTACAAAATTAAATATAGAAGTTTCTCAAGGAACATGTGACACTAGCATTTAACACATGACTAAGACTTTCAGGGAAACCTACCTACAGGAAAATGCATCACAAGGTTTTTGCTTCACAATATATTAAAAGGACAAGACTTGTTCAACCTAACTCCGAATTGTGAACAGGCAGCCTAGGTTTCCTGAATTGAAAAGGTTTAGGATGCATGTCAACCTTAGAGAGAGAGAAAGAGAGAATTGAAGAAACAGAGCTAACACCAGATATTATCGGGCACCCATAGGTGAGATATATATTATATATATATATATATATATATATATATGTCTCTTCTACCATAAAAGTTGGGGTCATATCTTGATACAAGAAAAGAAGCAGTACAAATAGTATTTGTTATTGAACCTTGCCTTCATCTGATAAATAGGATAAAACAATAAATCGTTTAGATTCAATCAATCAATCCAATCTAAATCCAATGTGGGCCAGTTGGATGGCATATAGGAGGTTGGCCTGTGATACCTTTAATGAGAGCTCACAGCTCAAACATGGCATTGCTTGTCTAGCAGCATCTTAATCAAGCCCAGTTCAGAAAGAAGCGTTTAGTCAACTTTTAACACGATACATAAGATTAAGGAGAATCAATAAGTGTACATCGAGACATCTCTATGAAAGTTGAAAAAAACGAAAAAATCTACTACATATATGAAATGTAATCCAAACCAGTTCATTACTAAGTACTTCTTTGTTAATCAACATCAGAAATTATGGCTAGTAAGATAGCCTCAACTAGATAGAGTTTTCTACTTAGTAAATATGTGTAGACCAAGGAACCAGTAAAGCAGGAGCAGAATAGTTCCTGGCAGCTTCAGAAGATATCTATCTAATGGAGCACATCAAGTTAATTAGGAAACAAGACATGCACCTGGCAACTTTCTCAGGGGTGACATAAAGCAGCTTGTATTTAGAATATTCTGTATTTAGCTCCCTTAGAATCTCTTGTTGTTCAATCCACTCCATGTTGGCACTTAGATAAGCAGCAGGTATGTTTGCCTACAGAGTAACAAGTCATTGAAAACAGAAACTGAGATGAGAGTATGTGAACATCCAGAAAAAGAAGTCAAGTAGATAAACTAAAACCATACATACCTGTAGCAGATGCATAATTTGATCTTGGATGAGAGAAACAAGAGGTGAAATAACCAAAGTTACGCCGGGGCATATAAGAGCAGGCAGCTGGTAAAGAAGATTTGAAAATTGTCTGGTCATTAACATCGTACTGCATAATCCCAAAAGCCTCCAGAGTAAACAAATACCAAAAATGGAATTAACAGTAGCAATCTATATCTATTGAGCAAATATAGATATAGAAAACATTGTGTAAAATAATATACTAAATGTCATATGAATAACATAAGAGAGCCAGTGAATGGACAAAAGATTATTAAGGAAAGAATTTCCATCACTCAAAAATCTTATATTAACCAAGTACAACTGTAGATGCTATTTATCCAACTGTAGACTTCACCAAAAAAAAAATATCAATAGTATTCTTGTTTTATTTATAGACACCACATAAGAGAGTAGCTCCAGCTTGGGCTCAGATTGAAGTAACTGTAACACCAATGCTCATAAGAACATAAATCTCTTGAAAGTGTATTTTCCGCCCATTTCATTAAAGCAAGCACATGAAAATAAAATAGAACAGCACAGTCTAATAAGTTAGAAACTAAAGTCCCTTCTTCCAGGTTCATACCTGATATGTTAGGCTCTTTCCACCTCCTGTTGGCATTAGCACAAACACGTCATGTCCACTCATAGTTGCATTGATCACTTCTCTTTGGTTGGGACGGAAGGAATGATTGCCAAATACCTTCTTGTTATTTGCCTAACAATGGATGAGAAAGATATACAAGGGAAAATTCAGTGCTCATCTCAAATATAAAAAGCAGCAATAATTAGAAAACAACCTCTAGCTCTTTTGTCCACAGGAAATCCCGGCAACTCCACTTTTTGTCACTTGAGCCCTCAATATAATTGACATCAACATACTTAGGAACATGTCGTTCCCTTTCCACAGGAACTGTTGAAGCTCCATACCAGTCAGGAGAAGAGATTGACATTGATGAAGAATTGCACCTATCAAAACCATTGTACTCATTGTGTACAGAGACATGTGGATCAGTCCGTGAAAGTCCAATCTTGAAAGATGATGACTGAGGAGTTTCATACTGAAATGTCGTCCTTGTTGCTGTGGATGCAGAGAAGTGTGACATGTTCCTCTCATTGTTGACTGATGTAGCACGGAGATGTTTTTCAAGTTGCTGGAGTTGTGTATTCAGTTGCAGCCTAAATTAAAAAATACTAACAAACAGTAAGCTGATAAGTTCTGAATGTACTGGAGGAAGAATGTGAAAAGCAAAAGGAAAAGACGTTATCATAAGTACAAAATATATTTTGAAAGAAGAAAATTAGTTACTTAGAGAAAGCAATGTGAATCAGTGGCATATGTAGTTTTCATATTGCTTTTCTATCTTCTTGTCTAAATATCTTTATCAATAACAAAAATAAATGAAATAAGACATTAGGTGCTAGCAAACCTATCTTGGCGGAGCTTCTCTATCTGATCAACATTTAGGTTATTGATATTGTCAAGAAGATCATTTGATATTCCAATTAGCATATCCTTCAGCTCCTGTAAATGTATTGAAGCTTCTGGGCAAGATCCTAGCTGCAATAAATTAGGAATCAGGTAGTGTCTCTTGTGGATCTCAAACATGTAATGAAAAGGGCAATGCGGGTACTACTCCATACGTTAAAACCATGACTGCACTTCACGCACAATTCTGGTGGTAAACTTGTCTCCTGAGGCCATTCAGAATTTCCTTTACTTGCAATAGGAGTGATTGGAGGAAGTTTCGAAATCGATGGTTGAGGAGTAGAAGTTGATTGATAGTGTTCCATAACTATTTGATCCACATCAATATTCTGAATGAGAAATTCACAAATAAAATTACATATGTTATGTGTTACCACATAATCCATCTAATAATTTGACAATCAGAGAAGACAAGAAAAATATTTCGTGTTTCTTAGCCAACAGTCATCAAATTAATATTTATCAAAGCATGTCCAAACTATAAAATCACTCACATAACCTCAATCTGAGCAAGTTCAAGAAACTTAACAGGTTTGACTCATGAAATTACTGTTTGTTAATACTAGACGATGTATCATCAAATTGATACCACGCGAATTTGGTTGTAAGTATTATATGCAAACTAAATAGATTACCTCAAGTATGTTATCATCAATGTCTTCATCATAAGCATTTCCAGACTGCACTGCAAAGTTGCAGGATACATCATGCACAGCCTGTGGATAAGAATTGTTACTTGTTGCAGCAGGTACAGTAGAATGCTTGTTCAATGACTTTCTCTCTTCAAACGCACCACTGGCAGTTGGAAGATTAGAGGCTCCCATGAAACCTCTGGGCTCAACAACATTTGCACAAGTGTTAGCACCAAAGCCATGATGTATTCGTACAGATCCTTGGAATGAACTACTTGTGTCCACAAAAGATTTCTCAGAAGCTTTCCTAGATTCTCCAGATACAGAAGTACCAAGGTCTTCAGCAATTGCTTGAGTTTTGCCAGGTTTTACATAGTTCTTGGAAGAAAGCTTTATACTTGAGAGCATTTTCCAAGCCTGCCAAAGTAGTATAATACAAAGAAAGAGCAAAATGTATAAGATTAAAAAAGAGTTGATAGATTAATATAGAGATGAAACTGATCAGAAAAGATGAGAATATTTCCATAACTAACAAGAGGCCTGCAAAACTGATAAAACTAAATGTAGAATTCTATAGATGCACGTATTCAAGGTCCACCTACTTACAGAAAAGTAGGTATTTTTAAGAGGAAAATATTCTATTCAAACAGATGAGCTCTTTTATCATGCTACTGAAACTCTTTAGGCTTACCCTTTCAACTTCTGGATTGTGCAGACATGCATTTTGAACTTGACAGATCGATGCACTAGAAAAAATGAAAAAAAAAAAAGAGTCAATACAAATTTAAGCAAAAAGAAAGTACAGTGTAGTAAAGACATATTTCCAACTGACAAATTGTTTAGTGCTGAATTAAGTAAATTGAATAATAAAATGGCAATTTTGTAAGAAAGAAGTGAAATATAGAAATAAATAAGTGAAAAATTACAATAGATATATATGTTAAAGTTTAACTACTGAATGCGTTGCAGCCAACAAAATGGGCATGTTAAAGAATTTGATTATACAAATTGTGCAAAAGGAAACTACTAACCCATAAATCTCTGATGGTAAAGTACCTTGTAATCATGGCCTCTTCAGCATGTGGTTTTTGAGCAGACAGTGAGTAAAGGAAGTTTGAACTCAAGAACTTATCTTGATCCGAAAATTCATTATGTGTATTGGCATGCTGAGACCAATTAAATATAGGTAACTTGTTGCACTTATAACTGTCGGCTGAAACATTCCGACTACATCTTGACAAGCAAAAGAGAGACGACGTCAAAAGAATAAGATTATCATAGTAAGAAGCAAAAAGGTTGCACCAGAATAAATAGAATAAACAGAAATGTTTGATATACTTGCCTTCTGTCGTCCATTTAACATATTCTCCTACATTTGCCAGTTAACCCTCTAACATGGTAACCACAGTCGCAGATGATATGTTGCCAGTGTAATTTGCTTTGGCAATACAACACTACTAAAAAACATAGGGTAAAACATATTTTACACACAAGATTACCAAAACATAGGGGAGTGCAAGCATAGCTAATAATAATATAATAGAGACTGAAACAAATTGAGTCCAAAATTACCAAGATATTAGAATTCATTGCGTGCACCTAACTATATGCAACGAGAAACCACATGAAATACTTTGGAGAAAATTAATCATAAAATAAGTCATAGCTTCAAAAACATAAAAGACAATTGAACTTGAAGCAAAACATGAATTTGAAAATGGCCAAACAACTTTTTTTTTAGTAACAAAATGAAAAATGGTCAATAATAAATAGAATTGAGAAACTTATCAAATGCTAAAATCTTCACTACTAATCATCAAATAAGCCCTGTCCTTTGTACCCAACAAGTGAAATAATGCAATTTTCCATATTTCGGATTCAAACATTTTCCAAGTACAATCTACTATCTTCAAATTTAGATTCCACATAGAAATTAAACTTAGCCCCCAATCATAACTTATAACCCTAAGAACTAAAAATTGAAAAAAATAAAAATAAAAATAAAGCATACATAATATATACACATGAATATCATGGTAGTACAGATGCAAATTCCATATTTCAATCCAGTGAAAATCAGATGTTTTCTATATTCACAAAAAGAAAAAAGAAAAAAATCAAAGGGAAATAGTTGGATTCATCAAATGAAATTAAACTTTAAGCTACTGAACATTACCCCCGTTATATCGGAACTGGTCTCCGATTGCAATTACCGGAACCCGAACAAGCGGCTCCTATATGAATATTTGCTCCTACTTCTGATTCTGTGCCGTCCGAGGATGACTCTGGAGACGCAAACAGTGTATGTGAGAGAGATAGAGGGAAATCAGAGAAACTTCAAATCGTGGCGGGATAATTTCAGTGCAAATTCTTTTTGAGACTTAGATTTTTTAACCGCCTTTTTCTTATATGTATAATAAATAAATAAAAGAAAAAACATTCTGAACCGGCCCGTTTTGACTCTATTTAAAGCAATTGGCCCATTTTTCATGGATCGGAGTTACCCACCTTGTGATAGAAGAAAGCCCAATAATTTTTCCATTTTTTCTTCACTTATCCGTTATTCAGTATTTAGAAAAAAAAAAGGGAAAAACGGTAAATAGTTAAAGAAGTACAGAATTTTCCTTTTGTTTTATCAATTTGTTTGGTTGGACTTATGTAAACATTTACAGCAAAGAACTGTATAAGTACACCACTCATAATCTGCTTTTTCACCTTTAATGGAAACCAAATTCACTCGTGATTCATGTTAGTGCTCCACATTCCCCCGTTAGTCTTACGCTTATCCTATGCAGAGCTTCAGAATTCAACTATTCAATCAGCAAGTCGCCTTTACTCTCGATTGCATGGCTGTTAGCTGCGGCTCTCACGTTCTGTCTCTTCACAACCATAAGGTATCTCGCAATTTTCTTCAACATTTTCTTTTTCTTCTCGGAATTCGATTGAAATTTTATTATTTTCAGCTGTTTCGTTGCTAAATTCATGGTGTTTTACGTTTTACCCCAAATTTTGCAGAAATTCTGGTCGTTGAGTCCTGCAGCAGCTATGCAGAGGGAGGGGAAAATCAGAGTTCCGCAGGTTCTCACGGTCGCCGGCTCTGACTCAGGGGCCGGTGCTGGAATACAAGCCGACATTAAGGCTTGTGCTGCCAGAGGAGTGTATTGCTCCACCGTTGTCACTGCTGTTACTGCACAGAATACTTCAGGAGTTCAGGTAAACTATTTTATGACGTGTATTCAAATAATTGGCTTTGTTTGATTTGATTCGAATGATTGGTTTAGTTGAAACGTTTTGATCTCGAGTGGTTTTGGTTCGGTTCATTTTAGGGAGTGAATATTCTTCCGGAGGAATTTGTTGCAGAGCAATTGAAGTCGGTGTTATCAGATATGCCTCCTGATGTTGTGAGTTAAACTGTTTTTGCTCGTCTACGCTTTTTTAAAATAGCATGTTGGTCATCATGTAATGAGTATAATCTGCCTTTGGAGAATAGGTTTGTTTGCATTAATTCCATAATTTTTGGAATTTCAATTTTGTAATATTATCATATATGGTATTGGCTCGATTATGGTAGTATGAGGCTAGTGATACTGAAATGATATTAGGTGAAAACAGGCATGCTACCTTCAACAGGTATAGTCAAGGTCCTCTGCCAAAGTTTGAAGGAGTTTCCAGTTCAAGGTAACCTAATTTTATTAAGTTGTGACTGAGTGCCTGTTTCATCTAGTTTTTGTTTGAAACAACATTTTTGTTCTGAAGACAGCTCTGGTGGTTGATCCTGTTATGGTATCTACAACTGGAGATGTATTGGTTGGTCCCTCAATTCTTGACGCTTTTAGGTAAGTTAGGAGAGAATATCTCTGATCTCTCTTTTGCATTTTCTTGATATTAGATGTGAAAAGGGTTCCTCATAACATCTACTTAGTAGTTGAATTTGATGCCATTCTCTGTTATACATATTGAGAATGCTTGTCCTGCATGCTTCTCATTTTATTCTGGATTACTCTAAATCAAAACTATTATGCTATATGTGAGTTGTTTTTGAGCACGATGTAATAAGTGAATCCAAGACAATTTTTGACTATGAATTAAACTGGGTTATTTGCTCATATTTGTCTATATAATAGCTGAACTGGGACGTTAACTTTACTTCTTTTTTTTTTTAAACTGGGAAGATTGAATATTGAAGGTCTCTCCTTCTCTCTCTAGAAACAAATGCACAATATATTTCCATATGTTTTAATCCTTTCTTATGCTTGTCTTACTGTAGAGGCCCGCAGGCAAATACATTTGGTAGTATTTCTCTTACTAATATTCTTCTTTCCCTTATTTATTCTTGATATCACTTCCAGTCTCCACCATCTCATTTACAGTACTCTTCTATAGGGAATTATTCTTCCCCTTGTTGAATTACTGCTTCAATCATGTTTACCTCTCTATTGTTTCTCTAAACTGTGGTTAATCCTACCTAAATAGGGAGTATCTTCTTCCCATGGCCAACATTGTTACCCCCAATCTAAAAGAAGCATCTGCTTTGCTTGGTGGAGTATTGATAGAAACAGTTGCTGACATGCATTCTGCTGCTAGATCTATCCATGGTTTTGGCCCAAGGTGAATTCCTACTGATGTCAAAGTTTTGCACTTGTTAGTGATTAAATTGAATATTATACAGCTCCATTTTTACATGGCAATTTTTGTTTGTTAGTCTTTGATCATCAAGTTTGAAGAAAGTGAATGAAGCTACCTCTGATGTGAAAATATCTGGAAAGTTTTGAATTATGGCACCTGGTGTTTCTATGCTTATAGCTAGTACATTGAGGGCCCTAGTATTTGCTATCTCCATGCTTTGGAGGACCTTAGTATGGTTTGAATTATTCAAGTGAAAAAGTCAGCTCAAAAAAATTGTGGCTGACTGTGGCTCGAAAACTTAGATATTTTCAGTTTGATCAATTGAAAATAACATCTCTACCTTAGATTATTAGAAATTTAAGGTTTACTCTTTCTTCATGATCCTTATCCCAATTTGATTTTATTCTTAAGATATCCTTTCCCTTGTTGGTCTTTTCTCCTGTAGTATAATTGAGTTGAGGAAACAAATTGATGAGTTTGTTTGTTGATTTTAGACATGTTCTTGTGAAAGGTGGTGACCTCCCTGACTCACTGGATGCTATCGATGTTCTATTCGATGGTATGCACCTCTTAAAAACAGTTCATGATAGAATTTTTATACTACAGTCACATGATTTGCTCAAAAGCACACACGTCTTCTTATGCTTGTGGTGTGATCTTGCAGGCAGAGATTTCTTTGAATTCCAGTGTAAACGTATAAAAACTCCAAATACCCATGGAACTGGTTGTAGCTTGGCTTCATCAATAGCTGCTGAGTTAGCAAAAGGCTCTTCAGTGGTTTCTGCTATCAAGGTAATATGGTAAAAGGGGAAACATTTAGCATATGACACCATAGAGTATCAAGGAGTTTCTGTTTGCAAGTTTTGCAGATTGTGCATGGTTTTCATATTGCTCTTCCTCTTTTAGATGTTTTATAAAAACAAGTTTCTACTAATTTATTGTACACAAGTCAACCGTTCTATTTGCTATTTCACATTTGTCATCAATTTATCTTTTCTCAATTCTTGATGTCTACCATTTTGTAGGTTTCTAAACGCTATATTGAGTCTGCACTGAACTATAGTAAGGACATCATCATTGGAAATGGATGTCAGGGTCCTTTTGACCATCTTTTGAAACTCAAGAATGATGAGCATGGTTTAGGTAGGCAGAAGCCATTTGATCCCAGCGATCTCTTCCTCTATGCTGTTACAGACACAAAGATGAATCTAAAGTGGGGACATTCTATTACTGATGCAGTTAAAGCTGCTATTGAAGGGGGTGCAACTATAATTCAACTGAGGTTCAGAGCACTTAAAGTTCACATTGTGCATGGCTTTCTTCTCATTTATGTTCTTGCTCTAATCTGTCTGAAATTCAAATCACTGCATTTCTAGGTCAGTCATGTAGGCTTGTAATAGTGTCAATATCTCTCTCATGGGGTTGCTTTATTTTATCATTAATGTGATTATTTTGGGTTGAGAATGTGGGAGTGGGTGGAGGAAATGGATATCTTATCCAATCGTATGTGGGTGGACAAGGTGAGGGGATAATGCAACATAAACATTTATTATAAGTGCTTACCTTACATTAATGGGTAGTTTTTAAGTGCACTGATCAGAGGTGCGATTTACACAATCTTAAGGAAGCCTTATAATTATGCAATTTTCTCTGAACTTTGCCTTTATTCTAAATATTGTTCAGTATAATTACACGATGTAGACTTTGTATCATTTACTGCTCAATGACTCATCTCAATTGTTGTAACTGTTAAACTCTTTCTGTAATGCTTTAGTCTAATGCAAAATGTTTGTTCACGCTCTCACTGATATTCTTTAATTTGAACATCTGAAGGGAAAAGGAAGCTGATACTCGAGACTTTGTGGAAGCAGCCAAAGCATGTTTGAAAATATGCCGCATTCATGGTGTCCCTTTGCTGATTAACGACAGAGTTGATGTTGCCCTCGCTTCTGATGCAGATGGCGTGCATGTTGGCCAGTCTGACATGCCTGCAAATGTTGCCCGTGCTCTTTTGGGTCCTGAAAAAATTATTGGGGTTTCATGTAAAACACCACAGCAAGCTGAGCAAGCTTATCTGGATGGGGCAGATTACATTGGTTGTGGCGGTGTGTTTCCAACAAACACAAAGGAAAATAACCTCACGATTGGTTTGGACGGGTTAAAAACTGTGTGCTTGGCTTCCAAGTTGCCTGTGGTTGCTATAGGTGGAATTGGCATGTCAAATGCTAATTCTGTGATGGACCTTAGGGTTCCAAATCTTAAAGGTGTTGCAGTTGTCTCTGCCCTGTTTGATAGGGATTCTATCTCGGCTGAGACCCAAAAGTTGCTCAATGTGCTAACAAATTCAATAGCTTCTATAAGTCAATAGTGAAATACAGAAGGCTGGAATTCCCCTTTCTGAACGACCCCATGTAAGTCTATTTTTATTTTATACATTCTGTTGGACTCATCCTTTTATACCTTCGTAAAATGATTATTTACGTGATCTTGAAATTAAAGCATCAGGTCGCCCACTGTTATTTATATCTCTCTCCCTGTCCTGAATACGGGCTTATTAGTTTGTTGGCTTCCTGAATATTGATTCATATCATCATAATTGAGAAGGGTAAACAATATTGTTGTCTTCATCAGGAATATAAAGATAGCTAAAGAATGCAAAAAAGAAAATCTTCCACGTTACTAAATCAGGTGGTAATAAAATATTCTGACTTATTCTAATTTTGTTTGGCCTGAAACTAGTATTAACAAAATGATTACGCAATTCCCTGCACCCAACGTGGATACGATGTCACTGTCTTCTTCTAGGATAAAATCCAGCTGATGCTGGCCCCAGAAAGCCCCATTTTCCAAGGTCTAGTTTGGACTATGACTATGCAGCAATATATGACTAGAAAATCCCATATTCACGTCATAGCCATAATTGTGGCAGGCCCAGGCTGCTCCCAAGACTTTGATTCTTAGTAATGACAATAGACCATTCCAGAGCATTTGCATTTGTATTAAATATGAATGACCTGAAACGCGAGCATGTTGTGCATAAAGATATATTATTTATATCGGTTGCTTTTCTCTCTCTCTTTCTTTTATCAGTAAACAAATACAAGTTGTAACAGAGTCGTGTGACCATTCAATTGCTCCGCATGCATCCACATTAAATAACTAAAATCTCTGTAGCATCAAAACAACAGATGGGGGTAGAGGATTTAAAATTCACTGAGACTGTCGGGCATATCCCTAGCTTCTTATTGGATTGACAGCCTCTAAAAATCCTTTAGAAACTTTCCAGCCTTTGTTTCGTATCACTTTGCATTGGAAAAGAACCACCAGCCAGATCAGAACATTCCATTACCCATTGTCGGCCGAATTGAAGGACTTCAAATTCAAATAAAGAAAGAAAAGAAAGGAAAATATTTCCAACCCCACCTACTTCTTAACCTCAAATTAGTTTTCTGCATAAGGCCAAAACAAAAGGAGTTGAGATTAATGGAATAAACCACCTCTCAACCCCACCTACTTACTTCTTCTCTACCTTAATCACAGCCCATAGGAATGGTGGAAACGAGGAAAGTATAGACAATGAGTAATGACAATTTCCCATTTGAAGAGTCAGTAGTAAAATGTGCAAAGAATTGAAGTTAATTGGAAATGAAAATGACACCAAAATTATAAGAAAAACACCAATAATATCAAATTCTTGATAGACACAAACACTAAGGACAGCTTTAGAAACAGATAACAAAATCCAAACAAACCAAGACCTGTACTTATAAACCCTACCAATTTTGACTTCACTACAGCATTGCATGTACTCTTACCATTCTCTCTCTTACAACTGCAATTTTCACAAGCCTCTTTATCTCAAAGCAGTACATCATCATCATCATCTACAAAGCAACAGTTTTAACTACTCTTTTTTTTTTTTTTACTTAAATTTTTTACACAACCCTGAACATATATATATATATATATATATGGCAAATGTCAGACAGACAGACTTATTAAAAATAAGATTATATATAACGAGATTAACTGTCCTCCCTTTTAGCTAACAGGAACTTCTCCACTGGCTTGTGCTTCCTTCACTTGCTTATCATATTCATCTTCTTCGTCTTCATCTTCTTCAACTTCTTCCTCGACTTCTTCTTTCTCCTCCTCTTCTTCTCCTCCCCATCCAAACCCACTAATTGAGCGAGAAGCAGGCGGAGGCGCCTTTGCTTCTGCAACAATTTTTGTGATCTCTTCCACAGATTGAAGAGAGTAAGTTGGGTTTTCTTTCCTGTAGTAAGCAGCTTGAGCTGCATCCGTCAATTCCCTTGGCAGATTCTTCAGAAACCATGGATGGGATTTTATTTCTTTGAGCGTAATCCTCTGCAAAATAATGATAACTTTATACAATACGTCTTTACTAGCCAAAAACCCATATAGTAAAAGCCATATTCTTAAAGAGTGCAAACACGAAGTAAAACATGTTTAAAATTCCTATTGCTGTTCGGAACAAGCAACCAACATAACCTCAACATGAGGGTCACATATAAACACACACACACACACACATATATATATATATATATCACATATTTTAAGATACCATCAACATGTGCCACAACTTAGATTTGCTAGGTGAAATAAAATGAATTGGCTATTCACTTCTTACTTACCCTTGATGGATTGGCAACAAATATGCGAGAAAGTAGGTGCCTACAATCTTGAGATATGTGAACATAGTCGGGTATCTTGTACTGAACTGCCATTATCCGCTGTAAAGAGGAATAATAAAGCATTATTAGTGGAGTTATATGCTTTTCAAGAACAAAGTAATTACGTGGCGGCAGTGTCACACCAAGAACAAAATGAAGGAAACCTACTTGAATAGTCTTCCTGAAATTCTTAGGATCTTCTTGGTCTTCAAAAGGATATGCTCCAACGAGCATAACATAGAGCGTTACGCCACATGACCAGACATCAGCAAGCTGCAAAAACAACTCGAAGTATAAGATGACCTTCAATATATAGAATCTCTGCTCCAAGAAAAAAAAAACAAGGGGGAGAGCATTGTAGAGTAAGGTTTCACAACAAACTTCTCAATTGGCAACCCGTGAACACATTTGTGTGCATTGTTTCTAGGTTTTAACCACGAATAAACATTAGGCGAAGCAAAAGGAGAAACTAGACTAAGACAGATAGAGAACAGAAATTGAAAATATTGCTCATGCTAGGAAACTAAACAATTTTCAATCACATATATACTTCTGATCAAGAAAATTAAGAGGCTCACCTTTCCATCATATTCTCTCCTAGATAGAACCTCTGGGGCAATATAAGCTGGGGTGCCAACTGTCGATTTTGGTCTCGAGTGAAGAAGAGATGACTGTAACCAATCAACAGTCACGGAGTAAGCCCAAACAAAAAACATCGGAATTTTAAGAAAGAACCACTTTAACATTTCATACCTTTGAATAACCAAAGTCACAAATTTTCAGCCTTGGTGCAGGGCTTCCATCCAAAAGAGTGTTCTCCAGCTTCAGATCTCTATGGCATATTTGCTTAAGATAATTGAAACATTTATCAAGAACGGTAAAGCAAGTTTAACCCCCAAAACAACTAGAAACATAAAAATATATCCATGCTCAGATATTCAAATAACAACAAGATGAATGTTCATAGATATGTATACATATATATACAAAGGGATTAATTATATCACAACAAAACATTATCATCTAGGCCAATTTACCATGTAGTGACAGTAGTGGACGCCTGAAATAAGCTGCTGAAAGAAGTACCTGGCCTGAAAAATATGAAGCAAAATAATTGATCAACCCAAAGTAGAACTCTTTTTTCCTTTCCATTCTTGTTCTGCTGCTACAGTATCAGTTGAGATCTAACATAACTCATAAGAGATCTTGATACCTCATCTTCACTGAATCTTCCAGCATTGCAGATTCTCTCGAAAAGCTCTCCACCAGCTGCGTACTCCATGACTATAGCAAGATGGGTTGGAGTCAGCACCACCTGCAATCCCACGGATCAAATCAAACAAATTTAGCTAAGTATTCACTTCATACAAAAAGATCTGATTTTTTTTTTTTTTTTTTTTTTATGTAAAGAACTAAATGTGGATTCACCTCCTTAAAGCGAATTATATTTGGATGCTTTAGTGATCTGTGGTTTATAATCTCTCGGGCAACATTCTCATCAATCTACAAAAAAATATGAAAAATCAAAGCATCCATCAATCAATCTCCAATTTTGAGCTTAAAAATCCAACTAAATAACCATAACAGAGAGAAATAGATCAAAACAAAAGAAAACAGTTCCATAAAAGGGTGAGCTTTGGAATGGTTAATTAGACACTAAATTCGACAATCAATTGAACAATCTAATGCGTATAAAGTAAGTAAAAGATTAACCCACCTTATGCCCTCTGTCAATGTATTTCATGGCAACAAGTTCCTTTGTCTCCTTGTTCCTCATAAGTCTAGCCACACCGAAATTCCCAGACCCTATATCCTTAACAAGCTCGTACTTATCCATTTTCCCCGCTTTTTTTTTTTTTTTAGCCGCTTCAAGATTTTGTTCTAAATAGGCCAAAAAAGAACTATCTAGCTAAACCGACAGAAACTAGTGAGAATCCTCAACAGTACCCCCAAAATTCACTTCAATTCATGCCTTCCAGCTCAATTAATAGAAAGTACTGCCGAATTCCTGTAAAACCAGCTCTAAATCGCTCCGTGTACTATCAGAAATGGGCAAACAGATTCCCAACCAACAAGAAATTCATAAAAAATCCCCAATATTGTACCAGCAAAATGTAATCTCAAACTCCCCTAAAAACACTTTCCAGCTGGATTCCAACTCGATTTCCCTTAATTCATTCCAATCCTAGCCACGGACCGACAAAACATGCCTTGAATTCAACTGGGCTACCTTCAAAATTCACAATTTGGGAAATTAGGGTTTTCTGGATCGACCAAACATGCCTTGAATTCAACTGGGCTACCTTCAAAATTCACAATTTGGGAAATTAGGGTTTTCTTTGTAAAATTACTTAGAAAATTCAGGAAAAAGACATTAACTTGATGGGGGATTTTTCTTGAAGGACTTGAGTAGGAAATTTAACAGAATTGAGATGGGTTCTTGTGAGTGAGAAAAAGTTAGGAATTTGATAGGATTTCAAGAATAAGGAAGGAATATATTTTTGCAGTGACAGGAGTGAGAAAAGTTTGTGCATGAGAAAGATTGTGATATAGACCTTGTATTCGTAACATTATACATACATACACATACAAATATGAATATAATATTATATATATATATATATATATTTGTGTGTACACACACATACACATACTTCTTCCATGTGCATGAGAATGGGTATTTTAGTAATTTCCTTCGAATGACAACGGCACTTTCCTAATATCTAATAATTATTTGGAGGGGTAAAACTCCAATTGGAAAGATTTGTGAAAGATAAAGCCCAAACAAAAACAAAAATGAATAGACCCACATTAATTATTTTAAAACTATCCAAAAAAAAAAATAATAAATAAATAAAAATTCCTCTTTCCCAAATTTTATTTAAATTTCAAATTCTAAATAATTTATAAATTTTATTTTTCCACTATTATTGTATAATTAATTTTATTTTTTACTGTAAGAAATTTTGACCTAAACTTTAAATATACATACATGAATTAAAAAAAATTAAAATTTTAAACTCGACGTACATTTAAAAAAAATTATTTAAATTATAAAAAGTTAAAAAAATGTAACATATATAAATAAATAAATATTTACTAATTAAGTAAGAATAGAAACCAACCCATCTAGGACATCATGCTCTAAGTCAAATATATATATATATATTTAAATTGGGGGCAAAAACACCAGAGGACTGGAGAGGAATGTTGTAAACTTTCGGCATCGTCGTCTCCTTGATAAAGTGATTCAATTTATTTGGTTTCTAAATTGTAAATCTCAGTATCAAGTAAGGTGTTAAAACACGAAGTGTTTCTAGTGTGATAAATATAATTGGCTTGGCTTTGTTTGGCTCTAACCAATGAAAAGAGACTGCTTCCCAAACTCTATATTGCTTCCATTCGTTGTTGTCGGCAATAATTCGCTCTTGTCTTGGATCTGATCAGGTAACATTACTTCTGCATACTATAACATAGAATTTATCATTGAAATATATGATATTATAAATAAAACGACTACCTCCTGCTCTACAAAAACTAAAATGTCCCTAAGAATTCGATGTAAAAGATATAAAATTTCATGCTCCTCTCAAATTCCGCCTTAATTTGCCATTACAAATGGCTTCAAATCTCAAATAATTGCCAAGTTTGTCAATCCATTCTTATAGTTGTTTTAATATGGGCAAATATTGAAAAGATCATTTTTTATGAAATTATAAACCAAAAATTTGAAAGAAATTGGATTTTTGATTGCTTTAAGATTCGAATATTGATTTACTAGATTTTGTTAATTTGAATAGTCAAATTAAATTATTTTAACAAATAAAATATAAAATCTTGTGATACGAATTTTAAATATTAATATTTTTAAAAATTATTTTGTAAATAATAAAACGGGATTAAAATATAAGCATATATTCTCATATATATGTGGAATAATTACATAGCAAGTAGATACATAGGTATAAAACGAAAAATATTCAATTTATTCCCTTAGTTATGATATTAATATTTTTTTTCCTCAAAATTTAATAATGAAAAAAATAGATTTTTAAATTTTAAACTAATTTACTTGGATGTGAGTGAGAACAAGAAATATGGCATAATAATAAATATTATGTATATTTAAAATTTTAAAAATACCATTAGAATTGTTAACGGTTTTGAATTTGTTTGAGTTCGCTTAGTTAGCATTTGTAACAAAAAAGACTTAATTAGTATTTGTAACAATAAAGAGTTGGGAAATAGTTATCACTTTTTTTTATTGTTCACTGAATTAAATGTAAATTTAAATATTAATTTTTTTTCAAAAAACTTCAAATTTATAAAATTAAAAAATCTCTAATTTAAATATTTAACTATTCAATAAATTCTTATAATATATACAATATATATAAATATTTATAATTTTTTCGCAAGTGCTAATAAATCAAAATCTCATCGATCCTAAAATTTAGTTGAACTCTAATTTCTTTTTATTTTATCTTCTAATTTAATTATAAAACAAACTTTCATTATTATTAGAAAAGTAGCTAAATGGTATGATTCCGGAGTTTTTTCCCCAAATTAAAATGGCTAGGAGAAAGTGGGTGGCTAGGAGAAAGTGGGAGGATACTACCTATCCTTTGATATCCGAGGTAGCCAAACATGTTACTAAATTGGACGATTTTGTGAGAATGAGACTTGTTTGTAAATCATGGCAAGCTGCGATGCCAATGGAGAATTTCCAATTCCCAAAGTTACGGGAACATATTCCATATTTGATACTGGCAGGAGATGGAGAGGAGCGTGAAGTTTACAGCATAACGGACCATAAGATAGTAGCTAAAATTAGTCGACCATGTTTAAAAAATAGTAGATGCATTGAATCATTAGGATGGTTGTTAACTGTAGGAATAGGTGGAGATATGACTTTACTAAATCCAGTTACTAGAATAGAAATTGAACTTCCGCATCATAGAACTTTCCCACACATAGCCGGACCATTACCGTCGCTAGATATTATGAAGATGGCATTGTCATCGGCACCCGATAAAACATCAGATTACGCGGTGATGGTTATCGGAGGAACATATAATTTAGGGTTTTGGAGGCCAGGAGATCGTTCGTGGAATTCTATTCAGAGAATCAAGGGACGTGTTCGTGATATCACCTATTACAATGGTAAATTTTATGTTATAGATGTTAGAGGTTTTGTTTCAGAATTTGATCTTACCGGATCTAATCCAGAACAAGGGCGACTTATTGCCAACAATAAATTACTCGTCCAAACATTCTCCATATATGAAATTATGGATATGAATTTGTATATTTGTGAATTCTCAGAAGAATTACTCGTAATTCTTAGAGATTGTAGACAACGCGACAACAGAGGCAGAGATGGCAGAGGAGGCAGAGGTAGTGTTTTCTACAAAACTTTTCGTTTTTATATTTATACAGTTGATATATCATCAGGAGAATGGAAGAGGTTAAAGAGCTTGGGAAGAAAAGCTGTTTTTATTGGTCACAACCAAACAATGTTAATAGATACTTATGAATTTTATAAATTCAAAGCCAATCATATTTACTATACTACAGACGTTTCGCATTTGTGGGATCAATGTATAGTTTCTGATCCAATAGAAGCCGGTTTGGACGTTGGGGTGTACAATTTATATACTAGTGAAATTGATCCATTTTATCATGGGGATGAGAATAAATTGCTTAATGGAATTTCTCCACCCCTTTGGTTCTTTACCCCAAGATTTAAGAGTGATTTAACATAACGTTACTTTTTTACCTATTTTCCAAGTCGGATAAACTAACAAGCACTTCTTAGATTTTTTTAGAGTACATAATCTAACTAATACAAATTTTTTAAAAATTCAACTTTTGTACATATATTTATTTTTGCTTTGAACTGACAATTGAATTATAAAATATCATCTCTTTTGGCATTCCGTCCAAAATTTTAGTCAGACTTCATTTTCCATCGAATTCTTATGGACATTTTGGTTTTTATACAATTATAAACATTTTTTAATTATTAGAGTTTTATTTTCAAGCATTATTTTGTCATGGGTAATTTTGTCATTTCACTTTATTATTAAAAAATTAAAAAATATTTTTTTGGTAATTTCAAGGATTTGATCCTACAACCTAAATAAACTATACATATCCACTAAGATAACTATAAATATATGAAATTATTTGAAACTTATATTTTATATTATAATTACCAAAATAATAAATATGCATTTTATATTGCGATTGTATTTTATATTTTAAATATAAATTATATTAAATATAACTATTATCAAAAAAATATTATCAAATAATACAATTTAAACCACATGTTTTTATTATTGTCACGTTTTTCAAAGCTTGCGCTGAAGTTCTTCTTTAACTCTTTTGTTTCGAATCTATCGCAAAACATGAATTTTGAGATGTTTTTTTATAAAATGTCATTGCTGACGCTAATAATATAATAATGTCATTGTAAAAAAAATTCAAAATATGTATTCTGCAATGAATTCAAAATTAAAAAAAAATAAATTTAAGGTTTGAGAAAGAGAATGACTATGAAGACGTATAGTTTAAATTGTGTTGTTTGAATAATATTTTTTTAGAATCTTTATATTTAATATAAATTTCAAATAATATAAATTTTTGTATTATATCCAAATGGTAAATGCTTATTTATGGTTTATACTGTTGTGGTTCAAATTTAGGGGTTCACAAATATAATTATGTTAAATTTATTTTGGCATCATCTTATGCAATATAAAATATAAATTTTATACAAATTAATATATTAATAGTTGGTCAGTTGGTTAATATAATTTTACTGTTTGTGTGGTTGAAGGACCTTCAATTTAAAAAGTTTTAAAAAAAATTTTAAAATTTTATGAAAGACAAAATTATCTCTAAAAATAAAACTTTAATAATTTTAAAATATTAATCATTTTAAAAGACGAAAATGCTCCTAAGAATTGGATGGAAAATGAAATCTGACAGAAATTTTGGACGGAATGGCAAAAGAGGTGTTAGTTCAAAGCAAAAATAAATACATGTGCAAAAGCTGGATTTTTGAAAAGTTAAAGTGTTAGTAAGATAATTTATCAATTTTTTTATTTTTTTGGTTGAAACAAAAACACAGCTATCTTATGTATTAGTTTGCGAATCAGCATGTAAATTATCCATTACAGCAGGATGTGAGGAAAACATCCAGACCACATCGTGGGATATTGAACTACTAATGCTTGCTAATACGTGAGTTACATAATTACTATTTTTATGGTTATAACTAATTCTAAAAACACGAATTTGCTTTAACACAGACTGAAGAGCAACAATTATATTACCTAAAGCTGATAAATTGATATATTCTGTCATTAATTGCTTGACCAAATTTTTGCAATTTGTGGCAACAACCATGGGCGGCTGCTAGAATTGTTGAATCGCCTGCACACTTAATCTCATTGCCATGGCTTCAGCATGTTCTGCGGAGGTCACCGAGACTAATGGATCAGCTCCAGATACCATAACATGTCCATATTGGTCCCTTGGAACAAACTCATATCCACCCATACCTGATCCAAAAGAAGCATCCATGTTAAGTAGTAACCAATCAGGGTCCGGTGGTTTCCACTATGAAAGTCACTAGAGAGGAGCAAAGAAATTAGGGTTTTATGAATATCTAGAAGTTGTTGAAAAAGACAATTTCTTTTTAGTGTTTTTTATTTTCATGAGACAACAATGAAGAAGATATTGAGTTAGAGGATGATGACAGTGAATAATTGGCGAGTTTGGTCCCAAATAAATTTATGTTTGGTAACTTTACTCTCAAAATATTTTTTTTTAACTGTTAAGGTTCCAAATATTTTTTTAAATGAAGGTCTTTTTCGACGGATTCTGACAAAAATTTTAAAAATTTAACGGTTTTTACATAGTTAATTAAAAATAAGAGTAAAAAAGTCATTACATATAAAATTTTTTTTATTTAAATAAAGGAATAAAAATATTTTTATATTTAAAATTTTAAATTTTAAAAATAAAAAAATCTATCAGAATAGTGAGAATATCAAAATTTTTTGGTCAATCTTCTTCTTCTCCAACTACAAACAAGATTTTTTTTTTATTTTATGACAACTCTAAAGAAAGAAAAATAAATGAAAAGACAAAGAAAATATTTGTAAAAATAAAAACTTTCTACTAAAATATTTTTGTTGGGAGAATTTTTTTTTATTATTAATAAAAAAAATGTTCATGCTCTTTTTATTTTCTTTTATTATATATATATATATGGAAAGCAAGAACACAGAGGAATGTGTTGTGCCCAAGATCAACATTTTTTCCTCTTAAAAGAACCTGTGAGGAGCAACAAACAAACACTCCAAAGAACACAAGCAACAAGATGATCCAAATAAGAAAATAAAACGATACGAGACACACAATTTTTAAGGTGGAAAACCCTTTCAACGTGAAAGAGTAAAAAAACTACGAAATCCTTTTGTCTAACCAACTCTATTATCACCGCAAGATAGTACAAATGCACAATACAACAACACCACAATGATATCTAAGCCATTAACAACACTACGAAGGCATTAGAATCAAAATAGAAGAACAAAATTGTAAGAAATCACAAAAAAAACTGCAGCTGATCTGAAACTCATAAATCGAGATTGAACCGTTGGAATTCGATCTCCACAATTTAGATTGAAACTTCACGAGTCCTTAGACTCCTCCTAAAATTTCAATTCGATCAGACAAAATTTGGACCTTCGATTGACCTGCGTGAGAATTATTTTTTTTAATTCTCCAAATTGGGCCTTCACATTAAGAACACACACATAGTTGAGAGCCCAATAATCCCAACAATATATATATAATGTGAATCCCAACAATATATATATATATATTAAAAATGTTAGAAAATAATAAAAATCGGATTTGTATTCGAAGAAGATGAAGATTGACGAAGAATTTGATAGATTTTTTAAATTTTAAAATTTAAATGTAAGAATATTTTTATTCTTTCATTTAATTATTATTTTTAGTTTTATCCTTTTGTAATATTTTTTTATTCTTATTTTTAATTAATTAAATATAAAAACTGTTAAAATTTTAAAGTTTTTGACACAATTCTTCCAATGACATTTTATTGTTCACTTAAAAAAATTTAAAATCTAAAAAATTTTAAAAAATATTTTAAGACTTGTCAAACGTAAATTTATTTGGGATCAAAGTTATAAATTATTCTATAATATTTTAACAAAATTTCAACATAGTGAAGATTGATATATTTTTTAATTTTAAATAAAATTAGCAAAAATGAATTCGTTTTTTTATATAAAATAAAATTTGGGCCTCTTTTATTCTTATTAATGGGCCCAAGATTTTAGCACATGTTTAGAAGTGACGAACAAAAGTAATCTTAGTTAAAATATGAGTAAACTATTCCAGATGTACTTTTTAAATGTCAAAATTCAGTTTGCACATCAAATATTTTTTGTATATAGAATGCCCATAACGTTTCAAAACATCCCACTACATGCACTTCTGTTAAGTCAAATCGTTAGTGACTCAATTTTGTCGTTAGTCAACCTTTTTTTACTATTTATTACTATTCCAGTTAGGAATATTTTTGTCCAATTTTTTTAATTTTTTTTTTTAAAAGAATTAAAATTTTTTTTTCTTCTTCTTCCTCTTTTCTCTCTCTTCCTTCTCTCTCTCTTCATTAATTTAACTGGAGACTACAATTTTTCTTCAGCTTCCACCACTACCTCCGCCTCATTTTCGTCGGCTTCCGCCACTTCTACATCCTACTCTTCCTCCTCCTCCTCCTCATCAGAATCATCATTTTCTACTTCGAAACAAAGTGCTAAATGAAACCAAATTGGGAAAAGTACAAAATCTGTAGATCAGCGAGAAGAATTGCAAAATGTGAATGAAAATAAAAAGAAGTAAGGACAAAAAGGAGATGTTGTTGATAAGCATCCGACTTACAGAGGAGTCCGGAAGCGAAATTGGGGAAAATGAGTGTCTGAAATTCGAGAGCCTAGGAAAAAATCAAGGATATGGCTGGGAATATATCCAACGGCTGAAATGGCCGCTAGAGCACACAACGTAGCAGCTTTAGCGATCAAAGGTCATTCTGCTTATCTGAATTTCCCTCATTTAGCACATCAACTCCCAAGTCCAGTCTCTAATTCCACCATGTTATTACAAGAAGAAATACTCTAATTCTATCATGTTATTACAAGAAGAAATACAGAGATTATGAGAGAAATGAGGAGGAAGAAGGAGAGAGAAAGGAGGAAGAGAGAGAAAGGAAGAAGAAAAAGAAAGAGAGAAAAAAATTTAAATTAATAAAGAGAGAAAAAAGGAAGAGAGAGAAAAGATGAAGAAGGGAAAGAATTTTTTTTTTTTAAGTTTTTTAAATTTTTTTAAAAAAATTGAACAAAAATACATTTAACTGGAATAGTACTAAATAGTGAAAAAAGTTGACTAACGACAAAATTGAGTCACTAACGGTTTGACTTAACAGATGTGCATGTAGTGGGACGTTTTGAAACATTAGGGGCATTTTATGTACAAAAAATCTTTGAAGTGCAAAAGTTAAATTTTAACATTTAAAAGGTGCATCTGGAATAGTTTACCCTTAAAATATTATCCTCATTTAAATTTCTATAAATTGGTCTGGTAGCTTTTTCTAGATTCAAATGAAATTACTAATAATTAGTATAATATATAAAAATTAAATATATACTAATATTTTTTTGAAAAAATATTTGTTAATTTAATAACTTTCATAATGAATAACATGATTTTAATTCGAATAATTCAAACGAAAATTTCAAAATAAGATACATAATTTTTTTTAACAGTATAATATTTAATAAAACCATTTTAATTAACTGAAAAGTAGATTTTATTGTAGACAGTTTAATACTACCAAAATTTATAGTTGACAATTTAAAATTTTTTTTTTCATTTAAAGCACAACTTTTTCGTATTATTTCTCATACATATGAAATTAAATCACACGCAAATATACATATATATATATATATATATATATTTACCCACCCGACTCCCAGTCTCGTACCTTTCTGTCTCTCTCTCTCCCCTCTTCTGTGTCTACGCACTATCTCGACTTTTGTCACCGTAAGATCCAAAACAGCGCCGGCGATCTCTTCCCCGAGATGCCGCTCTCCGTCCGATCCTTCGCTATACTCTCTCTTCTCGCCGCTCTTTTCCTCCTATCGCCGGCGTTTGCCTCCGAGTACGATCATAAGGTGAGCTCATTCAGGCATTTCTCCGGAACTTTTGCTTCGATCTTCTTGTTTTACTGAAGGAAAACCCTAGTTTTAGCTCAAGTCTGCAATTGCATTCGGATTTCGTGGCGTAGATCTTTGATTTTCTGTGGGATTAGGTTTCTATTGCTCAGATCTGTGGAGAGATCAGCAAAATCTTTAGGCCATTTATCTGCATTTGATTTCTTGTGATTTTATGGAGATTGTTTGTGAATTTGTATTCGTATGAGCACAATTATTGCTTTGAAAATGTAAATGCTTAAACTTTGATGAACTAATGAATTTTTATAATTTCGGGGACGTAATATATGGATCTCAAGAAATTCGTCATTTTCATTTGAATGGTTTGCGCAAATGCACGCGCGGGCTTGTTTATTTATTAAGTTTTTTGCTGCATCATTCAGACTGCCACAAGAGTATTTATTGTGCTAGAGCAGTATTAGCATAGGAAGCCCCTGTGATTTTGGGCTTCTTGTTGTGTAGAACTTATCTGGTTTGTGAATCTGTTTTAAATTGTTAACAACATTAACGTGTAGCTCAGAAATTGGGGTGGAAACAGTGGGAGAGGATGATTATAGGGGAGATATTGAGCACGGAGGTGTATATCTTGCAAAATTGGCTTGACTAAGGAATAGGAAAGACAAGTAGAATAGAGCCCTGACATTGGATCAAAGTTGAGGTACAGTTAAAAATAGCCATTTATAAGACTGGTCTACATCCTTTCAAGTACACCCATAATTTCACATGTTTTGCATCTAATCTTTGGGCGTATGATCCACACAGAAGTTTTTGCCTTTATTTTTGATAAGAGTCAGGACATGCCTTAGTAACTTCGATAAGGAAGCTATACATGCTTAAGCAAACAATATAAGTCTTTCATCTGTGGATTTGCTATGCTGAAGTTGTGTTTCTTGTTCTTTGCATGGAATGCTTATTAGAGCTTCTGATTATATGAAAGTTTCGTAGAGATTTTTCTTTTGGAATTTTAAACTTGATGGTTGGTCATGCTTTATCTAACCTAGTTGCTTTTGTCAACAGTACCAAGAGGAAGACAAGGTTACCCTTTGGGTAAACAAAGTAGGGCCCTACAACAATCCACAGGAAACGTACAATTATTTCAGCCTTCCATTTTGCAAGCCCGAGGGAAATGCTCCTCACAAATGGGGTGGTTTAGGCGAAGTCCTTGGTGGAAATGAGCTTATTGATAGTCTTATTGACATAAAATTCAAAAGTTTGTATTTCTTCCTGGTTCTATGGCTTGAATTATTTCTTTATTAGGCAAAGTAATCCTGAGTATTTGGTTTCAACAGAAAATGTGGAGAAAACTACCTTTTGTGAGCTTGAACTTGATGAAGCCAAGGTTAAACAATTCAAGGATGCAATTGAAAACAGTTATTGGTTTGAATTTTTCATGGGTATGTTACACCCTTTTTCTTGAAATCCCATTGGCTTTATTATTATGTAAATAACTTAGCGAATTTATTTAGTGTCATTTTCCCCCAACTTATAACGTTATTTAGTGGTATTTATTTTTATTATTATTATTATTTATTTCTACTTTGTTTTCATTACATTGTGGTATTTTCTAATCACATTCTGATTTCTTTTGTTTATTTTCCGGTCTCTTGTCTCTGGGTTCAGATGATCTACCTTTGTGGGGTATGCATCTCGTTTCTTTTGTTTTTGGTGACTTTACATATCTCATGTCTTTATACCATGCTAATAAGGCTATAGATCTGACTTAAACTGATATTGTAGGATTTGTTGGTGAACTTCATCCTGACAGAAACAGCGATAACAAGCATGTGCTTTACACTCATAAGAGCATTGATGTCAAATACAACAAGGATCAGGTTTCTGGCTTTTGGTTGTAATTGAAATTTCACGCTACCATTTTTTTGGTCGATGGAGAGGGGTAGTGGTGTGCTTTTGTTGCTGTTTTACTGAATGGTCGTTATTTCCTTGCAGATCATTCATGTTAATCTCTCTCAGGAGAGTCCAAAACCATTGGAAGTTGGACGAACATTGGATATGACATATTCTGTCAAATGGACACCTACAAATGTTAGTTTTGCACGTCGTTTTGATGTCTACCTGGACTACCCCTTCTTTGAACATCAGGTGGGTAGTGGGATTATGTATTTTTCTTATATGCGCTGAAATCTCTTAATAATTTATCTGTTGCGACTGATACATTGTTAGGGTTTCAATCTCTTTCCTCTATTGTTTTGATCAATCATTGCCGGGATTGAGTAATACTAGTGCTCCTTGTCATTTATATTTAATTACCAAAAGATTTGCATGGTCTCACTGTTAAGTGCAATTCCCAGCGGCTTTCTTCATATGAATTAGTTTTATTGTATGTTCGATTACCATGTACAAGTTATACAATTTTTAATTACTCGTTGTCTTTTTGCAGATTCATTGGTTCTCCATTTTTAATTCCTTCATGATGGTTATCTTTCTTACTGGATTGGTCTCAATGATACTCATGCGAACTCTGAGGAATGATTATGCTAAATATGCTCGGGAAGATGATGACCTTGAAACTCTGGTATTGCTCATTACACCTGTCATTAAGAAAGTTCGTCTCTCACTTTTGTTTTTAGTAACTTCAGCCTTTCATTTTCAGGAAAGAGATGTTAGTGAAGAGTCTGGTTGGAAACTAGTCCATGGAGATGTATTCCGGCCTCCTCGCAATTTGGTGATACTTTCTGCTCTTGTTGGTACTGGTGCACAACTTGCTGTGCTTGTTCTGGTTGTCATATTAAGTGCAATTGTGGGGATGCTATATGTTGGGTAAGTTGTAGTTTAAGTGCTTGAATATGATCAATTGGTTTTTGTATCTTTTCTTTTGTTTATTGAATTTCTTCACATGAGCTGTTTCAAAATACCTACCTTATCTCTATCTATATTATTTATATTATATATATATAAATGGGCATACTGAGAGGTACTGGCTGTAAATATTGTCTAAATTAAACATCAGTGTTTTCTTGGCAATACTTCATGAGAGTGTCCAGTTCCGTAAACCTTCTTTTAAGCTAGTTGACTGGTTCTCATGGTATTTTCTATGTGTTATCAGGAGAGGAACAATTGGCACTGCTTTTATTGTTTGCTATGTCTTGACATCAATTGTTTCAGGCTATGTTAGTGGTGGAATGTACTCGCGCAACGGTGGTATGTATTGATTTCCTGAATATATGAACTATTAACCTGTCATATTGGTAACACCATCTGATAACTAAAGGCATTTCTGATATCTGTAGACTATTCCCCACCCTCACCCTCACCCTCCCATTTGCCCCACTTAAACTTGGCTGAGGTAACAGGCTGACATCCATAGCATTTTGCAGGGAATATTATTTGCTCAGTGTTAATCATGATTCAGTGGATCAGCTCTTATCCCCTCTCCACCTATATTATTAGATTCATTTGTTTACTGTTGCATAATTCCACCATTGTTTATTTGCTTCTTATTATTATTAAGAGGTAACGCTTCTGCTCTTTTGCAGGTAAAAACTGGATCAAGTCAATGATCCTAACAGCAACACTTTTCCCATTTTTATGCTTTGGGATTGGGTTCATCCTCAACACAATTGCAATATTTTATGGGTCTTTGGCAGCCATTCCTTTCGGAACAATGGTGGTTGTTCTTGTCATCTGGACATTCATATCCTTCCCTCTGGCTCTTGTTGGCACAGTCATTGGAAGGAACTGGAGTGGTGCACCAAACAATCCATGCAGGGTGAAAACCATACCTAGGCCTATTCCCGAGAAGAAGTGGTACTTGACACCATCTGTAGTTTCCTTGATGGGGGGCTTGTTGCCATTTGGCAGTATTTTCATTGAAATGTATTTTGTTTTCACCTCCTTCTGGAACTACAAGGTAACTTTATTGACTGCATAGATGGTATGGTATCCCTGTGTTGTCTTGTGTTGCTTATCTATGATTTTGTAGAATTAAATAGTATTTTCAGTATCAGATGAGGTTTTGTGTTTGTCTGAAACCCAGATAGATAATTAACACTAGGTTGAAGTGATGTATGGTTAATAAGCATAAAATGAATTCATGCATCTTCGGTGCTATAGGATGTATAAATTTTTCTCTTGGTATACTAGACTGTTCTTAAATTAAGACCAGAATACCATGTTGATGATGACTTCTTTGTTCAACAATGTCCCTGCAAAGAGGCATTGAATTTTTCATGCACCTCATCTCATCTATGTATTTTGAAGTATTACCTCTATTAAGCAGATAACACACTTCTTGTCGTTGTCTATTGTCAAATCAAAGAAATTGAATGTTATCTGTGTATATACTTTATTGTACTTCCCCAAATATTATTGTTTGAAATGTATCATTGAATTTTGTGTTTCCCTTTTGCAGGTTTACTATGTCTATGGTTTTATGCTGTTGGTTTTCCTCATTCTCATTATTGTTACAGTCTGTGTGACAATTGTTGGAACATATTTCCTGCTTAATGCTGAGAATTATCACTGGCAATGGACATCTTTCTTCTCAGCTGCCTCCACGGCTGTATATGTGTACTTGTATTCTGTGTACTACTATTATGTGAAGACCAAGATGTCAGGTTTCTTCCAGACAAGCTTCTATTTTGGTTATACAATGATGTTCTGCATTGGCTTAGGAATTCTCTGCGGTGAGTGTACTTTTTATTTTATGATATCTTTTGGATTGAATGCTTGGAATTCTTTCTAATTTCTTTCTCACCAAAAATGCTACTATGCTCCCCTGGAGGACAGCTGAATGCAGTTCTGCCTGTTTCACCTTACCTGCTTGTTTTCTGCTCCTTTTCCTCATAGTTTTGATGGTGTTCTTTCCGTCTTCTATTTCAGGTGCTGTTGGTTATTTAGGCTCTAATCTCTTTGTGAGGAGGATCTACAGAAATATCAAATGTGATTAGTCGTGAAGGGATGGTGAGACATTACTTCAGTGAACTCATTACCGGTAAGGAATGAAGAAGGAAGAAACCATTTTTTGTGTCCCCCATCAATGTTTAATCAAGGGATTGACAGGAAGAGGACGGTTTGTAACACACTATTTCGGGGAACCTCTGAAAATTTTTCCTGTTCCCCGAGTTGTAGAAAAAGAAAAAAAAAGCCGTTTTGTTACTTTATTTAGAATATTTAGAGACTGGTTGGATAATTTGGAAAGTCCTAGAAGGATTTGGCATTGTCCATCTTGGTTGTAGTTATTTGCTCTTCTTATCCCTCTATACAATAGATGCCCCTGGTTTAGCTCCTCAGTCTTCTTTCCTTCTTTTCCCCTATGAATTTTGTATTTCAATTACCGTGTCTTCTTGTTAAGGAATTTGTTACCTTGAGATTAATGAGGAAATTATTCTTGTTTGCAAATTCTCTAAACAATTGTTCTTATTCCCGTATGTGACTTTTTGCATTTTATTTTGAATATTTTCTGCATCCACTTAAAATTTGTGGATATATTTGTTCATCTATATGTGGTGGAGATTTTGAAATTGGTGGTATTCCTCCCGCCTTTCCATCCAAGTAAATAAGCATATTAAGTTTTATGAAAAAAGCGTAGTCTAGAGGATTACGGAGCCCGAGCCACACGAATTGACACGCAGGATGGAGATAGATTTCTCACCAATGAAAATCATGACAACCACACGCCTTCATTGCTTTATCCATCCACATATACATATTATGCTCTGGAGGGTTTGGAGGAACGAAAAGTGCCCCATTCTGCTCTCGTCTCAGAATCAGAAGAGAGAAGAAACAGCAGCAGCAGAGTAAAGCAATAATGGCAACAATCTCAGGCGCCATGGCGAGCACATCTTTCCTCCCAAAGAAGCTAGTAGGTACCAGCCTCCGTTCGCTTCCCAACGTCCAGCAGTCTCTCCTTTTCGGTTCGAAGAAGCTCGGAGTCAGCGGAGGCCGCAGAAACAGAGTTGGTTGCGTCGCTGCCTACAAAGTGACACTGGAGACACCGGAAGGAAGTAAAGTTATCGATTGCCCTGAGGACTCATACATTCTGGACGCAGCGGAGGAGAGCGGCCTCGATCTTCCATACTCTTGCCGTGCAGGTGCTTGTTCTTCCTGCGTCGGTAAAGTGATAAGCGGATCGGTCGATCAGTCCGACAATAGTTTCCTTGACGACGATCAGATTGCCGAAGGTTGGGTACTCACTTGTATTGCCATACCTACTTCTGACGCCGTCATCGCCACCCACAAGGAGTCCGAGATGGAGTGATTATTTCTCTCTTTTCAATTCAGTTAAAATTTCCCAATTCCTTCTCCTCCTCTTCCTCCTCTTCCAATGTATCCTTGGCAACCTTTGTAATTTTGAGAGCTTTAATTATCTCAAATTTTCCATTTGGTTTATTGAAATAGACCTTTCATTAGTTATTTGGATACGTCATGAATAAATAAATAATCATATAGTTGAATAATAATTGAATTTAATCCGACCTTTTCTATATTAAGGAATCTTGATTTTTATTTAGATTCAGATTTTATCAAATCGAAAAATTTGACATTAGAAATATGGAAGGCTGAAAATTTATCCAAAAGCTAAATGAAGCAGAAGATAGTTGATAAAACAGGCCACAAAATTCTGACGCGTGACGGTTGAGATAGCTTTCTACCCAATGGATGACGGCCACACGTCCTTTATCTTTTTGTTGGTGTATTTCTTCTGGTCTCCTAAACAAACCGACAAAAATACGGCCTTAGCCTTCTAATTATCTCAGTAGAGAAATCAGAGCAACAGAGCCAGCTCCTTTCTTCCATAGAATCCGGTAATTACCAGCCTCAGTTCCGTCCAAAACGTCAGGCAAGCTCTGTTCGGCTTGAAAACTAGGTCACGCGGTGGAAGAAGGCTGGATTCTCACTCGTGTTGCTTACCCTACCGCCGACGTCATCATCGCCATCCACAAGTAGGAGGACCTAATTGGTTGATTTCTCCTTCTTACATTTTTTCGCTTCATAAATTTTTTCTTTGGTTTCTGTGTTTGCCGGAGTGGTTGAGCTCTGTTTGTTAGTGATAAACTGAGCCTTTAATTTTTCTTACTTTTTAAAAATGTCCCCAATTCACTACAAATTTTAAATGTTTTAAATTCGTATGATTTCCATATGCTATAAACTTTAAAATTTGATTCCATGTGAAATGGGATTGTCTATTAAGAACTTTCCAAAATCCAGCCTAATTTTCCAGAAACAGACTTACTTTTGTTGCTACAGTCTTTGCCCATGGTTCATTCCAAATTCTATCCAAATATGGAGGGTCAGAATTTAACCCCATTCTTTTCTTCCTTTTTTATTTTTTAGGCCAAGAAAACTCCACGTCCTATACAAGCATATGAATAAAAATGGACAAAAAGAAAGTGATAATATGAATCACAAAATTTTGACACTTGGTGGATAGGTCTCCATGCCATTTCATCCCCTGACAACAAACATGGTTACCGTCACTGAATTTGATGTTTGTTGAAACCCCAGTTGGGTGATCAAGTCATCTTGCAAGGTTTGGGACAATTGAGCCACAAACAATCCCTTATATGGACAATGACTAGAGTAAGGGGACAAACAGGCTATCTCAACTTGTATAGTAGTAGTACTGTTCATGATTTAGAATGCTTATTATTTGAACTTGCTGTGTTGTATATTATGAGACTTTTGGTCAGTAAATTAGTAATATACTTTTGTACTCTTTAGGTGTGATAGTAAGGGCAAGATGATATATATGTATAGCTGCTGTGTGAACCCTTTTTGTAGTTATGCCTATGCTTAAGAGGAGGCTATATAAAAAAGAAAGTGAAAAAGTGTGTTTATCTTTCTGTCTTCTGAAACAAATCAAGAAGTGTCTCCTGCTGAAGTTCTTCTATATTATCATCAGCATTGCTTCTACACTCTTCTATGTCGTGGCATGTGTTCTTGCATTTCTCTATATCATTATCTTCGTTCTCTATATCACTAGTCATTGGATGTGACAGATTATCCGGAACATGGGAGGAAAGTTCGTGTTGAGGTGCTCCTGCTAGTGGCTCGTCATTGTTGTCTAGTTCGTGCAATGAACCGGTTGAAGAACGCGGAGATAAAGTGCCGGATCCAACTGTGATCTCATCCCGCTCATCAAGTGAACAAGTTGATCTTGTTGTAACTGAGAGTTTAGACCTTTCTTTCACTCTTTTGCACCAACTGTGCAGCGATTCTCGGACACTTTCAGCAATCAAAGCCTTCTTATGTCTAGATCCCATCTATAAAAAAAAAAACCAAAACCAAAGAAAAACTAACAAATGAATATACTTGTACAGTGGTGTCATAAGAAATGGAGTTTCTTGATTCTACCATATATACCTACCTGGGTGATAATTACATTTAGTGGCACAGTGCTGTAACTGCACCAGAACTGAACCACAACCCTGCATTTCCAAAAGATGCTCGTGAACAAATATAAGCTGGGATGTATTTGAAGATGAATAACAGAAGAAAGTTACCCTGAAACAAGTCGAATGGAGATCAGGACATGGTTTTTCATGAAACAAGACCTTTTATTGAATCCCCACTAAAAGAATAGAAGAGCAATCAATTTGTTACTTAGAAATTTGCCAACCAAAGAAAGAAGGAAGAAACTTAGCCTACCAAAGACCAAACAAAAGTTGCCATCTCAAAAGCATTCTGCAGATTCAAGAAACATAATCAGGAGTCAGAGATTCAATCAATCAATCATTTTGCCATGTTTTTGGATTAAAATCATCACCTGAAATGATATAAACTGGATTAAACGCAACAGAATTTCTGGTTTTCCAAACCAAAACAACTCGTCCCGTGGCTTTACTTGGTTTCCATTAGATGGTCCCTTTGGTTCAGCAATTTCAAGTGCTAACAAGGATACTACATGCTGTAGTTTCGTCCCGACCAACATCACAAGCTTTAACACATTATCAAAGTTATCAAAATTGTTAGAAACTTGTGATGATGATTACCAAAATACAAGAAATGGTGGTGGAAAACTTACAAGGGCAGGAATAAATGAAAGCCAGAAGTAAATGTTCAGACCTGTATCATAAGACTTACATTAAAAAAGCTGATTACCATTGGCATTGTAATAAAGCTGATTACCATGGATGTTTATGAAGATGCAGATTATAGCATAACCCCAAAGTGGCCAGCTGCAAGATATCAGAAAGGTAAAAAATGAGACTTTTAACATTTAACAGCACAAGAACATCTCTACTATGGGTGGGATACATGCAAATATATACATACACATACATACCCAATTCCCACAATACCATAGAATTCATCTTCCATGCTACGAACCATGTACTTATGAAAATTATAGGAAATTGGAAGGTTGTGATTCTGCAAAATTACAAGAAAATGAAAAGAAGATACGATTCGACCATAAAAGATGTGATATACTAATACAAAGTCTTGTGGATCCATAAATACTCACAGTGATGAATCCCAAACGCAATGCCAAATAATCTGATTTCTGAATTGTACTTCTGAATTGACGGATAAAGCATAGCTGACATAGAATAGACAAAAAAACAATGTACAAGTATAATAAAGGATTCAATAGTATAATCAGGTGCAAAACAATGTACGAGGAAAATATGTAATGAAAATTACCATCCAGATAAGAACTCTACTCCTACTCCATGGATGAGATGCATGATGTAAAGCAAAGGTGGTTTGTCTTCTCATCACTTTGTTCTTTTTTGCTATTCCAAGTTAAAATGAAAGTAGAGTAAAAACCAGACTAATCCAATTATGTTACATAGGAAAAAGACACAAGAATTCATTTTTTGATATGGGATACCTAGGAAATTTACTTCAGCTGCAAAAGTTGCTTGATTTTCCCATTTTCTCCAGCTGTAGATCTGCAATCAAAGTAGTAATAATATATACATATATATATATACAACTGTGACCTATTCCTATATCCTACCTTGATCATAGATAAGCCAACTGTGATGCAACTGTACACCACATGAGTAATACCAAGAACAAACAAGAATCTATGAAGCTGTTCAAGACCTTCATATGAAACAAATGGTTCACGACCCTGCAAAAAAAAAAAAAAAATGGAATTTTTAGTTTGTATTTTGACATTGCCACGTGTACAATATGAAAGGAAAGGAAAGGAAAGATTCATAACTCACTTCACCACATTGATGTGCCATTGAATGAGATAGGATTCCTTTAGGAATCTCAGTTTCATTAGGGTAAGAAGAATCTGAGAGTAAAACTCTCTTATTATTATCATCTGCATAATCTTCTTCAGAGCAAAGAAAAAATTTACTGTTGAAAAGTGAGGAATTGACACAAATTCTTGAAATCCAGCTTGCCCATTGTCCCAATAACAAAGAAATAAGCCCAAGTAGCATCAACTCTGTACCAAGAAACAGAGCAAGAAATGTATTATTATACACCCAAAGGAAAAATGACATTTTTTTTTTTTTTTACCCACCAAACTTTTCAGTCTAAGATTCAAGAACTCACCCTCTTTAATCTTCTCCAAAGAAGCATAAAGGGCTTTCCTTCTTGTTTTCTTCAGCCACTATTCCCATAACAAGAGAAACAAAATAGAACTTAAAAAGAGTATATGTATGTGTGTATATATATATTCAGCAAAGGTTTTACCCAAAAAAATGTCTCACCTTACCAAATCTGTAAATTGATCTCTCCACAAATAAACAAAGAAAAACCATTACAGTAGTTACTGAAGCCACTGACCATGTTGGAGTTTCCTCTAAAGACCTCCCTTCTCTTATTATCATCCCTTCACTCTCCATTTCTGTTTCTTTTTTCTTCAAAAACTCTGCGGCCTCTCTCTCTTTCTCTCTCTGTTACTTCAACAAGTTCTTTTCTTTTCTATTTTCTTTAATTCCCTTAAAAAAAAATGCTGATTTTCTTGATGAAAAGAGGGATTCTGATTCAGAAGATCCAAGAAATGGGGAACTTGAGTGCTGTTAATGCTACTTATAATAACAGCTGCTGCACATTCTATGAGTTCTTGAAAACTTTTACTAGTATTTATGCACTATTAATACATATACATATATATATATATATATATATATATACATAAAACCCACAAAAGAAACAATTTTTTTAATATATAATAAATCTTTAAAGGTGATGGATCAAAGGAATCTTTGATTCAAGAAGAGAAACAAATAAAAAAATGGAGAGTTAGGATTGGAGAGAAGAGAGCTGAGTTGCATGTGAAATCTCTCTCTTATTATTATTATTAAAATAAGGGGAAAGTCCCTTTCTCCTTCTTCTTATTCTCTCCTTCCCTGCAGCCATTAATGCGGGGGATGAGTTTTCTCCATGCCCAACCTTCCCACATGCTCTTTTCCCTGGTTGGCGCCCCGTCTAATCTTTTCCTTTCCTTAGTTAAAATTATTTCCACACTTTTTTTTTATTATTATTTTCTAAAATTACATTTAAAATTTCCCTTTTTAAAATTTATATATATTTTTTGTTCCATCTGTGACACTTTTGGCAATTTCTTGTAGTTACATTCTTTTGACAAATAAAAAATATCATAGTAATAATAAATTATATTGGTTTACCAAAGAAATATATATATTATATTGGAAGGAGTAAAAAATGGGTGGAAATAGAATTTTGAAAGAGTGAAGTTTTAAGGTCATTACCTAACTAGTAACTGAAAAATTTAGTATTTTTAATTACATAGTATTTAATTGTTTGCAATAAATTTTACCTTTAATATCTGCTAAATTTAAATATGTATATAATATATATTTTAATTTAATTTACTCCAACTAATTATGTAATTAATTTAAAATTAAATTACATTTAAATTTAAGATTTTAAATTAAAAAAAGAAAAAAAGAAGCTTCTTTTGTATAATATGAAGAAACTTATTTTATTTTATTTTTCTATTTATGGTAAAGAAATTTAAAGAGTGTTTTTCAATTAAATAGTTACTCAAATTCCTAAAACCCTACTTTCTTCTACTCCTAAACCCCCCTGCTTATATTTCCATTCTCCCCGGAAACTCTGCATCTGAACGATCGGAGATGGCGCAGTACTCATTCCGGCTCCGCCGTGTCTTATCTCTCTCATCATCTTTGCTGTACCAGCAGCAATTTCAATGTCTTAGACCTGTTTCTCCATTCACTTCGATTTCCTCATCTATGTTATCTTCCAAACAGAATGTTCAAAACCCTAGCTTCTCTTTCAATTCAGAATTACAGTTCTTTAAGTCGTTCAGGTCATCTGCTCTCTCTTTTCGGAACCAGCGTTCAGGTCCTGTCGACGATCAAGAGATTGGTCCGGACACTATTCTGTTCGAAGGTTGCGATTATAATCACTGGCTTATAACTATGGACTTACCTAAAGAGTATTCTCCTGAGCAGAAAGTTGAAGCCTATGTTCGAGCTGCTACTCAAGTCTTTGGAAGGTCATTTTCATTTTTACCCTATCTTCAACCAAAATCTGCTCAATTCATTTTTATTTTTTATTTTTACTCAATTGAACTTTTTATGGAAAAAAGATATTTACACTCAATTTCTTGTTCATATTGCTTTTTTCTACGTAGTTATTTGTGGGGGAATGACTACTGTTGTTATGCTGAATGATTATTGTTGCTCGCTGTTTTCTTTTAAGTTAGTTTTTTTTTTTTTTTTTCCAGTTTGTTTGGGGCATAGAAGCTGCCGTTAGTTCAATATTTAATGAATCTCATTGAATGCTTGTCTGACTGTCTATGATTTCAGTGAGGAAGAGGCAAAGAAGAGAATATATGCCTGTAGTACATCTGTTTACATTGGATTTCAGGTTGAGTGTTCAGAGGAGACATCTGAAAAATTTAAAGGTAGGCTTCTAATTCATTCTAATGCAACAATGCTGATCTTTGAAACAGATCGTGACTATTAAACTATGTGTGAACAGAGGTAGAGGGAGTTGTATTTGTACTGCCAGATTCCTATATTGATCCAGTTAATAAGGAGTATGGAGGTAGGAAGTTTCTTTTTAACTCACGTTTTCAGTTGACTATGAACTACTATGATTAGTCCTATAATTGTTTTTCATTTTGAATTTGATTGGTGAAATCTCTCATATCAGGAGACAAATATGTCAATGGAACAATAATTCCTAGACCACCCCCGATTCAATATGCTAGGCGAGAAGGGAGATCTTTTGATCGCCGACCTAGAGTTCAAAACAGGGGACCAATGCAAGGGGACAATAGGAACTTTGGACCTCCACAAAATCCCCCCTCTCATCAAAATTATGTCCCCTTGGGAGGCCAGCCCCATCAACAGAACTATGGTATGCCTCTGAATCCTCCAACTCAAGCTCCTCAACAAAATTATGGTCCTCCCCCTCAGCAGAACTATGGCATGCCTTTTAATCCTCAAACTCAAGGTCCTCAACAAAATTATGCTCCACAACAGAATCCTCAAGGGCAAGGGCAGTACTATGGTCAGATGCAAAATGCTCCTCCTGGACACAGTTATGGTCAGCAACAGAATTCTTCTCCAGGATACAACTATGGTGAGCCACAAAATCTTCCATCTCACCATGGACCAAGTTTTACAGATCAGCAGAATTATGGTCCAAGAGGAACAAACTTTCCTGGTCAACAGAACCTTGGCACAAGTGGAGCAGTAAACAATGGTCCTACAAGTTCTTCTGGGGGATGGAACGACTATCAAGGTGGCAGGAGAGACTTCCAACAACAAGATCAGAGGGGTCATCTGTCTCCTGACCAGAGAAGCTTTGGCCAAGGTCAAAGTTATCCACGAGACATGAGTAGTAATCAGGGTCTAGGTAGACCCCAACAAGACATGAACCCTGGATATGGTCAGAGATATTCAGACAATGCGGAGGAACCTAGATTCTCACCAGGTGGATATGGGAACAACATGCAGGGAGGGGAACAAACGCATCATAATACAGTTGATGGGACACCTGACCAAGTAAGGGGTTATGGCACCTTTTGCTAGCAGTGATTTGTCTTGTTTGGTACACGTTGATTGTTCATAATGTCGATTCATGGACACTTAATTCTTTGCTTTCATTTTCCCATCCAAGTGAAGTTTGAGAGTAAATGATCTTATTTGTTTTCTCTTGACCATTTTTCATTCTTATTTGAAGAGTTGATCCTATACTCCTAGGACGTCTGATGTTGATATAAGTGGCCATGTATGTATTACAATCTAAAAACTTTAGGCTGATTGAAACCAATCCATGATGTTCTTTTATTCACATTTTGAGGATGTAGGTGTTCAAAAGTATCAAATGAAACTTGATGGCATTAGATATGAAACCATGATTGATGAGTTTCTTCATCAATCATGAATTTATTTTTTTTTTGTTGGGTGGGGGGGGGGGGGGGGGGGGGGAGATAGAAATTAGGTTCATGCATACATGGGGGACTTGCATGAATAAAGCAAGTAGGGATAAGAGGTCGACAAATGCACTAACCAATATTTGTTAGGGATAAGAGGTCTTATGAATCCTGTGTTAATTATCACTCAATATGTTATGTATTATAATTTGTTGCAAAATCTGTCATACTATGCTTGCAAGTAGACATTTTTATATGATATTAAATTTGTCATATGTACGAGGAAATGTTGCTAATATTTTCCTGTGATCCTTGCAGCAGAGATACTAAAAGGTAGAAGGTAGAAGGCGATGATGCAATTGGAAATCTGGGCATAATTGATGAAGAAGTTTTTGTCGGGAATACATTTAAGAAAATAGAAGAAATACTTCTAACTTTCTACTGAGTGAATTATTAGGAGACTTTTTGTTTTGTTTTTTTTTTTTTTTTCTTTTGCTGAATGGTTTCCATTCTGGTTCTGTTCCAGTAATTTCTGAATTTGTGTCATGAAAAATTCCAAACTTTGTGTAACTAGTAACGAGTACTTCATGGAATTTATTTAAATATTTGAAATGAAAAATTTCCAAGTGTGTAATTATATACATATATATATATATATATATATTTGAATATTTATCATACAAATTTCAAAGACATGCAAAGACATGAACAATCATCAGTTTCACCCAAAAAACAGAGAAAGAATTAATTAGAATAAGAATAGGCAAGAAAATGGACATTGAAGAAAGTGGTTGTTTGGCACCCGAGATGAAAAGGAGAAGGAGGGATTTGCAGAGGAGACAACAATGCCCGGAAACAGAGACGACGAGCTCTGACAAAGCTTGGATCCACGATAATGGAGTTCCATTGTTTTGATACCGTCTTGAATCGCATCAGTGACTTGTTCGGCAACCGAATCAGTATTTCCCAAATCACCTCATCCGGTAAGATCACTAATTCTACACCACCATCATCATTATTTTTCTGCCTTTCTGAAGTTTCCATTTTTTCTTTGGATTACAGAAATATAGAGAGAAATCGGTGTTGTGGTGGAAATGTTATAACAGATGCTATATATATATATATATATATCTGTGCGTGTATTTATTTTAGGGTTTAAAAGAAAAGGCTTCTAGATCTTTCTTGACTTCATTTAAAAAGCAAAAACTTGAAAGGATCGTGTTACTGAATACCTGCAACGGTTGAAAGAGGAAGAAGATTCACGGAGAAGGAATGTGTTCAGAATTTCATATGAAAAAATCACTGAAATTCCTCTGTATCTAACAATTAAAATTTTATTTTTGAAATAACTCTCAATATATGCGGCGTACAATAAATTAATAAATCATAGTTGGTTTTAGACTTTTAGTAGGAAGGAGAGAAAAAAAATAAAAAAATAAAAATTCTCTTATTGGAAATTGACAAATTTATATTATCAATATTATTAATATTATATGAGGTTATAAGTTAATATTTGTTGTGATTTTTATATAAAAATTAAAATTTTATTTAAAAAGTAAAATAAAACTGAAATTTTGTAAATAAAATTTAAATTAATTCAAATATTAAATTTGGACCGAATAAAAAAATAAAATAAAATAGAGTTAGAAATGTATATGTTTTGAATGAGCAGGTAATGAGTAGACTTTTAGTCTTCAAAGTCATATATTGATACTTTGACCAGAGGAAACTTTATACAGCCAATTGTTGCATCAGAGAAAGATTTGAAGTTAGTATTATATATATATATATATATATATATAAAATATTGTATTTAGTGAGACATAAATTTTACAATTAATATTAATAAAATAGTTAATTTTAGACAATAATGATATTAATATATATATATATATTTATTTATTTATTTATTGTGACATGAAGTTTCACATTTTATTTGTATTGTTTAAGAGATTTTTAAAAGATTAAATTTTTTTTATAAAATTCTTTAAATTAATGAAGCGTTTTTAAATATAAGTTATAGTTAAAGTAGGTGGAAAATATTATTGATTATTTATAATAATTTTAAAAAAAAAAAAAAAAAAAATATATATATATATATATATATATATATATATATATATATTATATATATATATATATATTGTGACTTGAAGTTTGTATTTGTATTGTTTAAGAGATTTTTAAAAGATTAAAATTTTTTTATAAAATCCTTTAAATTAATGAAGTGTTTTTAAATATAAGTTCTGGTTAAAGTAGGTGGAAAATATTATTGAATTATTTATAATAATAATAAATAAATAAATATATATATATATATTACTCTAAAATTTTAAACTATTAAAACATAAATTTTATATATTTGAAACAAAATCAATAAGATTATAAACAATAAGACCGCATAGCGCAGTGGATTAGCGCGTCTGACTTCGGATCAGAAGGTCGTGGGTTCGACTCCCACTGTGGTCGACATTCTTAGATGTTTTTTTCCTTCTGATTTCTTACTTTCAATTGGAACAATTTTTTTTTTTAACCTAAAGTATCAATCTGGCATTTTTGTATACAATTTCCCACCAAATTATTTTTGTGACTCCTTCCATTCTCAAATTTATGTTCTTCCATAGGGTTTAGGGTTTTACAGTTTGCGATAGAGAGAAGAACACAATAGGATCTTTTATCAATTTGAAATATTTGCAGTGCTCTCCTTAGTGTGCCAGCTACAGGTAATTTCTCTTACGAGATTAGAATTTTATGTTGTGTTTTCAATTTATGTCTTGAAATAGTTGGTTTAATGCATCCATCGTGCTGTAATAAGTGTATTGGAAACGGAGGAAAATGCAGAACGTTTTTTGAAACCGTTAAATTTTACTTGATGTTTGCTTGTTATTGAAAGACGAGATTAAATGATTATGTGGCTTTTGCAAAAGATAATCCTATGACTTTTTTTTAATCGCTATTTCCTATATATATATATATTATCTAGACAGTTTCCCCTGAACTCGGCTTGAAGACCGAGCTATACCATGTTAAGGACAGAGAATGCATCTAATTAGGGTTTAAAATTCTCTATAATTTGTAGTGGCCAGACTTTCTTTAGGCCAACAAAATTTTTTAGTAAATCTTTGTCCATCAGTATGTTTTCTAACCCATTATGACCTATGCTTTTATTGGGATAAATTCTTAACTGAATGAGGATATTTGTGTAAGGATGGATTAATTCTTATGTTGAGTTTTTGAATTCAGTACTTGTTGCTATCGAAAATTTTAGTTAGGGGCTACTTGGCTTTTTTGTAGAGTGAATATGGCATCATCAACTATGCAATCCGGATTGCTGAAACGTGAGTCGACAGGCAAACGAGAGGGAGATCAGCTTATAGTTACGCCTTTAGGAGCAGGGAATGAAGTGGGCCGCTCATGTGTTTATATGACTTATAAAGGGAAGACAGTTATGGTATGCTACTATAAACTCATAATTGTTGTGTATCAGCTATGCAACAAAATTGTTAGCTTTACTAGTTCTGTTTTTGTTTGGTAGTTCGATTGTGGTATTCACCCAGCTTATTCAGGCATGGCTGCTTTGCCTTATTTTGATGAAATTGATCCCGCAAACATTGATGTTCTTCTCATTACTCAGTAAGTTTTCTATTCTCATTCTGTACGCTAATATCTTTCTCTATGGTGATTATGATGCAGACGTTTTGGGTTTTTCAAAATTTTGTGAATTTTGCAGAAAAAGGAAATGAAAAATTTTCTCTTCTGTGGGGGAAAACAATGTTCCATATATTTTGAAATTATCTGCATAAATGAATGGAACATCTAACTTTGATATTTCTGATGTGGTTGAGCTTTGTTGAGACAGTGTGGCAATTTTCATACTCTTTCTTAATTCTTATTTTTGTTTTGGAGTTTTCTCTTGATTGAGTTCTATGTGAAGGGAATATCACTTATTACCTTTCAAATATCTCCTACATTCATGTTTTCCAAACTAAACTAAGAAACTTTGCAGCTTTCATTTGGATCATGCTGCTTCCCTTCCATACTTCTTGGAGAAGGTTTGTTCATTGAATTGTTTTGATAAATTATTATCAAGAAGTTAATTGTAGTTAAGTTGATTGTTTTGACACCTTTTCTAGACTACATTTAAAGGACGAGTCTTTATGACCCATGCAACAAAAGCCATCTACAAGTTACTTTTGACAGATTACATCAAAGTGAGCAAGGTATCAGTTGAAGACATGCTGTATGACGAACAAGACATTCTCCGTTCTATGGATAAAATTGAGGTACATTTTATTTTCCTGTTTATTTGTCATTTTGCTTTGGCACAAATATAATTGTTTTAACTCTTGCCTTTTATATTGTTAAACCTTATAACGTTTAAAGATGAAGAATTTACCTTTCGTTTTTGTCCATACTTTTAAGCCTAAAATTGAGACTGATTCAGACATCGATAAAAATATGGGCAAATAACAGTTTTTCTTTTTCTTTTAATTATTATTATTATTTTATTGCTGCAGGTTATTGATTTCCATCAGACCCTGGAAGTCAATGGCATCCGCTTCTGGTGTTATACAGCAGGTCATGTCCTTGGTGCTGCCATGTTTATGGTTGATATAGCTGGTGTACGAATACTCTACACGGGAGACTATTCACGCGAAGAGGACAGGCATCTTCGTGCTGCTGAGCTTCCTCAGTTTTCTCCAGATATTTGTATTATAGAGTCAACCTATGGAGTTCAACTTCATCAGGCACGCCATATTCGAGAGAAGCGTTTCACTGATGTCATTCATTCTACTGTAGCCCAGGGTGGACGTGTCCTAATCCCTGCTTTTGCACTTGGTCGAGCTCAAGAACTCTTGCTAATTTTGGATGAGTATTGGTCTAACCATCCTGAACTTCACAGTGTTCCAATTTATTATGCTTCTCCTCTTGCGAAAAGGTGTATGGCTGTGTATCAGACATACATAAATTCCATGAATGAGAGGATCCGCAATCAATTTGCCAGCTCAAACCCCTTTAACTTCAAGCACATTTCCCCCTTGAAAAGCATTGAGAGTTTTAATGATGTGGGTCCATCAGTGGTGATGGCAAGCCCTGGTGGTCTTCAGAGCGGACTGTCCAGGCAGCTTTTTGATAGGTGGTGTGCTGACAAAAGAAATGCTTGTGTAATACCTGGGTATGTTGTTGAAGGAACACTCGCAAAGACTATTATTAATGAACCTAAGGAGGTTACCCTGACAAATGGCTTGACTGCTCCTCTCAACATGCAGGTTCATTACATTTCCTTCTCAGCTCACGCAGATTTTGCTCAGACCAGTACTTTCTTGAAAGAGCTGATGCCTCCAAACATAATTTTGGTTCACGGAGAAGCTAATGAGATGGGAAGACTTAAACAGAAGCTCATGTCTGTCTTTGCTGATCGCAACACTAAAATCCTCACTCCTAAGAACTGTCAAAATGTTGAGATGTACTTTGCGTCTGAAAAAATGGCAAAAACTATTGGAAAGCTGGCTGAAAAGACTCCCGAAGTTGGTGAAACCATCAGTGGTTTGCTTATAAAGAAAGGATTCACTTACCAAATTATGGCACCCGAAGATCTACACATCTTTTCTCAACTTTCAACTGCAAATATCAACCAAAGGATCACAATCCCTTATTCAGGTGCCTTTGCTGTTATAAAATACAGGCTTAAGCAGATATATGAAAGTGTTGAATCATCAACAGATGCGGAATCTGGAGTACCAACTTTGCGAGTTCATGATCGGGTGACATTGAAGCAGGAATCAGAAAATCATATTTCAGTTCACTGGACAGCCGATCCAATCAGTGATATGGTTTCCGACTCAATTGTGGCTTTAGTTCTAAATGCCAGCAGGGAAATGCCTAAGTTGATTGTTGAATCAGAACCCCTTCCAAATGAGGAGGAGGATGCTAGGAAAACTGAGAAAATAGTACATGGACTGCTCGTGTCTCTTTTTGGAGATGTGAAATTTGGGGAAAATGGGAAGCTGGTGATAAGTGTTGATGGGCATATCGCACATCTTGATAAACAAAGTGGGGATGTTGAGAGTGAAAATGCAGGTCTCAAAGAACGAGTGAGATTGGCATTCCAACGCATAAGAAGTGCTGTGAAGCCAATCCCTCTGTCAGCATAGACCCTTTCCTCTTAAGAAAACCTTCTTTCAGTTTGTAGAGACTATGAGTTAAATTTTTGTTAGCAAGCAACTCCATTTGCATTTTTTTTCATGCATGCTCTGCAAAATATAACTAGTAGCTGAAATTTTCTTTGGTTAGACCACTAATGTCCTTGAATTTTGAGTTGTCTCTTCTTTTCTTTGGTTTTGTTTAGCTGAAATCTGATACTATAGTTCTTGTTCTATGATACTACTAGGGCTAAGTTGGCTAGGATTTGAAGGCTACTTTAGTGGAACTAATACACCCTAAAGTTGTATTGTTATCTGATTGCTACAATGTTCCTTAAGATTTTTACTGGAGGGCTGACATTTTGGATTTTTGCTACAATGTTCCTTTAATAGCTTTTTTTCTGGCAAAGTTAGCTGCTCATGTTCATGTAAAGTTCATATAGTTGAAGTTGAAAATCCTGATGAGCATTGTCAGACTATCAGGTACAATGACTTCGACTAATCTATATTCAATTCATTTATGTCTGCTCTTGATTGAGTAAAAACTCTTATATTTTTATATCTTATATGGTGTTTACAACAGATTATGCGTGCAGAGTCTGGTTCTTGATTGAGCGAAGGTTTGTTTCACTCTTTTAACTCTTATATGGTGATTACGACAAGAGTTTGAGCAATAGTTGAATCAAAGATCTCATTAGTATGAAAACTTTTCTATCATTCTGTGTCTTTCATGTCAAATCACTTTTCTCCTCTTTTATCATTCTGCTTGTAATTTGCATGGTTGGGAAGTTCTTGAAGCTCATACTAGCAAATGCTTACTTTGGTAAGATCTTGGAAAATTCTCTATTGTGTGGATTAAGAACCACCAGTTTCCTTTTGCACTGCGGCAGCACTTAATACACACCACCAGAATGTTTGTTTACTATCTCTTTCATTAACCTAAACTCATTAGCAAAGTAGGTTTGCTGCTGGTTTGAATTTGGATTATGGTGGAGAGTTAGATGAGCAGGATGGAAAATTGAGGATTGACTATTTATTATACATGAAGAGATCTTTAATTAATTATATTTTCATTTGTAATCTATATTATTCATAACAAGTTTTATGTATAAAATATGTTAACATAAAAAAATTTTACTTAACAAAAGATCATAAATTTAAAATATAAATAAACTATCAAACTCTTTGCATAGACAAAGTTCATCTCAAATTGTGGTGTAAAATAAATTTTTTAAGGGCAAAGAAAGTGTATAAAATATGTTATATATATATATATAACATATTTTATACACTTTCTTTGCCCTTAAAAAATTTATTTTACACCACAATTTGAGATGAACTTTGTCTATGCAAAGAGTTTGATAGTTTATTTATATTTTGAATTTATGATCTTTTGTTAAGTAAAATTTTTTTATGTATTATATTAGTTTTAAAGTGGTGGTTCAATTATATATATATATATATATTTAAAAGAAGAAGTTAAAAGTGGTATGGAATGTTTAAAAGGAAAATATATATATGTATATAACTGGTAAAAATGTAATTTTAATCGAAAGTCACGCTAAGCAGCTCTCCACCCGTTTCCTCCCACCCTTTCCAACTCGAGAGACCTTTTTGTCTCACACAAAAAACGCTTCTCAAAGAAAAAACTTCGATAGTGATGAAAAAAAGAAATCAAAGACAATCTCTCTTCCCTCTCTCCCTTTGTTCTCTGTTTCTCTCTTTCTTTTTCTTCTTCCCCTAAACAATAATAATAATAATAATATTAATACGACACTTTCATATTAACATTCAAAAATCTCTTCACATGTTTCATCATCTTCTTCTTCTCCTTCTCCTTGCTTCCTCACGAAATGTGTTGTTCATCTTCCTTTTGTTTCTCCTACTTCACACCTGTTTTGTGATTTTGATCCCTTATTCCCCACCTTCCTATCCTGATTATCCCACCATATCCTCTTTCTTTGTCTATTTCTCTCAGGAAATTTTTATTTTTTTCAGTTTCCTTCCAATTACCTCAAATTTTCTTTCAAGTTGTTACTAAGATCTAGGGTTTTTTATTTATTTCTTCTGTGGGCTTTTGTCAATCAGTAAGTGAGTAAGCATAATTCAAAATCGTTGAGTTTCGCCACCGTCGATTGTTTTTTTATTAGTTTTGTTATGCGCTGCTTCTTGAGAATGGGAGGTGGGGGTGGGGGGTTTGAATTTTCAGTTTTTGCTTTTCATGTGTATTGAGAACTTTTTTACATGATTTGGATGGGTTTTTCTTTTCTTTTTTTCCCTCCATTTTGAGTTTGTTTTTTGCCTTTAGATTATGAGTTCTTTATTTTGTTTATTGGACTGTTGTTTACGGGATCAAATGCTGACTTACTATTTTCCGACTGTTTTTTTTTTTTTTTTTTGCTTTGACTGTAGTTGATTTCTTAGGGTTTGCTTTGAATTTTATTTTGACATTGAATGGATTCCGTGTTTGCAATACATTGGATGATTAATATTTTAGGTGGGGGCTCTATGAAAATGGAATGAATAGCTTAATACCTAGTTTGGTTTACGGAGTTGTAAAGTGATCATTTAGTTTGTATAACTCATGCAGCTCCTAGAGATTTTGTAGAGCCGTTTCTTTTGTCTTGGGTTCTGAGAAACCAAAAAAATTTATGTTTAAACTATAAATGCATGCTTAATCGATGGTAGTAGTAATCGGCATCTGGTTTGCGTCTCACTTTTTTTTTTTTTTTTTCTAAAAGGCATGTTTGACTGATTCGTTGCCTGCATTTATGTCCAAGTTTTAATGAATTCATTTGTCTTAATTTGTTTCCATATAGATCCTAATAATATCTATTCTGCATTCGTGTTCACAGGCTGTTGGCATGAAGAGGATAGCTTACTACGACGCTGTTGTCCCACAAATGCAAGACCCATGGCCGATAAAAAAGGCTCTTACTTTATCCGATGTTGATATTACTCATCCATTCCTCACTTTGTCTCGTCAACAAGTTGAAGCTCATATTCTTTTGAACATGGCACAGCAGCAACAAGATCAATTGAGGTCTGTTGGTCAGGTGGATTTTAATGCTCAGGATGATGATACTGGAGAAATGTATCTCATGAAGTTGAAATGGCGGGGAAGCTACTATAATTTGATTGGCAAATGGGGTAAAGTTGTTCGAGGGAAGGGACTTGATGTTGGGCAAGAGATTAAAATACGTTGGGCCAATGGATGCCTACATTTTTCAGTCCCACAACCGCAAGTTGTTAATGTGCCACCCTTACGAATGGCTGCAGGACCCCTAATACATGATCACTGGCCTATTAAGAAGGTTTTGACATTGTCTGACGTCGACACTAACCATCCCTTTCTCCCTTTGCCTCGTCGATCTGTTGAAGATCATATTCTTGTGTATTGGTCACAACAGCAACGGGAACTGTTAAGGAAGGAAGAGCAAGTAAATCTAAATGCCCGAGATTACGATAATGGTGAGATTTATTTAATGAAATTGAAGTGGAGGGGAAACTATTACAACCTCATTGGAAAATGGGGAACAATAATTCGACAAAAGGGACTGGGTGTTGGGAAAGAGATCAGACTGCGTTGGGCAAATGAATGCTTATACTTTTCAGTTCCTCAAGAGCGATACATTGCTACAGCATCAGGACAGGAGGGTTGGCCTATTAAAAAGGCTCTTACTTTGTCTGATGTTGATACCAATCATCCATTTCTTACTTTACCTGGTAAGGCAGTTGAAGATCATATCCTCTTTTATTGGACACCCCAAGCTCGTGAACAGTTGAGAAGTGAGCACCAAGTAAGTGTTAATGCTCGTGATGAAGATACTGGTGATTTGTATTTGATGAAGCTTAGATGGCGAGGGAGTTATTATAATCTTATTGGCAAATGGGGAAAAATCATTAGAGGGAGGAGACTTCATGTTGGAAAGGAGATCAGGCTTCGCTGGGACAATGGATGCTTACTTTTCTCAGTACCTCAATGATGCTGTTCTTTCTTGTATTGGTGAAATATTCAAAAGAAATTCTAGTATTCTTCTCATCACTCTTTTTCTTTAGGGTGTCACTTTAAGTTGCCCCTTTTGGTTATTGCATAGGGCTGTTCCTAAATTTGCTGGATAGCCTAACAGAGTTGGTTTATCTAATCTGTGTTTTGAGACGAATAGGACTTTCTGGCATCGACAAACTCAAAAAGGTGATGAAAATTTATATGGTTGATTAGATAGATTTCTTTCTTCTGATGGTGCTGTATTCTTTTTTCTGTTTTCTACATTCAACTCATAAACTCCGCTGCATCTTGAGCTTATTCTATCTTGTTAAGGTGGGGGTTGTGGCCTGAAATGAAAACTTTTGCTTTTTGTTTTTTTTTGCTAAACTTAAGCATGATTTGATCTCTTAGTCTTCATGCTTTCATATGTGTTCCTTCAGTATTCTTTAGTTCAATGTAACCTGCAATGTTGCATTTCATGCTCATTTCACTTTCAATGGTATTTAGTCCTCAATTTGAAAAATGATATGATGAAAAAGATTCCAGATGAAGGCTTCCCTCTAAACAATTTCTTTTTGCTTGTCTTCATCCACATTCAAATTTAAATGAATGGTATTTACTTAATTTCTATGGTTCACAAGGTTCGCTGTTTTATGTCATTTTGCTCTATATTTTCCCCTGTTTGGCTGTACCATCAAGGTATGTGAACCTTGTGCATATATTAACTTTCCTAGGATTCATGACTTTGTGTGCAGAGGAGTAGGCTTCATGCACATTGTAGCCCTTCACTTCTCTCTGTGCATTCCTGGGTTTATAGAATCTCATGAGGCTTGTAATTTCTATGTTTTTATAAACTACTGTAAAACATAGTATGTACAAATATCTAAATTCAAATTCAATTTTGAATCTTTGCAGGTATTCTTATTGCAGACTAAAATGCATCTGCTTCAAGTTTGGAATGACTTCTGATGGTTCAAAACCTCCCTCAGGGAAGATTCCAGATTCTGAAATATTTGGACAAATCTTCAAGTTCCTAACTCCTCCATTTGCAGGACTACTACTACTCTGAAATGAACAATACCATCAGCCTCCACCTACAATTTTCTAATTGGGATACTTTCAATGCATTTCCACGATAACTACTACACATTGTTATAGGTTGTTTTCCTGGTATAAAATGTTGGAATTGCTGCTGGCAAGGCTAGTGAACAGCCTAATAGACATCTTCCAAAACCTTTAGAAAAAAAAAAAGAAGTAAATATTGCCTCTTGTACATATTATTATTTCCTTGGATATGAAACTTGGTTGGTAGAACCAAATATACTGCTTCCACAGATAGTAAAATCATTGTGAGTTAGTATTGAATAGTGTAGAAACTTGTGCTTTTCTGGCCATTCATTTAGTTTATTGTTGATGAACTAAATTTGACTTCTATGCCAGCAACCTTGCAGCCCGTTGTAAGAGTATATATATATATATATATATATATAAATTTGACTTCTATGCCAGCAACCTTGCAGCCCGTTGTAAGAGTATATATATATATATATATATATATATATAAATTTGACTTCTATGCCAGCAACCTTGCAGCCCGTTGTAAGAGATATATATATATATATATATAGAATAATTGACGAGTTTGATCCCAAATAAATTTAGCTTTGGCAAGTTAAGTCCCAAAATATTTTTTTTAACTTTTAAGGTCCCAAACTTTTTTTGTAGAGAATAATAACGTCATTCTTGACAGATTCTGTCAAAATTTTTAAAATTTTAATTGTTGTTTGTCTTTAGTTAATTAAAGATAAGGATAAAAAAGTTATTACATGTGAAAATAAAAAAATAAATATTTAAACAAGGAATAAAAATGTCCTAACATTTAAAATTTAAAAAATAAAAAATCTTTCTGATATCAAAAATTACTTAGCATTATCGACAAAAAATCAGAATCTAATCCAGGTAGAAGAACAAGGTAGCGAAGAATTGTCTTTACAAATTATTTCAATTGCTTTTCGGCAGCTTCAGAAATGAAAGGCCAGTATGAGGTTTTATCAAGGACAGAACAAATCAGTCCATGAAGAAGGGCAACCACAAAAAACAGAAACAGAGTATTATATCCCCAAACTGTGAGTTTCAGCCGCCAGAATACAGATCGGTCTGGGGATGACCCAAACAGAATCTCCTCCATAGTAAACGGCAGATACATAAGTAAATCGAGAGCAATGACATGGAGAGCATTGAACCGTAGCGGCTGGAGATAGGATTTAGGGCGACGCCGACGTACAGTGCCAGGAAGGACATGCCAAAGAAACTAAGAAATTTGTAGTGGAGATAAAAGATTGGAGATAGTGGCTTCAGCAGCACGGTCAAAATAGGGTATTGGAAGCTATTGATGAGGGGAAAGAAGTATGATGCGGCGGAGATTATGCGATCGCCGATTGGAATTGGAGTGGAGGAGGCAGAGATTTTTGTATTCGGAACATGGATTAATCTCACTGCGGGAGGATTGCAAAGAAATGGAGGGAGACGCTGCCAGAATTTGGAGGAGAGTTGTTGGGGACATGCCGGAGACGGATGAGGGAGAAGGACACCATGTTATAGCAGAGAAAGGGGCAATGGAAGATGGCATGCAGGTAGAAAGATTTTGATATGGGATAGATTTTTTATTTTTTAAATTTTAAATGTGAGAACATTTTTATTCATTGTTTAAATATTTATTTATTTATTTTCATATGTAATGACTTTTTTATTCTTGTCTTTAATTAACTAAAGACAAACAACCGTTAAAAATTTTAGAAATTTTGACAGAATCCGTCAAGAAGGACCTTATTATTCTCTACAAAAAAAAGTTTGGGACCTTAAAAGTAAAAAAAAATATTTTGGGACTCAACTTGCCAAAGCTAAATTTGTTTGGGATCAAACTCACCAATTATTCATAATATATATATATATATATATATATATATATATATATCAATTACTTCTAAAGGATTATTATTATTATTATTATTATTATTATAAATTTTGAATTTATTTTATTTCTTGGTACATTTTGAAAATGTTCCCGGAAACAGCACCAATGGCTGCTGTCAAGAGAAGAGTACGTCACTGATTATGCCATCGATGAAAGCCAGATTCAAAGGAAGAAAGCAAAGCACAGGGCATTTTATAATAATTTTGATAATAATTTTGCTTGTGCAAGACAGAAGAGTTTATAAATATTTTTTTTTGGTACATTGGAGTTGGCAAGAAAATATTTATAATTATGACTTTATATTTATTTAAATGCAATTTAACTAATAATTTAATAATAGCGCTAGTAGTTTTGTGGAGAAACGAAAACACGTGTCGCCCGCCTACTTTTAGCATTTACTACTGAAGGGAAACAACTCGGTTGGCGAAGCCCCCTTTCTTCCTCCGTTGATCTTCGTCGTATGGAGGGGGAGGAGGAGGAGGAGGAGCAACATCGGCAAGAGGAAGACGACGATACAGAACATCCCCTAGCCATATTTTCTTTCCGCGACCTAATATAATCTGGTAATATTATTTCAATTATTTTGCAGGGGGTTGGGAAAGAAGAGAGTGATGGGGAAGGGGAAATTGACGCTAAGGCGGAGGAAGAAGCCGTTGCCACAGCGACCGCCGTTTCCTGAAATTGAGGCTTCCACTAGTACGGCGGTGGCTGTGAATAATAATAATATAAATGATAATTATTTGAATATGATTGCTGCGGGGAGTAAGTGTGCTGGAAAGAAGAAGACGGGTGGAACGGCGAGGCTTTGGATGAGGTTTGATCGGACGGGGCAGTCGGAGTTGATTGAGTGTGATAAATGCGTTATTATTAAGCGAGTTTCTATTCCTGCTCGCGATCTTAGAATCCTTGGCCCTATCTTCTGTCACTCCTCCAGCATCCTTGGTAAGCTTTTTTTTTTTTTTCTTTTACTGTCTTTCTCCTATTTATATTCATTTTAATTATGGAATTTAGCGCATGTTGTAGTTTGTTTACATTATTGATGTAATTTCTGAATATGCCTTTTTATCTATTAGGGAGTTATTGGATGATTTAGTGGTTGTTAGATTACCTAGTTGTTTCCTTGCTTTAGTCATAAGGTGGTGCTTTTCCAGAAAATTATGCTGCATAATTCTTACTCCTTTTTTATATAAGTGGGAGGAGTGATATATTTGGTGTCGGTGCCATATGGACAAATGGTGTTTGATCAACTATTGGTCCTTGATGTCCTCTGTTTATTTCATCGGTAAACACTTGCGTGGGCATATGCATTGAAGCCATTCAATTTCTTAACTTTGAAGATTAGGTGTTTGAGAGTTATAATTTTGACCTTTAGTATTTTCAAAGGATTCAGATTTGAGAATTTATTAATGTTGAACCTGAATCTTTTGGAATCAAAGATTTATGTTGGTCCTCTGTTCATGATACAGGTTTTCTGTGTTTAATTTGTATATTATTTCTTTATCTTAAGACATTTTTTTACTTTCTTGGTACTAGACGATCTATAACTTTAGCTTTCGTTTCCAGCAAGGGAAAAGGCTATGGTTGTGAATCTTGAGTTTATAAGAGCCATCATTACAGCTGAAGAGGTGCTTTTGCTTGATCCTTTGCGCCATGAGGTTCTTCCATTTGTTGATCAACTAAGGCAGCAACTTCCTAAGAAAGGAGCATTCAGGAATAATTCTGCTGGCCAGATGGCCCTTCAAGATGATGAAATGCTTCCCACTTCTGGACAATGGTTACCTGTTCCAGAAGCTGCTGATGGATTGCAAGCAGAGCTTCCTTTTGAGTTCCAAGTTCTAGAGATTGCATTGCAGGTGGTTTGCACGTATCTGGATTCCAGTGTTGCTGAACTCGAGAGAGTTGCTTACCCTGTTTTGGATGATTTGGCAATAAATGTTAGCTCGAAGAATCTTGAGCATGTCCGTAGTTTAAAGAGTAATCTAACCAGATTGCTTGCAAGGGTACAGAAGGTACTTTTATTCCCAGTTTCTATAAACTACTGGACATACTCTCTCTTTCTAATATTTTTATCAAATTTTTTCTATTTTGTCTATCCATTTTACTTGTGATTCTCTTTTATGCAATGATATAATTAATGTCCTTATTAGATTAAAACATGAGTAAAGGGAGATAAGAATTTTTACCTTATCTTAAAATTTTAAACTGATAACACATGTTGATCACAAATTTTCAAATAACTGGACTCATGTTTTGATATAATATTAAAATCTACCTCTTTTAAAATCTTAGCTAATAGAGAGGTTGAATTTATACACTTAACATGAACTACTAATGAATTGTTAGTTCCAAATTTATGATTATTGGGATCATTTGTTTTTATGAATTTCATCAATTTCTAAATTCATGTATCAAAGTCCAAACTTACCTAGAATTTGGACTAGACAGCTACGTCCTTTCCACCTTTCTAAATGCACGTCTATCTAGCACTGCAGGTAGTACCTTCTGTTGTTTTTATTAGAAAAATCCACTTTTTCTACGAACGTTTCTGAAAAACAATGTAAAAGAGGAGGGGTTGGAAGATGTAGTGATCAAAGAAGTACTTCAGTGTTTACCATTTTCTTGTTGGGCATGTTTTACTTGGTTATGATCACAAATAATATTGCTTTTGACTGTAGGTCTGCTAAAATCTATTGCTCTTTGCCAAGATTCATCAAAAGTTAGAATATGAAGTGCTAGTCCTACCTAATTATCTCTGCAGTGAGAACCACTTTTCTAATTGATTTCTTTAGTGTAGCGCAATTAGTTGTCACTCCCTCTCTTGGCTTTTGGGAACGGTATTAATATAGTTAAATAAACATTGTAGGTGAGAGATGAAATTGAACATCTTTTGGATGACAATGAAGATATGGCACAATTATATTTAACAAGAAAGTTGATTCATTATCAGCAATCTGAGGCTTTAGCAGGATCCATGGCCTCAAATAACATCGTCCCTGCTCCTGGCCATTATCGGCGGCTTAGTTCTACCAGAAGTGGAAGTTTGACTAGCAACTATCTGCATGAGGATGATGTGGAGGATTTAGAAATGTTGCTTGAGGCTTACTTTATGCAGCTGGATGGCACCCGAAACAAAATATTATCTGTAAGTAGTTTCATCTTATTGTCCTGGGACCAGTAATATTCCTTTTCTGCATGACACTTGTAACATAAAATTATCTGCATGTAGTTTCCTCAACTCAGACTGATAATTCCTGGTGTATTTGGTCTAAAGATCTTTTGGGACTGTTATCCTGAACAGTGTAAATCAATGATACATGTGCATAGTTGAGTTTTTCCATTTGTTTTTGGATTTGTTAGGGTTGTAAAAGTGTCCTGGCAGATGATTCATACATGCTTGAGTACTTATTTGGTTTTCAAAATTGGATCTTCTTACACGTATTAAGATTGAAATAAGTTAAAAGCTGTTGGATGTTTTATGTGGTTTTCCTGGCTAGTACGAACACTTCCCAGACAAACTTGTTGCTCTTCCCACACGATGAAACATAAAATCTGGCATGCATTTGTGATTGATTTCTTTTAATTGTCAGTTCAGCTTTTAAATTGCTTTTTTGCAGCTAACATACAATCAGACATGAGTTTTAACTCTAGTCCGAACTTTTTCTTCTTTTCTTTTCTTTTCTCTTTTCCTTTTGCGGTTCTGCTTAATTCTTTTAATATTATTATTTAATTTGAAGGTACGTGAATACATAGATGATACAGAGGATTACGTGAACATCCAACTTGATAATCAACGGAATGAGCTCATTCAACTACAGTTGACATTGACAATTGGCTCTTTTGCTATTGCCTCAGAGACATTAATAGCTAGTATATTTGGTATGAATATCCACTGTACCCTATACAAAGGCCCCACATCATTTTTCTGGCCTTTTGTCATTAGCATTACCATTGCGAGTATATTGCTTTTCTTCTTCATACTGGGATACGCCAGATGGAAGAAACTGCTGGGTTCCTAAACCATGTTGTTGGTTTACTCCAGATAGATCATGACGTGAGATATATCTTATTCTTGCAGTAAGACAATTTATTTTTCCCTTGTTTTGTTTAAGGTCATAATGCTGCAAGTCATTACTTCTTTGATTTAATACTACATGTTCTCACCATAACAGAGACAATAAAAGATGTTTTTATTTTTGACTTGCATCTTAAGAGAGTCAATTATACCTATAAATGTATTTTTTCTCTCTGAATGCATTTCCTGCTTCCTGCTGCTGCCTCTTTTGTGATTCAACTAGATAGCACAAGGTAGAAAAGCATGTAGTCACATCAATGCTGGTGCTTGCTTTCGTAGTAAGCCTATTTGTGCTTGAATTATATTAATAGATTTATACATCATAGTCAGGATGGTTTCTTGCTTCCTCCTTATTCCCTTTTCAGTTTTTCTGATGATGATTGTTAACGTCCCAATGCCCAACCTAACCAATGGATTGATTTTCTTTTTCTTTTTTTTCAACTCCGGACTCCTAAAAATATGAGTTAAGCATTTACTCAATAGTCAATTAGACAGATATATAAAAGAGGGGTTGTCTTGTAGTTGCTATGAAGTTATATGAAAATGACAGCCTGCTTTGTTGTCTGCAGCTGCATTCCCATGTGTGTTCGTTCGCCTTTACCATCTGGAATACAATTTTCTTTCCTCAACTGAGTGTGGCCCATAAAATATTTGCCGCATATATTCTAAAACAAACGAGGGACAGGTTATTAATAATCTTGACCCCTTCTTCAAGAATTTAATAAATTTCAACGTTCTTGAATATTAGGTACTTGTATTTTACTCAATTATTAAGTTATGGATCAATCAATTATTGTTTATAGTTAAATTACTTTCTTTGGCTTTTTACTCTCTCTGTGTCTTTTAAAGAACATGGGCAAAGACACCAGTTTTATATATAAAGGGATGGATTGAGTTCCTCAAAAGCTAATTGGTGGTAATGCTGCTATAGTTTCTGCCACCAAATTGGTTAACTGTAAACGTTGGGAATACCATAACATCAAAGTCCCCAACTTGCCTCTTCTGCTTTCTTTTTCTCTGGCAACTGGAAAGTGTATTTAACACCACTCTTACAACACCCCACCCCCACACCCCATAGATAGAAAGAAAGAAAGAAAAGGATCTTTACCAGACTGGCACATCTTATGATTTTGGACACACATTAACATTAGTAGATTCTTGACCTCCCAATATGTATTTTTACACTTTTTTTCTTTCTTTTCTTGTTGGTTTTAATTTGGTACCAAAGTGTATATATTTAATTCTTTAAGATAGTTTTTAGTATCTTTTTTTTCTTTTTTCCCTTAGCATATGATTTATGAACACTGTTACTTATTAGATTAATGATGAGATGAATATTTAATTATATATATATATATATCATACCGAATGTGGGAAAATCCCATGTTTTTCTTTCTTCTTCTTTTTTATTTATTTATTATTATTTATAAATAATAATAAATTAGATAAAAAGAGAAAGTATATTGCCATGATTTCCTTCTTACCTCTGTCTCTACCTGTTTATGTATTTCACGTCCTTATCTTATTGTGAATAATACACCAATGCTTGAAAATCCCACTATATGTTTTTTCCCCATACTTTTCTTATCACTAATCCACTAAAATATTTATATTAGCCCTATTTTATTTTTCTTTCTTTTATTTTTATGTAAAAAATCTTATAATTTTTTCAATTTTTTAATTTTATTCGATAAAGTTTAGTTAGTTTTTTTTTAAAAATAAAATATATATTTGGAATATTTTTCTCCTATAATATCTTAAATTCATTATTTAAGTGAGAATACTATTAATTAAATTACACTTTATAAAACATCTATATTTTAATTGTGTCTTAAATTCATAATATTCTTATGTTATATTTTAATAATAATTTACAAAAATATTAAATTTTAAAAAGAAAAATTATGAAGAAGTAATAAATAAATAAATAATTGACTAATGTGATAATTCTAACTAAATTTTGTTTTACTTTTTTTCAAAAAAAAAAAAAAAAGAAAAAGAAAAGAAAAGGAAAACCCATGATATTAGAAATTAAGTTGTTATCATCATCATCATCATCATTATGATCAACATCATCAATTTCAATACACATTGGCCATAAAAAAAAAAAATGTAATGTATTTTTGATAAATGAGCTGTAAAATTTCTGTCACTCACATTTCCCCTAATACCACACATCTTGGCAAATAATATGAATATGATCATGATTCCTGACAAATAACACCGCTTACGTAAAGTATTTCATTCTTTTTTCCTCCAAAATAACAATATTATGAATCTAGTCTTTTTTTTTCTTTTTTTTAATTCAATTGAAATGTTGAAAATATTGGCAGATTCATACTTTTTTTTCCATTTTTACGACATAAATTTAATTTAATTTATTTATTTTATGTGCAATTGACAAATATATATATATATATATATATATATATATATATATATATATATATATATATGTACATATGTATGAGAAGTTTTGTATACGGAAAGGGGAATAGAAATGTGGAAAGAATTTAGGGGTGGAATTGAAAATTGAGGAAAAAATTAAATAAAAAAGAGAAAGGGAAGAAAAAAACATCTCATTTTGGGCTGTTAATAGAATAGACTCTCTCTCTTTTAACTCAATCTCTTTGATTCATCCAGCCTGAGGAGAGCGTCAACGACAAGTTTTAGAGAGAGAAAGTGCTGCAGCTCAAGGGAGCTTCTTCGGAGAAGGGAGAAAACCCTAGCACATGCGCTAGAGAGAATACGGAATCTACGAATCACATTGTCAAGATCTTATTGCCACCTGACTAATAAAGGTTTGTGGCATTTCTATTTTTCCTTTTTTTTTTTTTTTTTTTTTTTGCTTTTGTTGTTGTCAGTTGAAAATATGGGAGAAAGGGGTCGTGTTGTTGTATATGTGTGTTTAGCTTCTTTCCTGTGAATATGAAGTGATTATTTGGTTTGTGAGAAAATGTGGGTTGAAGTGAGAATTAATTTTTTTTTTTTGGGGAAAAATTTCCTGGGTTACGAATGATTGGGTGTTTGGAGAAGATAAAGGAGAATGGATTGGGAGAGATTTAGGGTGATATGAAGGGTGGCGAATTTGAAATGGGCGATATTAATGTAATTTTTTTATTTTATTTGTTTTTTTTTGTGACAGGTGTTTTGTGTTATTTAGAGGATTTTGTTTTTGTATTGGTTTCTCGGGAGACAAATTGAAATTAAGTTTGCTTGTCTTATTTTAGATGGAAGAGTATTTGTGCAAAACTACTTGACTGTAGAGTAGGAAAATGGCAGGAAGCTCATCCAGTGACTTTATCTTTTATGATGTGACTAGGTTGACCATAGAAAACAGTAATAACATCAAATCTCCAGGGAATACTTTGTAAATCTGGTTTCTTGTGCTTGTTATATGTTGATACAATGATTTATTCCCTTGAGACTATTTCTTTTATTTTAATAGATTTTACTGATGAGCAATTGAAATATGAACTAAGGTTCAAATTCTCTCTTTCTTGAAGATTTCTCCTACCCTTCTTTCTTCTGAATTTATGCTTTAGAAATGTTCTTGTTGGGGGTACTGAAACACGTACTTCATCTTGAGGAATGCCATGCCTGCTGCTGCATTAGAGATCAAGTGTCTATTACAATCTCCATTTTACATGATTGGTGTTTGGTCTAGTTTTGTTCTAGAAATTACAAGTAGCTTATCATATCAGTTCGCGCTAAGTTTGTTTTCTGGAAAATTCTTTCTGTTGGTTTTTCATTGTCTATTCCTCATATGAACTTTGTATCTATCTTAAATTCTAATATCTGTGGAATTTTAACCTGAGTTTATCTTTGTTGCTTATTTCTATCTATTGATTCGAGCATATTGTAACATTTTTCAACCATTACCTTTGGCAGGGATAATTTTGCTGGACTATGGCTAATTCTAAGGGTCCTGCTAGTGTTAGAAATTTAATGTACAACACCAGGAATCCTTTGTTGCCTCCTAAAAGTCCATTTCCTTGTCCTGCTCCATCATATATTGATTATGTCCCTAGTTCTGCTACTGGACAGAAAAACCAGAAATTTAGAGAGGGAAATTCCCACCATCAACGTACTTCCTCTGAGAGTCAGCTAATAGATGAGCAACCTTCTTGGTTAGATGAACTACTTAATGAGCCAGAAACCCCAGTACGCAGAACTGGTCATAGGCGTTCATCTAGTGATTCATTTGCATATATCGATGTGGCTAATGCCATTAACCTAGATTATGCAGCTCAGAATGAAAATAAATTCAAACATATGGCCCCTCTGCCTACTTGGGGCTCACAAGACTTTGATCCTTTCAGAGATGTACATCATGCTTCCTTTATCCCAGAGCCAAATTCTTTAGGCAAACTTAAGAATCGGGCATGGGATTCAAACATAAACTTTTCTGGACATTCCCGTGGCTTTCCTTCCCCCAGCAACATGCATAAGAACTCAGGAGTGCTGCGTGCTCAGCAAGAATCAGATGTACTTCCATCTACAGCTTCTGAGAGAGATGATGCAGTTGAATATGGCCCTCAGGATTCAAAAGGGTCTTCTGAGAAAAAAGATTCTTCTCATGGAAAATCTGCTGCCTCTGACACAGACACTAAACGAGCAAAGCAGTATGTTTACTCACTCATCTTGACAACATCCAGTTCTCCATATAGAAATATTTACTTTGTTGATAGAGTAACATGGGCAGCTTTTTATGTCTTCTAGCTATTTGGAAGTTTAGCGTACTAAGAATATATGGATCTCAGCTGCTATAACTGTTTCTTCTGACTCTTATTATGTTTGGCAGTTTGCATTTACTTAGATAGCAGCAATTGTACACTAGAATTTTGTTTATTCTTAATTCTAAAAAAACACTTATGTTTCCTCATGAAGCTTTAAGAGAGATACAGACTAAGGTTATTTACTATTAGTTCAAAAGAAAAGGGAAGGGGGGAAGGAGAGTGTTTGGCCATATATTTGCTTCATGGTTGAAGTTGATTTTAAATAGGTCTTAGATTTTATTTTTTTAAAAAATGAAAGGGTTAAAGAAAACAAAGAAAATCTAATGGGAATACTCTTGTACTTCACTTGATGAACCCATATTCATGTTCAATTAAGGGAACTTTGTGTGAAGTTGGATGTACATTCATGTGTAATTTCATAATTAATCATGGAATTGTTAGCACATTCATATTGAATTTCATACGTTATTTCTTCTTGAAGCTCAATGGTCTTTCTGCATTTTGACTTGTTGGACTTATGCTATGAATTTGGTGCCCAATATGTGCTTGACGACTTCTTTTATATATATATGTGTATCTATTTTATAACAAAAATGCTGTACAATGCAGGCAGTTTGCACAACGTTCACGTGTCAGAAAACTTCAATACATAGCTGAGCTGGAACGAAATGTTCAAGCTCTACAGGCAAGTTTGAATGTGCATATATGTTTTGAATGGCTTACTGATTTGTTGATGTCGCCTCATTTATATTAAACACAGGCAGAAGGTTCTGAAGTTTCTGCTGAGCTAGAGTTCCTCAACCAGCAAAATCTTATTCTGAGCATGGAAAATAAAGCATTGAAGAATCGTCTTGAAATTTTAGCCCAAGAGCAACTTATTAAATACTGTAAGTTAAAGTTCTTATTAGTTTGTATTCCAGTTAGTTGTGATGAATTACTTCTGATGAGGTTATAATGCATGGTGTTGCTAAATAAATTGCCACTGTATCATAGGCAAGTGTGCACTTATTTCTGGTAATTGTTTTCAAATTTTATAAACCAAATTGTTAACAAATTGGATTACAAGATTAGAGAGCCCTTGCTTAGCTAGTCATAAATGTTTTCTTTCATGTCCATGTAACAAGGGACTGAGAGTTTCGAGTGGCAGAATTGTTCATCTTAATAGATATTTCAGAAATTAAAAGCTATGATGCCTTTTTTTGACAGTGGAACATGAAGTATTGGAGAGAGAAATGTTAAGATTACGAGCTGTGTATCAGCAACAGCAGCAGCCAACTCCTAGCCATCGACGCAAGAGTAGTAAAGATCTTGATCAACAGCTTGCCAACCTTTCTCTGAAACAAAAGGATTCTAGTTCTGCACACGATAATGATTCTGGGCAACTTCACATTTGATCGTACATATAAACTAGGCCATTCAATTGCTTCCTGACGGTTCATCAGCTAATTTTACCCACCGGTGACATAATTGTGGTTTTCCCTTATGATGATGAGGGATCATGCCTGGTTCGTAGTAGTCTTTGTGATCCTCCAGATTTTACCTGTATTCCCAGTTGCCTTAAGATATACAAGAATTTACTTGATATGGGCTATATTTTCCCTTTTTTTTCTTTTTTTTTATTACTTTTCCTTTTCTCAGGGAAGAAAGAATTTAACTCTGTAGTTCTGTTGTGCACCTGGTAGTCAGAGCCAGAGAATTGATAATTTGGCAGCTGGTTTACCTGAGGTGGTGATTTTTTAAGATGATTGTTTCATCTTCCTTGTATGCTGAAGTGATCAATTCCCCCACATTTTATATATTGTAAAATTCTAGTTGGATTTCTCCTTCTATATATTGAGAGATCCTTCATCACCAATGCAATGATGAACAGGTATCCCTTCCTTGGTTCTCTCTGCTGACCAAAAGTTAGAAAGATTCAGTAATATTTTAACCACCACCTTTGTAATAGATATTTGCTATTTTCTTGTTCAAACAAAGGGAACTGAATAACCCCACACTATTCACAGGGTCTATACGAGTTATAATCAGATTTCAATTTTTTCTTTTATATATGTATATATTCTGCATTTAAGAAAGGAAATAGTTGTAATTTGGATGCATTAAATCTTTTCCAGATAAAATAATAGTTGAGTCAAAAGAAAAATCAAAACTTTCTCCCTCTTCAAAACAAGAAATACTTTGGAAAATGAGAGATTTTGAGCAAGGCTTTCTTTTTCTTCATATGAACTTGTTCAATGTGTACATTCTCTGTTAAAATGAAACAGGAAAAGTACTAACATGAAAAACAGAGGAGAAAGGGAAAATATTTCAAGATAATAACAAATAAAGAATGAATATAGGTAATAGGAATAGAATAAAGAATGGGAATGGAGGTTTCAAATGGCGTCCAGTATTTGGAAGTCTTGGATAGTCTTCTGGTTGTGGCATTACACAATCTTGGCCATTGAAGGATATTTTTCTTGGAAAAGCCCAACCTTCCCTGAAAGTAAAAATCCCAGCTTCTTTCCTCAGTAACATCTCTGTTTGCACAACCCCATTCTCTCCTGATTGGATTAGCAGGTCATTGTACATCTTCAACCCATAAAACATTCCAGTATCATCTATCCCACAAAAAAAAAAAAAAGTTCAAACAATTTAATGATAAGATTTTGGCATTGAAAAAAAAAATGAAGTTTTTAACAAAACTGAATGTGATCTTCTTACTGATATCACCATACTGATTGAGTGGCTTGTAGTTGAAACTGTAAACCTCATAAACACTTCTCAAATTTGGATGCAGAACCACCAAGCTCCACTGACTGTAGTTATGTACGTAGTTGAAATTTGTAATGGTGATTTTCACTCTCCAGTATTCTCTATAATTCACTTTCACATGCCAATGCACTTTTATTGGGCACATGTGGTGTGTACACTGTATTGCAGGCTGCAACAAGGATTCCTTGTGCTGCTGTTGTTGTTTTTTATGCAACACATTAGGCAGATCGTCCGGTCCACTGTTTTCGTAGTTTTTCACATTACAAATACAGAATACATACAATTCAGATCTCACACAGTCGTTATTAGCAAAAAGTAGTGAAGAAATAGGCATGAACTTTACTTTACACATGTTTGTCCAGGTTCTTCTAGGCAGGAACAGCTGCATTTGGGGCATGAAACAACAGTTTCATTGTAGAAAGCAGATAAAGAAACACAGCAAGTTGGAGTAGTCGATGCTTGAAACTGAGAGAAAGAACATGTAACATTCCATGTAGCTACAAGAAGAAGATAGATATTCCCATTATCCACCATCATAATCAACAAAGAAAATAGAAAAAAAAGAAAACAGGTTTCATAATACCAATTGCCTGTGTGGTTCGCCTTCCATGATCCTCAAAAAATTTACTAGGAGGAACCTGAAATGGATCACCACAAGTATATCCAGGTAAACCAAGTGAGAAATTCCCAGGTATTCCTCCGGGATAGAGATTACCAGTAGTTGTATTAGAAATTTTTCCAAGGCTCATCTGAAAAGCAGCACCAAATTTCTCAGGATCTTGTGTCATGGATGAAAGTACACCTCCTTTACAACAATTAGCAACCTGCTTGTTATATGGAGCACCTGGTAATAGATCAACTATTACTGGCTCCTTTTCACAACAATGGGGAAGAACTCCACCTCTAAATGCAGAACAGTTTCCCTGTTCAGTAGTCTCAGCCCCAAGCATGTTCCAAATTACCTCATTACCCCTCCATTTCCAACTCAATTTCCATCCTGGTGTCTCTATGTGCCGGAATAGCTGATAATTGTAAATTGACACCAACACCTAGAAACAGAATATACATTCATACATCTAGAAAGTTCTATTTCTTCATATAGTTTCCAAATTCCAATTCAACAAGTTATATATATATATATTGTTTAAGATTTCCCATTCCATGGATTCCATTGGAAACCTAATAATCATAGACATGGATAAGTGGGGTTAAGGAAGACTTACATCCTGAGAATCATCATGTTGGAGTCTGATATCCCATGTGATAGTGATGACGCCGTTAGGATCCAAAGGATCATATCCATCTGCATTAAAACTGAAATTCACCATTAAAAGAATTTTGAGAAATCCATATAAAACGCAACACATTTATTTACATTTCAATGAGCGAAATAAAATCCCAATGACCAAAACAAAAGTAAAATTATGCTACTACTACTCACAGGCTGATGGTACAAAAAGCATGACATTCCAGCAAAATATCAAAATCAAAACAAAACCCATTAATCTTCTACAGATATTCAACAACGACGTATTCCTAACCATTCTTCACGTATCAACCCAAACTCTTCTTCTTCACACGAATATTACAGTCGGTAATTCTCTGTTATTGAAATTTCTGATGAATAGCAATGTGCATGAAATCTTATTGTGAACTGTAGCAGTGTCTTTCTTCCAAAAAGTCTCTAACCAAAAAAAATTGAAGAATTTAGAATAAATGATGAAAGAGAATCTCAAACACAATAATTAAGAGAATATTAATGAATTAATTACGGGTTTTGCAGCCCCAAAAATGAAAAAAATGTATAAATTAGGGGCTGAGACATGGAAATGGAATAGGTTTCTTTTTTTTTTTTTTTTTTTTAACTGAACTTCTTAGATTCAAAATTTCAGACGCATTTGGCTCCGTGTATATGGCCTCTTGATTACCATTTTCCATAATTCACTCTCTTTTTACATATATATATATATATATATATATATATATATTATACACTATTTTATTTATTTTCTCCAACTTATATATATATATATATATATTCAGCTAGAACTTCAGGTTAAATATAAGGTTTTGTTTTTTCTAAAAAAAATTAAAATAATATTTTAAATTTAATTAAATGAGATAAATTAGGATAATGACGTGTAATTTTGTTAGTAGGATTCAGGATCACGTAAAAAAGCATGTCACGAATTAATAAATAAATAAATAAAAAGAAGAAGAAAAAGAGAGAATAAAACCCGAGGAAAGACGTTCAGACGAAAAAGGGAAGGAGTAGGGTTAGAGATGGCGGAAGGCGGAGAAGATAATGCCATAGAGTTTTATCTGAGGTACTATGTCGGTCACAAGGGTAAATTCGGCCATGAGTTTCTGGAATTCGAGTTCAGGCCCGATGGTAAGCTCCGTTATGCCAACAATTCTAATTACAAGAACGACACTATGATACGCAAGGAGGTCTTCCTCACTCCTGCCGCCCTTAAAGAGTGTCGCCGGATTATTTACGACAGCGAGGTATTTTCTTCTCTCTCTCGTTCTCTTTCGTATAATCTGAATATTTGTACTTGCCCTCTATTTTTAGGTTTGCCTCAGCTTCTAGGTTTACTGGTAGTTTTGGATTTGCCTAATTTTTTGGGGAGTTCCAGCAGTTGCTGCATTATTGGCTGAATCCACAGGCATAGTTCTTGTAGGAGTAGGGTTCTATTATCGTTCTTATTACCCCGACTAACCTAATAACCGAGAGCAAAAGAGATCAGGAATGATTTTTACTTTAGCCTGGAAAATGTTTTGTGTTTTTTGCAACTATTGTCACGAGATCTCGATCTCAATTCATTGAATGTGCAATTGAATGAGAGAGCGAAGAGGTCCTTGTTTTAGGTTGCGGTAATATTTCCTTTTTGTTTTTTTGTTTTTTTTTCACCCTGTGAAAAGGTGAATCGATTGAATATTAATTTGGTATTTATCAATATTTTAGATAATGAAGGAGGATGATAACAACTGGCCAGAACCAGACCGTGTTGGAAGACAAGAGCTAGAGATTGTGATAGGTAATGAACACATTTCTTTTACAACTTCAAAGATCGGCTCACTTATGGATGTGCAGACAAGTAAAGATCCTGAAGGTCTTCGTATCTTTTACTATCTTGTTCAGGTAAGCAAGCACAGTCTGTTTGAGATATCTTACTTGTTTTGCTTGGTTTTTAACCACTTTCTTGTTCATGTTTTATGATACTTTTTTATGTGTAGTTAAATTATGGGGAACCCTGTTGATAATAAATTATGAGGTTCAGTGACTAAAGAGGCATATTCTTTTTTATGTTTGTTCTGTGTAATCAGGAATTTTCATTGATAATCTGATCAAAATTTGAACCATTCTTCTGTTTGATATGAAATGACTATTTTCTTAAGAGTGGTAAAAGCATTTTGTTTGAGCCTGTTGTATGTTTTTCCTATCTTGTTGAGATTGTGACTATTCCTTCATTTATTTGGATAACAAATCTTTTTTGCTTTCCCTTCGTGCATAATTGACATATGGGTGGACCTTGGGCTATTGAAAAAGGAAAGGTGCTCATTATAAGAAGTTGAGGGCAACAGACCAAGTTGTCTCTAATCTGGTTTTCTTTATCATATTTGTTTGTTAATTACTAGATGAATGTGAAGAACCATTTTTTGCAGTTTTAAGCTATCAAAATGGATATGTTAAGCATTTGATATTTGTTTTTATTATCTATTCACCTGTGGTTTTCATCACTGCCCTCTCTGTATATTTGATTATTCCTGTTTTATTTGATATCAACATGCCTTTTGATCATTTCAAATTCCAGTTGTCACTGATAATATCCACTTTTCCTGTGGACACAAATTGCAGGACCTGAAGTGTTTCGTGTTCTCTCTTATTTCGCTCCACTTCAAGATCAAACCCATCTAAGGTGTCGATCATTATATCCAGAATGAGAGCTGTGTTTGTTTAAGGTGCCAATCTTGGGAGGAAGTTTTATTTTATGATTGCGCTCATACTCATGCCATAACTGTGTGTGTAGAAATTAGATAACAGTGTGCTGCAGTGTGTTTTTTTTTTTTTTTTGGGGTTATGGCGCTTACCTTACCTGGTTTTGAAGACCTATATCTCTCTGTCAGCTGTTGGCAGGTTTCTAATTGATTATGAGATGCTAGTTTTATTTTTTTCCTTCGCAACACTAAAGTAATTCAAATTTTAGTCCTTTTGGCTCAATTTGAAAGAGATGAAAGATTTCTGTTTTCTATGCAATAGTAATAATCTCTATATTAACTTCAAAATACTACATTCCCAAGCAATGACCAACCTTCCTATTGAAAGTAATATCAGAATTTGATAGAAAGTATTAATTGTTAAGTATAAATTTGATAGAAAGAGATTTCATGATCCAAAAGGGTGTAGGCAGTAAATGTTAAGTATGCCTACGCCTCTTGAAGTTGTCTTCATGGAAAGACTCCCAATTGTCATGATCAAGTCTGCTAATATCCTCAAGATCTGCAATAGCAAGCAAATACTGGGTGAGCTTCCTGAGTTCCTCATCATTACTTCGGTTTGCATGTGCCTTTCTGAATGGTTTTATGGTCAAACCATTTTGAGGATTCATCACGAAGTTTCTTCTTATGTCATCAAACATTATGGTATTCTTTGGACTGTAAAACTGCAAAAATATTCAACAAATTTTATTATATGCAACAACTGAATAATAACATTATAACCATAAACTTGTAGACCAAATAAACAAATAAAAGAAAGAAAGAATTTTTATGCAAAACCTCAGAAAATTGAGCCCAAATCAAGCCAAGAGGTTTGCAATTAAAGACACCGCGAGTATCCGACTGAACAGTTATCATAGCAAAATGATCCAGAAGTGCTGTGATTTTGTAGTCTGGATTGTTTAGGACACCGAGTTGTCCCATCTTTAATTCAACCCACTTCATGCTGTTACAATAAAAGAAAAAAAAGAAAGATTCAGGCAAAGTGGACTGAAAAGCAGAGAATTATTGGATTAAGTCCTCATGTTTAAGAAGATAACAGGATTACATTATCACAGCGTTAAGCCTACACACACAATATGGGGGACTAAATGCTGTTTTTGAGGTAAGGCAAGAGAAAAACTGGCTAGAGAGAGCAAAGAGGCTCACACGATAACACGAGAAAGTATGGCGAAAAATCTAATTCAGTAGTAAATACCCAAGTTCTCAGAATTCTTTTCTCATAACAGTGAAATTCCATAGAAAAAGGTAGGTAGATAAGTAGGTAGGATCTTATTCTCTGAGAAAGCAGATATACCATTTCAAGTAGCCGTATAAAAACATGAAACATATAGCATCAGTGGCTGTTGATTAATATAGTCATGAGTTTTGAAAAAATCTACCATATTCAAGAGAAAAAGGCAAAAAGAAATCTCACCTGGTTGCAGACCATATCATAATGTCATATTCTGCATATGCAGCCGTAAGAAATTCATGAAGATCTACATTGGACAAATGACAACAAAATTAAGGTATTATCTATTCTCAAAGAAAGCACAAGAAGCAAACAAAATAAATAAATACTTACAAGGCCGCATCAATTCTAGCGGGTTCTCAGCAGTTGACCGGTGATCGAATAGGGTATAGTCAATATCTAGGACAAGCAATTTTTTACCTTCACGGCAAGGGTTTAGCAGCTTAATCTGATATTACATATAGCACAGTACACAGTTAATGCATTAACACCAAACTGATACTAGACAAAATCACATAAATTTTAAGGTGTTACATAAAGAGAAATGCTAAATTCTTGTTCCTTTTTCATTATTACCTATTGCAGTAGGAGGGCAAGAAACCCCATGATGTCACATATAATGCCCCCAAATTTTGGTGGGAGTTTATTCTAATAAACTTAAATCTTTCTAGCATTTTCTTAAACTAACATCTAAGTGTGAAATCCATACGAGAAGGAGACAATATTTTACTTTGACTTTTCCCTGCAACCATATCCATCCATCTATGTTGGCAAGAAAGCACCAAGATGTATAATATTCCAAGTGTAATAAACTTGATGGTCTACAGCCCAAGAATAAGGCTGAGCCCAGACGAGAGAGGGCTGCACATGACACTGTAAGAGATAAAACTGTTGCCTAAAAAGAACTCTAGAACAAACAACCCCTTTTGGTGCAATTGAATTCTTAGAGGCAAGGGGGAAAAAAGCTATTATGCTCATAATCATGATCATCCAAAAATAACAGGAAACACCCATAGCTTAAAGTTTGACTTGTCAATATACTATGGAACACATGCATATATATAATCTTGAAAAAATCCCTCATAAATCATAAAGAATAAAATCCTCCTTTTGCCGTGTTATTTATTAATCACACATTATCTAGATGAGAAAACATGCCTTGTGTTGCCCAATGCGTCTTCTAAGTTTCTGCTTATTAACTTCTTTATCTTTGATCTCAGTGGCTTCATCTTGGTCAAGTTCAAAATCATCTACAATCTCAGGGGACTCCACTTGATCCACAATTATATCATCTTCGACAGTACTGCAGATAAAATATATTTGAAATAAGTAAAGCAATTCACCGCTTAAAGTAGACTGGAAGAACTGGCAGAAATACACAAGCACACAGAAATAAACAGTGCAAGGGGCTCCCTGAAAAATTGGTGGGAATTCTGCTGAGTAAACTAGTCCCTAGAATCCAGACAACCAACAGAGTTTGATTCACAAAAACACTTACACTCATAAAATATCTGAGATCCAAAGGGAGCTCGCTTAGCTAAACATGGTTTTAGTTATCAATTTAATGTTCAATTAAGTATATAAAACTTTTCAGGAGAAACCAAAGGAAGAATAAAATTCACAATTATTGACACATATCTCACATGCTAAATAAATATATTTGGATAATATGAAAAAGATAAACACTCTCTAATTCTACTATGGGTACTCCTTATTCTAGTTAGACCATATTGCCAACAAGAAAGATATTTATCACAGCGGTTCAACAGAAAAACAAATCAATCTCAAAGAAAAATATGTAAATCAAACCCATCTAAATTCCTTAATGTTTTGCAAATACAGACAAATGCATCCACATGAAAAATTAATCACAGTAACCACAGGTAAAATAAACTTATATGACAACCATGACTACCAGAACCTCAATCTTCTCCGAGAAGAGAGGTATGCACACATAAATAGCAAGTAACATCTAACTTACTACCCAGGCAGAAAGGAGTAAATATTAGCACAATCCTTCAAAAACCCCAACACACTTTAAATGACAAAATAATAATAATAATAATAATAATAAATGGGGGATTAAACCTAGTCACAGGAATCGTCTTAAGAACCCGTATCAAATATAACTCGAATTTCATATACAGAAAGAAAATTCTCGATCAAAAACATAAACAGAAAAGTAGAGCAATTGAGAAAAGAAAGCAGACCCCATCATCGTCATTTTGATCGAGGGTTTGAGGGAAAGCTGAGATAGAAGTAAGGAGTCATCAGATAGCTTTGAACCAACTTTTGGGTAAAGAAGTTTCTGACGTTTAGGCAGCACATTCGTGACTTCGAATATGCTTCTCTTGAGCTCTCCGACGGTATCGTCACCGCAGACTGTGACTGTGTACTCTTTACCGCTCCACTTTACTGTAAGAGTCATCTCCTCCTCCATTGTCGCCGATGTCTCTCCGCCCTCAACTACTCGTCCTAGGCTTTGTGTTTAGATACTACTGATGGATCAAAAATGTCAATTCTCTACTATTTAATAAATAGATTAGTTGTTAAATAGTATTTCATATTTTATTATTAAAACCTTACATAGCTTTTATTGGAGAAAAAAAAAATTCATGATAAATAATAGTAAATAAACAAAATTTATTGTGAACCTGAATTCAACTTAGTTATGAATAGTTAAATTCATTTTCATATACTTTTAGACATGAACAAAAGTATCACGAACTGGATCTAAAAAAATCTCTGAGCTAAAATATACGAGGCATAAAAATACTTATAAGAACAAATAATACCATTTTATATTTAAAATCACTACTCTAACTAAACTAATCTAAACTTGCACAAACTTGAAGGTATTTCCCACTTTCTCTTTAATCAATGGGATCTTAACACAGAATTCCAAGCCTTCTTTTAGTTCAGACGAAAAAGGTCATTTGATGATATTGAGCAAGGAGTTAGGATTAGGACATACTATATTTTTTTTGCATCAGTGATGTAAATATTGAAGTCTAGGGAACTACTTATTGGTCATGATGTGATTCAGTTCTCTGAGTAGAAGAGTAGTAGTGTGACTCAAGCTCCTTTAGGCTAGCAGCTGCCTCCTCCCCTATTCTGGCTATGGTTGATTCAGTTTTCTCTGCTTGTTGATTGAACTCCTCTATCCTCTGTTCTACATGGTCGTTAAGAGAGGCAAACCCTGAAAATATGGCTGTTTGTTTCAACTCTGACACCAATTTAAGCAGTGAATCAGATGCTTGGACCTGTTTTCGGGATGTTCAGTCAGTTAACTATAATGTGGCAAAAGAAAAAATCAAGTTGGAACAGGAAATGTGCATTAGAGAGAACTACATTGACATTAATAATACAATGTTTCAACATCTAGAGGGGAGAAGTTAATAAGATCGATCCTTAAGAAGATGAAGATTTGACAGAATTTCAGCTAGTTGGGAATATGCCTTCTGATTAAACCAAATACTCACACAACCTAAAACATTAAACTTCAGTTTATTTAAACTCTTTTGAGGCAATACATGTCAGTAGCATGCATACTCGAGTATTCATGCAGGACATGCACCAACATAATGTCAAATAAGAAAAACCTCACCATCCTTGCAGCACGCATTTCCATCATGAAAGCTTCTTGTGAGTTTCTGACTGGTGGATCATTTACCTAAAAGATTTTAGAGTGTCACTATAAAATTCCAATTTGATATTAAAATAATCAAAATATTCCATCTAAATCATGCAGAAATGAGACTATGTCCACATAATTTGCAAGGAAGAAAAACAACCCCAGTGTAGCACTAGGAAACTAAGCCAGCCAAAGCAGCTAGGTGCCTTAACCTTCTCTGTGACTACCTTGCAGAATGTCTAGGTCATACATCTTGATTTACCTCTTGACCATTAGTTGAACAAGACGAGAAGCAAGATGCTTAAATTCCACCCCAAGTTTCTTCATATACCTTTGCATCATCAAGGATCTTTAGCTTTGATCCCGATTCATGCTATGCAAAGGACCAGAGCAAGGACCCTCAATTCATATCAAAGGTATAGTTTCTTAAGTAAAAGCCAATTGTCACCCAAAATTAGAGGCAAATCTAGAACATAAAAGGTAAACACCAATTCCATACTAGTGTCAAAACTATAAATTGCTTTTGCAAAATCCTTGGAGAAAAAGGCCTTTCTATTAGTTGTAGAATCCAATAACAGATGTTTTTGTCTCATACTCATATATAATTTTCTGACAGTACCTCCCCTACTTCTACTTTTTGGGAAAGCAATTTATGATTCAGGAAGTAGAGTTGAAATTTTTCCAGTGGATATTGGTTTTCTTGTTTACTCAAATTTTATTTCACATAAAGAAGAGCAGAAGAGAAACTTAGAGAAAGAAAGTTACCCGTGCAACATTTACAAGGAAAGTGAAATTATCAACTATATTTCCAATATCAGCATCCACTTTTTGCAACAAGGTCTTCTGCTTTTGAGCTGCTGCAACAGCGGCTGCGGCAGTTGGCCCACCTCCCCCGCCACTTCCAAGTCCAATGCCCCCTTTGTTCATTATGATCAAAGGGTATCTTTGATGCACAAAGGAAAGCACTAGTAAATTTAAGCTCCCACATATGACTAACCAATGCTACTTCTAAACATAATATGTGCCCTAAAATGATGCTTGTTTGTTTCAATTTGCCTCTGAAAACTACTAATGAATACTTCAAAAAATTATAAATGCATGAAGCAATGAAAGATATTTAAGACGAACAACATGAAGATTATTATAAGGTTTTCAAAAAATTAAATAAAGAACAAACATATTTTATAATGCTAGCATATGAGAGAATGAAAAGTTAAGAAAAGCGTTCCCAAAATATATCTAGGAACATAAATACAACTAAAATTACGAAGGTCAGATAAAATATACATGGACTAATTTCTTTAACATGATCATCATTCCAAAATTATATTAATCACTGTACAATAGTAGATCCACAAGAATACATTTGGTCCATTCAACAGAAGAATCAGACATTAGTACCAGTTGATTATCCTATATTCCATAAATAATACAATGAACAATATTATTCCCCTATCTGCACGGTGTTAGACATCTGTGAAGAACATTTTCACTAATAATCCAAAGGCTAAGGGATCAAAAATGGACTTTACCTAACTGTTTGCACAATTTATAATTTCACAAACTGTAAACATTTTCGGAAGCAAACATGGAGAGAAAAGTATGCCATTTCAAAAAAGGTGAGTAAAGCAAGATTCAAATACTCCAAATGAAAAGTAAGACAAAAATTCATAAGCAAACATATGCCCTTCACTTTTATCGAACAAAGACTATCAGATACCATTTAAGTTATATACGAGAAACAGAACTAGTTTCACAGTTACATACCAAGGAATTAAAACAGAAGAAACTTTATGCATTCATCATCTTTTTTCATGTATTTATGATGTTAGAATGCATATTATTACTGAAAAAAAATTCCTTTGCCAGCAAAGAAATCTTCAATTTGCACCTTGCCCTTTGTGTACCAAACACTAGAGAAAAACAGAACCAAAAGAATTCTGATAAAACAACTCAATAACAATAACAGATTTTTACGACTGAATATGGAACTCAATACCAAGAATTAAGGACACATTTACACAACTTGAATTCGCAGCTCCTCAACAGTTGTTTTATTTAGCATTATTTACCCAAATTGCCGGAGAAGAGAGAGACTAAAAAGGATTCAACAGAAAAGGCAGCATTCTAAACCCAAAACATGAACAAAATCACTTAAATCTATGTTCCTAACAGTAAAATTATAACTACAAACATATAATTTAAAACAACCCCACAAATTACTAATCAGTAGAGTAGACAAGAAGAGAATACCTCTTATTGCACTTACGGGCTGGAGTTGTAACGATTGAAGAGAGTCGGAGGAACTATCTACAACGGTTTGAAGATGGTAATCGGATTAGGAGATTCAGACGGCGGGAGATTCTCACGGGAACGGCAAAAGAGCTACCGTTGGATCACTGGCTCCTTCCAACCCCACGGGAACCGTTTTCGAGTACTTTTAGTAGAAAGAGTAAAAAGAGTATTGTTTTTTATTCAGAGAAAAAATTAGATAAATATTGAAAACTTCGAGAATTTTGGCTTCTTTATTTTTAATTTTTTTCCCTTGTTTTACAAAAATTTCAAATTCTCAGTATTACAACTAATTTTAAAAATGTATTTGGACAAATTTTTTTTATTGTATTTATATAAAAAAAATTATCAAAAAAAATTAACTTTTTGAACATTTATATACAAAACTATCACGATTTCCATTAATATTCTTTTAAAATTTTGAAAACATTTACTATAATCATTTAGTTAGTTAGCTAATAAAAAAAACAGAAAACATAAATATTAATTAAATTGATAATAATAAAGTACACATTATCGTAAATATAATTGTAATACTTACAAAATTATTGTAAAAAAATATATAAACCTTATTGAAATATACTCTAAACACATAAATAATAATAATAATAATAATAATAATAAATAACCATGCTATTTAGGTAATGAGTTTGAAGTTGAGGGCCATTGTTTGATACATAAATTTGTACACAAAAAGGAAAAGTTTTCTTTTCTTTTTTTTTTCACGTACAGATGAAAACATACCAGGATCATGGCTTTTTATCTCTAGTCTTCATATTCAGTCTCTTCATCATCTTCATCCTGCTCTGCATATCTCCAACCCTCCATAACATTATCACGTTCACGTTCCTCTTCTGTTTCTTCACTATCTTCTTCTTCTTCATCATCGTTGTAAACTTCCTCCTTTACCTGCCATTGCTTTTTCATGGCAGGTGAAACTATGGAGCTTTTACGTGGAGCTACTTTTGCTGGAGGCAACTTCAATTTTGGTTTTGATCTTCTCTGCTTTTTGTCATTATTGCTCCGCTTAGCAGCAAATGCATCTCGATGATCACTGACTTCGTCCATATCGTGATCTGCAGTAGGTTGTGCAGTCTTAGCATTATCCTCTTTAAAATGCCCTGGATGCTCCCTTCTTAAATGAAGGTTAAGCTTGTATTCATGGATGTAGGCCTTGTCACACCCTTCATATGGGCAGGTATAAGGACGGTCAGTTGATGTTGAGGCATATGTTGTAGCCATGGATTTCGTTATTTTCTGCGGTTTCTCTGCAGGCTGGATATACTTTGGAGGCTCTATAATATTCTACAAAACATAAAAGCAGGACTTAGATTCCTCAGGCATATGAAATGTTTCTACTCAATCAGAGTGAGTCTTGTCTTCATAAGGATTTCAAAACTAATAACTTAAATTGTAATAAGATAAGAATTAGATTGAGATGGGAAAAAGAAAGAAAAGGGAAGGATTCAAACCTTCTCATGGTGAGAAGAGATATGATTTTTTAGCTTGTATTCATGAGCATATCGCTTTCCACAGTCTGAATAGGGGCAGATATGATAGTTCTCTTGTGAATGTGTTTTCATATGTGATCTAAGATTAAAATCCAGTGAGAATGCCTGCAAAAGCAGATAATCCAAGAAATGTAAAAACTTCACTGAAGTAGAAACTTGAAAGCAATTGAGATTGGTCTAATGTTTTACCAACAAAAGCTTTAGTATAAAGATATTTTAAGTATAGCCCAATGGAAGAATATCAAGTGTGAAAAGATCCATTACCTTTCCACAGCCTTCATGCGGGCATACAAAATCTCTCGCTCCAGTATGAATAAGAAAGTGTCTCTTGAGCTTTGAACTATCCAAAAATTTCTGCAAAATAAGTTTCACCATTCAGTAAAAATGTTAATATAACATAAGGAACAGCAATAGCAATAAGAAGAAGACTGGGATCAGAAATCATGCAAGAACCACATTCATATTGCATCTCTTGGTTTGCATGACTTGTTAGGATAGCAAAACTCATACACTATATCTAGATGAAGAACATGAAAAACAAGAGAGAATACGAGGAGAAATATACGTGGTAACACCGGGATGGTAAACTCCACAGCAGCTGGGTATTTTTATTGATGATTTCAGGTATATACAGTTGCAGAAAATTACACTTATGTCTTGCCCATCTACCCCCTATTTATAGCCATCTACGGATGAGCAGAGTTCAAAGTCATGCTCACGGGCCACGGGCTACGTCCCATGCCACTAGGGCACCATTACGGTTCCTTTAGCCATTAAGTAAACTTAACCTTGAAGTAAACTTAACCTTAAAGTAAACTTAATCCATAAGTAAGCATCAGGCTCCACAACCTAACAATTCTCCCTAGCCTATGAAGTAACACTTTACAGCCTTAGCATCAAGCTTGTCCCTCTTATCTGAATCAACATGAACATAAGCAGTGCAACCAAAAGTTCTCAAGTGTGAGTACTTGAGTTCCTTTCATGTCCACACTTCCTCTGGAATCTTGAACCCCAAGGGAACTGATGGTCCCCTATTGATCAAGTATGCGGCTATGCTCATAGCATCTGCCCAGAACATCTTGGGCAGCCCACAGTGTATCCTCATGCTCCTTGCACGCTCGTTCAATGTTCTGTTCATCATCTCAGCAACTCCATTCTGTCTTGCCTTTCCGGGAACTGTCCTCATCAATCTGATTCCTTCAGCAGCACAGAATGCTTTAAATTCTAACTTGTCATATTCTCTCTCATTGTCAGACCTCAAGCATTTGATCTTTAATCCAGTCTGATTCTCAACTTTAGCTTTCCACCTCTTGAAAGTTGTAAACACATCTGATTTATGCTTCAAGAAGTAAACTCATACCTTCCTGCTGAAGTCATCAATGAAGGTGACATAGAACCTGAATCTTCCAAGTGATGAAACTGGAGATGGTCCCCAAACATCTGTATGGACCATTTCCAACCGCACTTTCTTTGGCTCTCTTGGAGTCTTTGTGAAGCTAACTCTTTTCTGTTTATCCATAACACAGCTCTCACAAAGATCCATATCAACAGACTTCAAACCCTCTAAAGCTCTTTTTGCAACCAGCATCTTCATTCACTTGACACTCATGTGTCCAAGTCTGTTGTGGCACAGACATGAACCATAAGCATTTTCAGCAACAACTGCCATGTTGATACACCCTGCAGTGGTGTACAAGGTTCCAAATTTTGTGTCACGGGCAACAACCATAGCACCCTTCACAATCTTCCACGAACATTTCCCAAACTTTGCGGCATAGCCCGTGCTATCCAACTGACCAACATTGATCAGATTCTTCTTAAGCACGAAAATAAATCTGATATCCTCCAATGTCCACTGGTTTCCCGATGGAGTCTTAATGCAGACATCCTCTTTCCTTCAATCTCCAAGGCTTTGTTGTCAGCAAGATACACCTTTCCAAAATTTTCATTTTTGAATTTTTTGAATAATTCCTTGCTTGGAGACGAATGAAAAGATGCACTTGAATCCAAAATCCAAGATTCAACCGGGCTGTCCTTAATGTCCTCTGCTGAATTTACAGAATCATTGTCATCTCCATATTTTGATTCTGCTTCTTCTTTAGCTTCTTACAATATGTCCGAAAGTGTCCTTTATCTCCACAGTTCCAACAAGTTATGTTTGATCTGTTCGGAGATTTTCCTCGATTTTTTGATTTTGATCGACCATATTGATGTTGGCCCTTCGACTTGCTTCTCCCCCTTCGGTCAACGCTAAGAGCACTGCCCGATGAATCTCTCATTTCTCGTTTATGAATACTTTCGCTGAGAACAATATTACAAATTTCATCGAACTTCAGCTTCTCAGATCCACGGGAATTGCTAATCGCAGCAACAGTATCCCAAGACTCGGGCAGAGATGACATCAAAATCAACGCTTTAATTTCATCTTCGAAGTTAATTTCCACAAAACTCAGTTGACTTACAATCATATTGAAATTGTTTATATGATCAGCAACAGAACCACTTTCAAACATCTGTAAATTGAACAATCTACACATCAAATATACCATGTTCATCGCAGATGATTTTTCGTACATATTTGATAGAGCCTTCTACACATCAAATATACCATGTTCATCGCAGATGGTTTTCGTACATATTTGATAGAGCCTTTAACAGACTGATTGCAGTCTTCTCTTTCACGATGTTGAACGCCACGTTTCTCGACAAAGTCAACCGAATCATCCCCAACGCCTGACGATCCTTGAGCTTCCACTGCTCCTCTGTCATGAAATCCGGCTTCACCCCAATCAAGGGTTCATGAAGATCTTTTTGGTACCGATAATCTTCGATCTGCATCTTCTAGAAATCGAAATGGGATCCATCAAACTTCTCGATCCCTAACTTCAAATTTTTCATTTTTTCAAATCGTGATGAATCTCTCCTAGCTCTGGTACCAATTGTTAGGATAGCAAAACTCACACACTATATCTAGATGAAGAACACGAAGAACAAGAGAGAGAATATGAGGAGAAATATACGTGGTAACACCGAGATGGTAAACTCTACGGCAACTAGGTATTTTTATTGATGATTTCAGGCATATACAGTTGCAGAAAATTACACTTCTGTCTTGCTCATCTACCCCTATTTATAGCCATCTAGGGATGAGCAGGGTTCAAAGTCATGCTCACGGGCCACGGCCCATGCCACTAGGGCACCATTACGGTTCCCTTAGCCATTAGGTAAACTTAACTTTGAAGTAAACTTAATCCATAAATAAGCATCAGGTTCCACAACCTAACATGACTTTCTACGAAGAAAAAAAGAAAGGTAGTAGCTCATGATAACAATTCAAATATAATAAATGTCATTCTAAAATACAAATTATCAAAAACAAATAAATTTGAGCATTAGGTCGAAGAATAAAATGTAGTCTTCTAATTTGAGGGATGTGACCATAACTAGCAGTAAAGTGCTATAGATGGTTAGTGCCAGGTTTGATGTAAAAGATAGAACATAACCAGTATAATTTCTGACTCTTGAGGCATAGAACTGTGGTTTCATGCACATCGTGTATAGGATAGATAAGGTTTTCAAAAGAATTTGCTTGAGATACTGTTAGAAGGTTGCAGCAAGAATCTTAGGTTTTCCATCACCTCATGCATGGAACAGAACAGTTACTTTGCAATCCATGACAGTCATGCAATAATATTACATCATTGACTAATTCTCAGACCTCAAATTAAATGGATAAAGAGAATGGCAAAGTACCCTTGTATTTATTGACTTCACCTTTCCACAATTTTCATAATGGCAAATGTAATGCCTCTCTCCATGGATGTGTGAATGCTTTTTCAAAGCACTAGCATCAATAAAAGGCTTTCCACAGCCTACATAGCTGCAGAGAAAGATAATTTCAGTTGCTGGCTCAGGTTCTGGTTCTAGGACTTCAGGTTCTTTTTTTTCTTTGAGAGCCTTCAATGTGTCCTCTACAAGAAAAAATATGATAAATGTAAGCAATACTCACCTAAACAAAGGAAAAACAAATGATACACAGTTGTGAAAAATTTTATTAATTTTCTTCTTCTAACCAAAAATATAAATAATCAATATCCCTTCCATGCCAAAATCATAGGGTCACTTCTCATTTCACATGGATTGAGAAAACTAGTTAATGTAGTAAAGCCAATCATTTTTGTTTAGTATTTCCTTTTTATGCCCTTCATTAATATTAACTCATGTTCATAAATTGTCTTCGGAACTAACAATCTTTATTAGTTTTTCAGTTCTTCGAAGACCTCCAATGTACTAATAAATTCTTTGAAAAATGGAATTAGAATAATTGAAGATAGTTAGAGTTTGAGTATTCTTCGAAAAGGGAAAAAAAGCCTACTTATGGATGGAAGGAAAAGGAAATTGAGTCTATCTTTACAAAAGGCATAGTAGGTAATAAAATGAGGGATGAAGAACCCAAGTTCCAGAAGTCCAAGTTTGAATGTCAGTAAAGATTCCAATATATCCATCTCGATTCTGTTCATACTCAACACCTCACAAGGATGTGTATGCGTAAAGTAAGGTATGAAACAAAACAAAGTGGAACCAAAAACATAGAGCTACCCCCATCACAGTTTTTAGTCTTCAAACGAAGAAAATCACATATCTAAATCAACAGTTATCTTTTGCATATTCCATCAGAGTCCCAAGACTTGAGAAAGAAGGTGCACCAGATAGAGAGGTCAAGATATTATTCATGCAGGACATACTATAAAATTCATCACAAACCACGTAGAACAAAAATTACACTACCAGCATCATAGAACCAAAATAATATTTCATAACAACTTGCAAGCCTTTCAAAATGTTAGCATGATTCTGTAGCTACTGGTGGGAAATGTTAGCCTTTCATAATGCATAAAGGCAAATTGTTAAAAAACTAACCATTGACCCATCTCAGAAGTTTACATTTCCCACCAGTAGCTACAGAATCATGCGTCACCCTGAAATAGAAAACGGCCCATATAATTAGAAAATTTTCAAGAAATTAGAAAGGGGAAAAATAAAAGGAAATCTTTATTAGAATTGCACTTCAACCAGAGCCTAATGATTCTACAAATTGGCCGATCAAATTCTGTAAGAGAACAACAAAGAAAAACAAAAATGGTATATTTTCGTTCCCAAATAACACCCATATAGAAAAAGAGCAGCGAGAACTATAATTGAAAAATCAAAAGAAATTTTGAAATGAAACGAAGTACAAATTCATAGTTTCGAGCATCTAATTCCAGTGTTCAAATAGTGGAAGCTACTGCACATAAATAAAACTTTTTTAAAAAAAATTATAAATAATAATTGCTAAAATAAGCACGAGAAAAACTATAAGATTAACGAGAACTTTACCATTCCTTAACCCATTTAACCGTAGGATTTCTTGACTTGATTATAGAACGCCTCTCAAACATATTGAAATTCATATGATGCTCCATGTTTCTTCTTCAGCCAGTAACTGTGCTACTGATAGTTTTTGGGAAAACCACTAAAATTAGGGTTCTCAATTTACAAATCACAGTCCCTTGTAAACCAAAAAGAACAAAAAAAAAACACAAGACAGCTGGATTGAAATTGGCCGATAAATATATATATATACATATGAATAACAGATTAAATGTGCATTATCGAAATAAGGAGAAAATCAGTCAAATCTAGGAACCCTAAACGTATAGGGCTTGAGGAGGAGCTATGGTCGGAAAACGGCAATGGGCTTCTTAACCCAAACCGCATTTATCGACCCGCTCAAAAAAGAAACCACAACCTTCGCGCCATACCTTTCTTGGCGAAAATTGCAGTTTCGTCCTCTTAAGTTTTTGGATTATCTAGATTTAGTCCCCAATTCCTTTTTTGTTTTTGTTATTTGTGGTTGTAGTTTTAATACCGTAGATTAGTTATTTTTAATCTTTAAAATTTAAGTAAAAAAATTTTATAACTCAATAATATTATTTTATTTTTATTTATTTTATATGAATTTTACGAATTTTCAAAATCTGTGTTTAATAAATGATAAGTAATGTATTATTTGTTTCTATGTTAAATAAATAAAATGTTTTTTCCTTGGGGGAAAATGTTGGGAAATTATTAATTGCTGACAAACAAAAATAAACAAATAAATAAATACAGGCAGGCAGGTGGGGGAGAAGGCAGCACTGATGCTGCACTGTACTATTTTAATTTTAATTTTAATTTAAATTTTTAACTTTTAATTTTTAATTTTAATTTTAAATTTATCGATTTTCCATTCCGTTTTCTCCACGGATTGAAGACCGTACTAAATATGGAAAAAAAATGAAATGACAAGACACACGTGATCTGCATGTGCGGGCAAACTCTCATTTAAGTTTCTCCAATCATTGCCCATCCCTGGCCTCCTACCCGACCTCCAAAATTGTGGAATTCTAGTCAAACATAATATATATATATATATATATATATTCAGTTCGATCTTCTTTCAAATAGACTAATTTTATTATAAATTATTTACAAAACTTAAATTTTGAACATAATTTTTAAAATTTGAATTATAAATAAATAAATAAATATATATATATAATTACAAATTCAAATTTACAAACCCTTACTTTCCAGAAAGGTAAAAGTTATGTAAAAAAAAAAGGAAAAAATACAGTGAAAGAAAAGACACTGCGTGGTTGGTAGTACGGGAACAGAAAAAAATGAGGATCGCCCTGAGAATTAGCATCTTAAAAAATATATATATATATATAGTACAACTATTCAGGCGTGTGGTACAACTCACTACAATAAAACAGAGGTTTTTCTTTTTTTCTTAAAAAAGGCAGTCAAAAGTAGAAGGGGGAGAACAAGGCTCTGACAATAGTATGTATATATATATATATTTATATATGAATTTCTACATTAATTAATTAATAAAAAGAAGAGGCAATGGGGGAATGGAATTGTCTTTTTCAAAAATTCATATTTTTTTTCCCCAAATTTCGATGTGGGAGAACCAAACAAAGATTGGTATGATGTATGAATAGTAACTTATCTGTTTACGTCTGTCCAACCTTTTTTTTATTTGCAGGGACAGACACACACACATCTCTGTTCTTTTCTCTTATATTGTGTGTCACTAGCTATTTTCTGAAATTACATATTTGCCCCTTGGGTGTATGTGGAAATTGCAAAAAAAAATTCTTCTATGGAAATTATTTATTGAATTCAATTCAAGATAAGAAAAGAAATGATAAATAAAAAAGAAAGTGCATGGGTCCAAGGTGGAATTGTCTGGCTAATTATTTTGAATTTGCTTAACAAAATCATGATTACGAATAATTTGTTTTTAATTAATGAGGAGGGTGGTATGATTAAGGCAGCTCATTAGCCCTTTTAAGAGTTGTTTAAATTCTCCTAATAATAATGAGTTGACAAAATTGTCCTTTCCACTTTTGTATCATTATCTCATAAAGCATTAGGTACAACAAATCATCTTTAAAGATTATATGATCAAAATGATGCATCCAATTCAACCCTCCCATACATACATACATACATACATACATACATACATATATATATATATAATGTGTATGTAGTAGTGGAATTCAATGTTTATGGGGGGGGGGGGGGGGGGAATACATGTAAATATTTGTCTTTTGATGGAAGAAAATCTATGGATTTTATCAAAATTGCCTATAAAGACAAATATGCTTATAAGCAAGCAATATCAAAGTTAAATTATTAAATTAGTGTGCATTATATTATAAGATTTAAAGTTAATAATATTATTACTTTGTACCGCGGATTCCACAAATTTAAAATGGGTTATATATTAAGAATTTTTTCTTATGAAATTAATTTAAATTTTATTTTTTAAAAATAAAATAAAAATTGAATCAAATTTAATTTAATTGAAACAAATAAATTAAATAAATAAAAATATAAATATATATATATATTCGAATGAGCTGTCCTAGTAGTGCATTAGATGCTGTATCTGATGCTTACCTGCCTTTGTCTATCTGCCACCCTCTCTCTCTCTTCTCTCTCTCTCTTCTACTAATCTCATTTACTTCCAAATTCCACCACCCAATCAAATAATTAATATTCAAAAACATATCACATACATTATAAATAAATAATTAAGAAAACATAATTCAATAACTAATATAAAAATTTAAAAATATTTAAAAAGAAAATACTGGCTAATTCAGAAAATATTCATAGGAGATATTCACAAGATTTTTCAGATAAAATTTTGAGATATTATTTAAAAAATTTTGTTTTTGAATTATTAGTACATATATATTTTTTATAAATAGAGCATAAATTTATAACGCTCTAATATAAAATTATATATATTAACTAACAATTAGATATATAACTTAAATTTTGTTCGAGAAAGAATAAATTTGAGATATAACGAATACAATTAAATACAAATTTTTATAAAAATATATAAAGAAAAAACAAGTTGTTAGGTGAAGGGATACCCAAATACAGCCAAATGTAAAATAAATGCATATCCAATTGCATGTGATATTCCAGGTGGAACTTCAGTATATATATATTTTTTGGTGTAACAAAATTGTTGTACCCTTCTTCTCCTTCCTCTGTTAGCAGTTATTATTTTTGGCTACTGTCATTTTTATTTCTTTTTCTTTTTGCTAGTTGGTATATATGCATAATATCTTAGTCGTGAAAGTACAAAATATATCTTTCAACTAAATTATCTTTATAATATCGAAATATGGTTATATGATAAATATTTTATTTAATTGAGATATTATTTAAAATTGATATTATTATTTCTCTTTCAAAATTTAGAAGATATTTGAATAAGTTTTCAAGTCAAAAATATCTATAAATTCCTATTTTTAAAGAGAAAGAAAACTAAGACAATATCAAAAGAGAGAAAAAGTCTAAGAAACATTGTGAGAAACGTTCAACAGAAGAGCGATTCAGGAGTCTCGCAGCCCGACAACATTATATTAGTGCCTACCGGTATTTTTAAAGATCCAAATCTTTGGAAAGATCATGACAAACCCTGACTCAAAAGATTTCGATGTTCTTCCAGAAGCTCCCACAACATCGTTAGATATCTCTCTTCTTGTCACCACCAGCGAATGTCAGCCGTTGTTACTCGCTTCAACCGTAGCTAATCCTAATCAACCACAACCTTTGCCGTCAACTCATTCTTCTCGCAAACAATTACCTCAAACAACACGCAACAGTCAACAGCCGAAAGTGAGTCAACATTCGAAGGCAGATCAATCTGAGAAGACGGCTAACACAAAGTATGGCGACATCTTGAACAATTTTAAAAAGATAGAAAAATATTTTCGTACTAAAAGACCCCGACGAGATCCATAAATCAACGACGATGCCACTTCATCCTTCTCGGAAGCAACAAGTTCTTCTGCCAACATTTCGATTCCTCCTAAAAAAACTCAATGTCTTCCGCTATTGGCAGGGAACAATCTTTCGGTCCACACTACACTTCCTCACATTTTGCTACAACCAAATTCAGTCATTCCAACACCCGTTATGCTGCCGCAACCCAGTCCACATCCGCAAGTGGTTCCGATTCCTCATATTCCTGTCTTCTCCATATCACTAACAACAATTCAACCATCACAAATCCCGCAGTAAGCTCCAGAATCTCTACGGCAGAAAGTACCAAATCAACAGGTTCTACAACAACCAGCAAGCCAACCATATCAGTTTTTCTATCCACAACAAGTCCCACATCCGAATCTTCAACAACCGACCGTTCCAAACCCTGTCACTCCAGCGTTGAACGCTTACTTCCGACGGTTATGTGACCAAGTACAAATTGAACTGACGCAACTCTTACTAGATGACGACATTGTATCTTGGAATACACTCGACAATAATCCACTATCCTCGGCATATGCAAAAGGTCCTTTGCCAACAACCTTTCAAATTCTAGCATTCACCGGATATACGAGATATTCAGATCCGAAAGTCCATCTCTGAGAATTTACCACTACTATGGTCATGCATGGTACAGATGATTTCCTCTTATGTCGATGTTTTCCTATGACATTGGCTGAACAAACACAGGCTTGGTTCGGCAGCCTTCCCCTCGAATCTATTTTTTCCTTCAAGCAACTGGGAAACAGTTTTTTAGGACATTTTGAAGCCTTTCGTACTGACAAAAAAAACCCAGTTAGAGCTACTACAAATTCAACAACACATCAGAGAATCTCTATCCTCTTATTTACAACGATTTAACAAAAAAGTATTGGTAATTAAGGACTATACAGACTTTTTTTTTACGTTGAAGCATTCCACAATGGTTTACTAAAAGGTGAATATTTACAACGCATCAGAGAATCTCTATCCTCTTATTTACAACGATTTAACAAAAAAGTATTGGTAATTAAGGACTATACAGACTTTTTTTTAACGTTGAAGCATTCCACAATGGTTTACTAAAAGGTGAATATTTACACTGGCTTAACATATGGGAACCACGAAGCATGCAAGAGTTATTGACTCACATTGGAGCATGGATTAAAGTTGAAAATTTATCTTCTTCAATGGAAACAACCCAGGTACATGATGCAACCCGCAATCTATCATCTCACACGTCCAGGTATTCACAAAATACCGCACCTTCCATGCGGCATCGTCCCGATTATAGACCCCATTTTTAACCTTTCGGAACAGATAGACAACAACCTTGTTTCTTGAGGTATGATACTGCCCAATACACCCCTTTAACTACTAATAGATCTATCATCTGCCGCAACATAGAATCATTAGGTCTTTTACCTGCACATCGACCAATGACATAACCACTTGACAAAAGAAATTAAACGGTTTTCTATGATTTCCATAAAAAGGTTGGCCACACAACCGATACTTGTCATGCCTTAAAATTGGCTATTGAACATGCCATTCAGCAAGGATAGCTATGAGAGTATGTACGGGTGCCACATTCAACAATCAAACCAACCGAAAGTCATCCCGAAACAAGAATTACACTGCCTCATGTTATCAACGTCATATCCAGCGATAACAGTGACCTTTCATTCCAACCACACAAACGGTTCAGATTGTCTGAAATAAGTGCAGGTACCAATCCTCCGTTAGTCATATCTCTACATATCAAGACATATTTTGTTCGTCGTATATTAGTTGACACAGGCAGCTCTACAAACATTTTATACTATGACACATGGATGGGAAAAAGATGCATTTAGATGATAAACTGCTACAATCATATTCGGTCCCATTGGTCGATTTTTCAGGCACAACTACTCATGCTTGCAGCACAACAAACCTTTTAATCAAGTGGGGACCTCCATCTAACCTTCAACAATAGTTAGTCACTTTCCTCGTAGTTGACTCTCCAGCTGCATACAACATCATACTCGGATGACCAGCATTAAATGCCATGAAAGCTCAAATTTGCACTTTCTACAACGATATCATCATCTCTTTACCCTCCGGCCCATGGATTATTCCTGGGGGGTTTACCAATTCCACAAATTTGCTATCATACGAAAATACAAGCATCAACATCTCTAATTGATCCCACTGACAGATGAAGACTCAATATAACACTTGTAGACCAGTTTGAAGAATTTGTCATCGATGCAGGACATCCGGAACGGAAAATACGTTTAGGAGTTTCTCTCCCTTCACAGCTACAACGACAAATTTTAGACCTCATCGCTGAATTTTGCCACGTATTTGCTCCTTGGTCTATCCCTCGATCATTTATGGAACACAAACTTGGCATACCTTCTTCAGCAAAACCCGTCACACGGAAACACCATTCTTTTAACATAGAAAAACAAGCAATCCTTCGGAAAGAGATTGCTGACCTTCTGCATGCTAATGCCATCGGAGAGTACAATTTCCTCAGTGGTTAACCAATCTAGTAGTTGTTCCAAAGCCAGGAGGAAAGTGGTGTGTCTGTATAGATTTCACTTCTCTTAATAAAGTTATTCCAAAAAAGCTGCATCCACTCCATGCTGGTAAAGAAGTCGTATCCATTCCATGTCGTATCCACTCTGTGCTTTCAGCGTGCATGCTGCTGGTAAATTTTTGGGCTTCATGATATCTCAACGAGGTTTAGAAATTAATCCTTCTAAAATCGCAGCCATCCAGAATTTGACGTCCCTTAAAAACGTCAAAGAGGTGCAACATTTAGGCGGACAAATTACAGCTATTAACCGATTTTTATCCAAGTCTGGTGAAAAATCCTTACCCTTTTTTGAACTTTTTAAACATCCGAAACAGTTTATATGGACTCCCGAATGTGAGACGACATTCCATAATATAAAGCAATATCTTTGTGCTGAATGACAAACAGTTTTTCATCCTGTGTATTATGTCAGCCACGTCCTTCAAGCAGCCGAAACCCGGTACTCTTCTCTAGAAAAACACATTTTTGCTTTAGTCATGGCAGCACGAAAGCTTCGACATTATTTTCAAGCTCATCATGTCATCCTGCACACAAAAGCTCCTGTCTGACAAGCTCTACATAAATCAAACATAACTGGCCGAACATAAATAAGACATAACTGGTCGAATTATGCGCTGAACAATTGAATTATCTGAATACGACATTGAATATACCACCCGAAAGTGCATCAATCTCTACACTGAAACTTCTATCATCTGAAGCCCTCATTCCTTCTAAATGTTGGACAATACATGTGGACGGTTCAACAATCGAAACTAATCAAGGCGTCGTGTACAAAAATATCCTTCAACCAAATTATCTTTATAATATAGAAATATCGATATATTTATATATGTTATTTAATTTAGATATTATTTAAAACTGATATTATTATTTCTTCTCAAAATCTAAGAAGACATTTGAATAAGTTTAAAAATGTCTATAAATTCCCCCATTTTTAAAGAGAGAAAAAACTACCATAATAACAAGAGAGAAAAAAAAAAGCCTAAAAAATATTGTGAGAAAGCTCAAGAGAGAGCGATTTAGGAGTCTCAGAGCCGGACAACCTCACTAGTAATTATTTCCAAGTAAAAATTTAAAAAATTAACACACAATTATTGCATTTTCTTTTTCTTTTCTTTTATAAACTTTTAGAAAAATAATAAAATTTATATATTATATTAAAAAGAAAACAAAAACGAAAGACTGACGCTTCCAATACGTGGATGTCTCACGTGACTCAATATTTGTGTACAAACCTCTATTTAAAAATATATTATATATATTTTTAAACTCATAAATTTAAAAAATTATAAATTAAAAAAAATTTATTAATTCGGCTTCAAATTTATTTATTTATTTTTTATTTTATTTTAAATTGTTGTTCTAGATAAAGAGAAAAAGAAGAAAAGAAATACCCCACGAGTGGGCTCTGCTAAAATTTCTTTTTTTTTTTTCCTCTTCCAAAAGTCCCCACACCTGTTTCCTGACCTTCTCACCATTTTTCTCTCTCTATCTCTATTTCTACCATGGAAGAAAGAAAGAAAGAAAGGAAAGGAAGGAAGAAGACAAGAGTCAATCAAAAACACAGACACAGATAACCCCACTATAAAAGAACTCTTTTAAGTCATAGTTAGGTCCAGACTCTGTAAAAGAAGTTTTAAAAATATTTATTATTATTATTATTTCTCTCTCTATCTATCTATCTATCTAGAAGAACAACAACAAAGAAGAAGAAGAAGGGGGGAAAGGAGAAGGAAGGAAGAAAGAAAGGAAAATAAAGGAGAAGAGAAGATGGGGTTGATGAGATGATGATGATGATGATGATCAATCATCAGACAAAGAAAAACAAAGAAAGATCATCAGTTTCTTTGAACACGCCTAGAAAATTCTTTTGATTACCCCACACACACACACACACACACAAAACATGGAACTCACTGATTTTCATCAAACCAATAAACTAACTAATACCAATACAATCAACCCCAATTCTTCTTCTTCTTCTTCTTCTTCCATTTCTTCCTCTACTATATCATCCTTTTCCTCTTCTTCTTCCACCACTTCCTCCTCTTCCACCACCACTCCCGCCGCCGCCGCCACCACCACCAATTCTCAGCAGTACCTCCAGTTCAGCCCATTCCACCTCCATCACGGTCGATCGGGTAGTGCTCCATTCATTGCTGCCATTACTAATCGAGCTGGGCTGACAGCTACTACTACTTCTCCTGCTGGTGGTGGTGGTGCGTCGTTGGAGGTACCTTCGAATACGGGCGGCGGTGGTCTAACTGCTGCCACGGCTACACCGGCGCCTCACCTGGTTGATGCTTCTCTTGGGATAGGTACCAGATCCGAAACCCTAATTAATGACCCGTCGTCTTATAAGAAATCTCAGGAACAGCAGCAAGTACAGCAGCAGACAACAACCAAGAGATCAACTAAGGATAGGCACACAAAAGTTGATGGGCGTGGACGACGTATCAGAATGCCGGCAGCCTGTGCTGCTAGAGTTTTTCAGTTGACCAGAGAATTAGGCCACAAGTCTGATGGTGAAACAGTGGAGTGGCTTTTACAACAGGCGGAGCCAGCTATTATAGCCGCTACCGGCACCGGTACCATTCCGGCAAATTTTACTTCGCTTAACATTTCTCTTCGGAGCAGTGGCTCCACGCTTTCAGCTCCGCCTTCTAAATCGGCTCCTCATAGTTACAGTCCGTTAGCTCTGTCTCACCACCATCCTAATAATTATGAGGAAGGATTTACCAGCATGCTTGGTTTGCACCACCACCACCATCCACATTTGTTATTATCTGCAAGTCAATTAACAGAGGCAATTCCCACCGGAAGAGGAGGAGGAGGAGAGAGCGGCGGACAAGACGCGACGGGGAATTACTTGAAGAAACGATACAGAGAAGATTTTTTTAAAGAGGAAGGTTCGACGAGTGGGCAAGCCGGAGGAGGAGGAGGAGAAGGACCCGACGGCAATTCTGCCGGTTCGCCTTCAAACAACGAGAACCACAACAACAACAAGCAATTCAAAGGCACAACAAATATGCAATTGCCGACAACGACAACGACAACGACGTCGTCTTCTAACGTGATGCGACACGGAAATATGATGATGCCTGCAGCAGCAGCAGCAGCTACTGCCATGTGGGCTGTGACGCCGCCACCTAGCAGCGGGACCACTACTACTACTGGCAGCACGTTTTGGATGCTACCCGTCTCCTCGTCCGTCGGTGGCGGCAACGGTCATCAGACATTGGCTAACGCTGTAGCAAGTACCACATCCGGTCCGAGTCCATCCGAGCCACAAATATGGCCATTCCCGACTGCCGGCACCGGAAACACTCTCCAAGCGCCGTTACATTTCATGCCGAGATTTAATATTCCGGCGAATCTCGATTTCCAACAAGGAAACAGAGCAAGTCCTCTGCAATTAGGTTCAATGCTAATGCCGCAACAACAACCTTCTCAGCATCTGGGATTAGGAATGCCCGATTCCAATTTGGGAATGCTGGCTGCTCTCAATGCTTATTCAAGAGGCGTTCTAAATATGAATTCCGATCATCACCAGAATCATCCGATGGATCATCATCGTCATCATCAACATCAACATCAACATCAACATACGCAACCACATCACCAGCCTCGAGCTACAGATAGTGGAGAAGATGACGAAAATAGCTCACAGTAATAATGTGTAAGTACTCTCCCATTTCAATTCTCCCGTATATTTCATGTCTCTCTGTCTGATTATCATTGAAACTTTCTTGAATTCCATTTTATTTATTTTCTTTTTCAGATTTTCAGCAGTTAAAAGAGAGAGTTTGCGATGAATCAAGAATCTCGAATGAAGATAAGTATCTATATCTATCTATATATATTTACATTTTCTTCTGTGATTATAGTTTGTTTTTTTTTTTTTTTGCTTTTCCATAGTATTTGATTTAGGAGCCTCTTTCTTGGTGTTTGTGGAGGATTTGGCATGTATAAAATGGAAAAAAAAAATTGTTAGTTTGATCCATAGAGACAAATAGGTAGGATTGAAAATGAGAGAGAGAGAGAAAGAAAGAATGTATAGAAGGGTTGGTTTTTATATATAAATATGTTTTTTTTTTTTGTTACTTAAATATGAATATCATTACAAATTGTTTTGGTTGTATTGACAAGAAGACATAAATATTGAAAACAAACAAAAAGGAAACTTTTGCTGATGAGTTGTAGTTTGATGTGTAAATCAATATTCTTCATTTTGATCATTATCTTTGGCAATATATATATATATATATAAAATTGAGTAGAATCAAGGTGAAATATATTCCCTCATAGTAAATGTTATATTAAATATATTATATATTATATATATATATATATATATTATATGTATGTGTGTATATTTCCACTTTCCTTGGATGGAATTTGTCTTGGTTTGGTACATTCCAACTAAATTATCGATTACTATTATAAGTGGATATATATAAGTTCTTTTTGATGAACATGCAACTTGTGAATTCTGCTAGTTCATAATCCAAATTCGAAGCTTTTATATAATATTTATATTTTCATAATTATTTATATATACATACATACATAAGTGTAATTATACTGTCTCCTCCTCCTAGTCATAGTAAAAATGGTAGTTTGGTGTTAAAGCAACCCACCCACCACATCTTCTTCCACCATATCCTAACTTGATGGCTTTTTAATTGGATTCCTTTTCCTTTTCTTGTTCTTTTGCACTAAGAAAAGATTTTTAATTAAATCTCATAATCTAAGTGTGATGAAAAAGAAAAAAAAGAAAAAGTTGCAAAACTCCTTCCTTTAATTATATCTTCCTCCATATCTCTTGCCATCATCAAATCCTATATCACTTGATCCTTTTTCCTTTCTTTCTTTCTTTCTTTTCCTTTATTTAAAAATTTAATAATATCAATTAGATATATATATATATAAATGGAATATAAAATATATAATATTATTAACTACAAAACAAATTTTTTAAATATAATTAATACAAATTTTAAAATTAAATCTTTTTTTTTTTTTTTTTTTTTTTTTGGAGGAAGCATTATCGAAATGGTCAAATTAGCCTAATGATGCGAAGAAACGAGAGGAGAATATATATGTATATATATATGTTCCATTTATAGGAAGATTTCTTTTATTCACTTTCTACTATTTCTTGGAAAGCTCTTGTTTTATTTATAAGAATCCAATGTAAAATTTATACCATCAATTTCATATATATATATATATATATATATATATATATATATATATATATTATTATTTGTTAGCCTTGGATGCTTTGTCCACCCCTTTAGTAATTTTCTTATTATTTGGTAAAATGACATTTTGTTTTCACATTATTTGGTGCATACACAATTTTCTGCAAACAAAGAATCATAAAATAGATAAAAATCAATAGAGAAGAAGACTCTCTCTATGTTAAAATAGACAAAACTGAACTTTCATCTAATTATATTATTATTGCTATTATAAAAATTAATAAATTAATTATCTTCCTTTCTTTAATCGGCCAACGAAGTCTTTCTTTCAATCAATATATATTTATAAAAAAAAAAAAAAAAAAGTCTTTCTCGGCCATTTGGCCTTTTTCCCATCTTTTTCGTACATTGTTTGGATTAATTCTTAATAACTATTCCGCGATTCTCGCAACGAATTGCTGCTTTTATTTTCTTCTCTATATTGAAATTATTTAAAATACATATTATTTTAAGCCGATTAAAAATTGGTATACTAAAAATAAAATAAATAAATAAATAAAATTATAAATGTGTGGTGACACTAGAGACAAAAATATCTTTAATTGCTAAACCATTAAGAGGTAACTTTATAACTGCTGGTCCGGTTGTGCCGATTCTTGAGATTGATGGCTAAGAAAAAGTAGGGAAGCATAACGAATAAAGTTAGATACAAAATATTCCACCTAAGTAAAGTTTTCAAGTAAGGAAGAACTTTGTTTTGTTGGTGCACTCTTTTTCTTTCTTTCTTTTTCATTAGTAAAAAAAGGAATCAACTTTGTCCTCAATCTCTTATCTATAATATACAAGGTACTTTACTTTATGTATATATATGAAGATTATCTTTTACTGAATGAAAAAGAAAAGAGTTACTTTTAAGGTAAAAATGTCAAGGGAAATGGAATTACAAGAGATTTCTGTTCACCATTGTTATGAATTGACTGACTATGTACAGTTGAGGGAAAAAGAATAAACATGTAAATTTATACAGATTGCCCAGAAAAGAAGAAAAAGAAGAAAAAGAAGAAGAGCTACTACTTGGTTTCTGTGTTCACTTGTGGTTTTTTCATTATCTCTCTCTCTGATTCATAAACTGCTGACACATTGACAAGAAACGCATCCTGGACAGAAGTAGATGAATCAAGTGAGGTAAATCATGTTCAAAACATTCTATTTCCAATTCTGAGTGTAATTACTATGCATAGAGATTGTGAAAGATTCTGTAGCAGCTATGAACTATGAGCATTTCTTTTGGATGTTAAAAAGTAAAACTACTAGAATGTTCTGAAGTCATGTAAAGGAATCGAATATAGAAAGTATGGAACGAAAGAAGATTTCAGATAATTTGTAAGTTTTGCTTACGATATGTAATCAGCAGCACAGAATATAGGAACCCTTCCCAATCCAGCACCTTTCCATTGTCTTCTTGGAAGAGTAACGATATTGTCAGCTTCTGATCCTGTTGCAGTCAGTACAAACTAATGCAGCAAGAGTTAGCATTTTTCATCCAAGAAATGATTATGTAACTGGACTTTTCAAACCTAATATAAAATGGTGAAAAGTGCAAGAAATTTCATGTTCATTGAGGTGTGGTTATGAATGAATAATAACCATGAAATTCCGTGTTATTTTGGGATAATGTGGTTAGATTAACTTTTTTAAGTGTGTTTTAGCATTGATAGAAAATCCTCATATGTACTTACCAACGGATAGAGGATAGCCATTACACCATAGCTAACCAGAGGGGAGAAAACAAATGTTGCCAGAATGCAGGGACATCCTGAAAAGAGGCACAAAACAGAGAAATGCTCACATTTTTTTTTTGTCGATTCAAGAAGAAACGAAACAATATTGAAGCAACTGAAATAGAACATTACCAAAACCAGCAAAGAAAGGCCAGTGGGATTCAAAGAAGTCCAGTCTCTTATCTAAACTCAATCCAGAAAGATTCCATTTATATCTAAAGAGAAAAGAAAATTACATGGTTATTTACATAAAACTATACCATATTTAGTACAATAAAAAGGGCAGAAAAACTGTACCACTTACTCAAAACAATAGTATGCATACATCCATGAAAGGAGGACAAAATTGATTGCTTTTCCAATATACGGAACAAATCCAGAAACATAAACCTGAACAAAAATCCAAAGGGAAATTGATAAGTATCTTTGCAGTTACAGTAACTTGGTACCAGATTTCAAGTAAGAGAGAATAAGGAACTTATTACCTCCAAGAAAAAGAAAAGTAGTAGGACAAGTGAGTACACAAATTCAGCTACTCCTATCATAATCCTGTGAAAAAAGGGTCGAAGAAAACATCAGAAATCTCTATGAACTCTTCAACCAGCAAGAACTCATTTACATAGAATCATCGAATGAGGTGAATATGAACTTACCCTTGAAGATCAGTTGGTTTGTCCACATTATATCTATTTTGTGGGGTTGATGTCTCTGTTTTGCTAGATGGATATTTCTTGATTGCAACATAACCATGCTTTGCAATATCACTATACCTGTATATATATATATATAATATATCATCAGATATACATCACAATGAAGTTTCGTAACTTTCTTAAGAAGTTTTTTCCTGGGAATGTAACAAGAGCTGCCTCCGTATAACAGTATTAGAAATGCTCTAACAGAGAATGATATAAAGAATATGTAATAGATCATTGGAGAAGAAGAATCAATACCATTTATTGCTGATGATGAAACTCAATAAATACATGGGATAGAACCAAAATACCTGTAAGGAATAATCATAAGAAAAATAATAGCAAATTAACTGACAGAAACCCTCTTTTAGTGAAACAGATTCAAAGGATATCAAAAAGTGCACTCACGTAAAAGATCTGTAGCAGTGCAGTCTGTAAGAAGGAGTAGAATCTCAAAGTACCCTCAGAACAAAATTCTTGAGAATAAAAAGGTGGGCAATGATCAGGTAATATCCATTGCAGCATCGGAGTTATTACTGATTTTAGAATAAGTATACTGCAAACAGAAGATATTTACACTGATAAATAAAATCCAATACAAGAGTAGAAGATAAAGAAAGTGATACAGCATTCCAAGACATAATAACCACACCATAGCAGCTCTCGAGGATTCAAATATCATATGAACAACACAATTATGACTCTGCTGAAACAAGCTGCAAGTACAAGGAGCATGTTTTGAACTATTTAACACTTAATTTACCCAAAAACATCCCTTCTGAAAACCAATCAATCCAGCTTTTGCATATCCTTATTTGATCAATTCAGTTTAAATTTCTCCATTATACTAATACTCAACTCCAATAACAAAATTCTCATGCCATAGAGAGCTTACTTGGGCTAAGCTAATTATCTATAGTCCTCAGTTTAAGTAAAGAATCTTGGAAAACAAAACCAGAGAGTAAACTAAGCCAATTACCTTCCTAAAAAAATAAAGCCATTCAAGAGAAAACACTGGCCGGTTCGGATCGCAAGCGCTCTCGACCTAATCAAATCAGCACCAGAATTAATAATCAAATTATAACGTAAATACAACCGCAACAATTCAAAATTACTGAAAATCAAGAATACCTGAGAAAATATATAACGACCCGATGAAGACAGCACGCTTCTCGGAAACCCTCTAGCCATAGAAAAGCTGCTTGCTTTGATTTTGCTCCAATAGTGGCCATTAAGGGCCAAATTTCTTCCATCATATATATATATATATATATATTATATTTATATATATACCAGTATTACAATTGAAGGAAACCGTAAAATCAAGTCTTTTCTTTTATATGATGATGAAACAAGATTGACGCGGGTAGAAGATGACTTCTCCCTGAGCTCCGGGCAACCTTAAATTAAATTAGTACTACTGCAGCTTTTGGCTATGGCTTTTCTTTTTTGGTCGAAGGAATCTAATAAAACTAATTTTTAAGAGAGAGAAAGTATAAGGAAAGGCTATATTTTTTAAAAACTAATCAAAAATTTCACTATTTATTAAGTTACAGTTTGAAGATTTTATACGATAAAAGGATAAATAAAGATTTGATCTTTTTAATGATTTTCGATTATTCAATTTTTTATTTTAAAATTTTATTTAAAGTCTTAGTTATCTAAATTAATAAATTTAATTGAATTAATTAATTCAGGAGAAAAATACGGAAAATTCTTGTCTGAGGGTAAAAAAGGGAATTTGAGTTTTGCCATTTATAAAGAATTCTTGGCAGTTCCATTTCAATTTCCCATTTCCAGAAAGAATCAAGGAAACGCATCAAATTTCTCAACTGATATTTTGCGAGCTTTTGATTCATTGCTAATTTCAAGATTGAAAAACTGTCCATTTTTTTTTCTTTCGAGCATAGAAATTTGATAAATCAGAGAAATTCCATAATCGGAAGAAGATGCCGCAGCCAAGCAAAGAGCCCTGCAAAAAGCAGGCTTGTGATATTCAAACTTGCCTTTCCAAGAACAATTTCAGTCCCCAGAGGTAGGTTTTTGTTCTTAATCTTTTTCTTTTCCAAACCCATTTGTTTGGGTTTCTTATTGTTCTGACTTTGATGGCGCAGATAATCATAGCTTGATTTATTTGAATTAATAATTTCTTAGAATAGATTTTCTTGTATTCCTACTTCTACTGTTCTACATGAGCAATCAATCAGCTAGAAAAACTTGCAAAATGTTTTCCCCTTTCTTTTGTTCTTAGCAGTTAATCACATAGACATCTGCAATTTTTGTTTATCTTGCTGAAAATTCTGAACAGAGTCTGTGTGGTAGCCTTTCCCCTATTCAGATAATGTAAATCAGAGTGACATATAATCAACATTTTTCCCTATTCTTGTGAGACATGCACTTTTTTTAACTGAAATGCATTTTTTTCACTCATTAATTTTCATAGTTCTCTTGTTGGTGATTTCCTTCATGCTCTGATTATTATTGATATTAAGTATGTTATGTATGTATATTTGTAGGTGTGTTAGAGTGATTGAATTGTTGCAAGCATGCTGTGAGCACTGCAATTATGAGTCAACACATTGTGGTTCTGTATCCAGTCTTCTAAGGCAGATAAACAAGAAGGAGACAAAACAAATGCACCCAATCTGAACAGAAATAGAACCACTGAGATGGGGTTTAGTTTGACATTGATTCTTGCTGTTAACCATCCTCAAGTCCTCGAAGAAGCTAATGAGAGGGAACACATTTAGTTGACTGTTATCAGAGATCTGCTTGTTCATGTCTGGAAATATATATATATACACAATATATAATGAAAAGAAAGCATAAGATTGATACTGTTGTTTTTTAGGCTGATAGGTTTGTTTCTTTCAAAGATATTATATTGATAGGAGGCTGCTGAATTCTCTTGGTCATTTTTGGTACCATCATAGAGAATTGAAAGGTTGTTGTGGAAATAGTTCCTTTTTTAATGCATATTTGCCATTCATATATATATATATTGTTAGACCATCTGATACATGAGAACTGGAAAATCAGAGGAACTTGTAAATGGAATCTGAAACCTGCAACAGTGTATGTATTTCTAAGTACTAATACAATCTTACAGCTATCAATAAGATGAAATAAATGACTAAAGAATTTAGCTCCCAAATAAGAAAAGGGGTGGGGGTAGTAGAGACAAGAAGGTTTCCCAAAAAGAGAGAAATTTCTTCCTTTCTTCCCCATTCATCCTGTTGAAGAATTAACATATTTTGTGGAGAGTGTGAGGGATTGACATTTTGGATGCTTTTGGATAAGATACAATTTCCCATTGTGGTGCCTAAAATAAGTATGGACTCACAATAGACAACAAGACAACCAAAACTTTTTTCTCAAACAAAAGGAAAAAAAGAATTACATTATGGTGTTCTTTGTGAATCTTGCCGCCTAAGAGGGATCCCTTCTTGACCAAAACATTCCTCTTCATCTATGTGTTTCGACAGCCTCGAGGTACCTTCCGAAAACCACCATACATATAAATTAACAGTCAAATCATATCAAACAGGATATATAGACTACATATATATATATATATATAAGCATGGAGGGATATGATAGATCCATGGGAAACTAACAAAGACCAGATGAAGAAGAATAATAATAAGAGAGAGTATACCATCAGTCATGTCCTTTGTCTTGTGAAGTAGAAAAGTGCCAGAAAGAATTGTGACAAATCCACACATTTCTGTCACTATTTGAGTTGGGTTCTGTCTATCCCAGTCCTGTAAACAACATCAATGAAACTTAAAGAATATCTCAAAAACTTGATCAATGATAAGTTTAAAAGGATTACGTAGTACAACCAAATAGAACCCTTTTTTTTTTTTTTTCTCTCGTTTTGCTAATTAATCAAGCAGAACAATTATCGCATTACAAGAGTACCTTAAACATAATTACACTAGCCAATATGGTTAAGGAAGTGAACATGACGTAGTAAATGGGAGAAACAACAGCCGTGTTGAACGTGTCAAGTGCCTGCAATCAAGTTCAAGAAAAATAATATAATCAGGAATCTGTTCTGTCTTTCACCAAAGAGCGCGCATAATAATTATTTTACTGGTTCTTAAATCGGCAATTTGAAACACAGTTCAGAAGAGCCATTTGATGTATCACAACAATATCTCGATATCAATATTTCATGCAAAACTTAATTTGAAGGTTTTATAAACATGCAGATGATCAAAAATCTGAATGGGAGTTAAAGAAGATATAAAACTTATACCTTGTTTAAATAATTCATTTGGGTAATAACACAGACAGCCACCACCAACGTAAATAACCATGTCTGAGGGTATATTAGTTGATTCATTCCTGAGAATGTTAGCTTCAAAGCAATTCCAAGTGCTTTGACGCTCATGACCTGTCACATCAAACCTGTTAACTGAGGTATGTTGCAAGGATGTATTAAAACATAATTCTTTCCAACAAAGAACCAAAGAAAGGAAACATACCGATAAGGAACCCACGAGCGAACAAACTCCAATGTAAAACAAGATGTGTGTCTGACCATATTGAGGTATATAACGAAATATAAGAATGAACACAGCTATTATAACCACAGCTGCATAGAAGAGAAAAGCTGCAAAAAAAATTTATTGGATTAGGCACTAGGTATCACAAGGAAAAGAGAAGCTAGAAATAAATCATAAATCATTAACAATTGCTTTGAAGACAAACAGTTAAGAAACGTACCAGGCTCAGTGGCAAGATCCCACACTTCTGCTACAGATTCAATTTCACGTTCTTGAGGAGCATGAAGGACAATTGTTGTAGAACCCACAACACACAAGGCACAACCCAAAATTCCAAAAATGTGCAGCTTCTCGCGTAAAATAATGTGTGCAAGAACGGCACTGTAACACAACTGCTCAATTAGTAATCATACCTGAATATTTAAAATTAAACGATGAATCTAATATCCAATCGTGCCTTATAATAATGCTAAGAGCACCAAGAGGAGTGACTAAAATAGCTGGTGCAAATGCATAAGCTGCAAAATTAGCAACCTCTCCAACAATCACTGTAGGAAAAAAAGGAAAACCAATTAGATATCTGCTTTGACAAGTTAACAATACAACTAGACAGCAGAAAATAATAGAAAGCCCGTGAAATACTAGAAAGCAAAGTAATTAAAGAACTAGCAGAAGGAAGGCAATATAAGTTTCAAATGCCAGACAATCAATTAAAAAAAAAAAAAATATCTTTCATAGATTTACTGAATTGCCCTTGAAATTCCATTGGCATCGGAGTATAGCTTGAAGGGCAAACCATGGATATGCAGCAAATCGATTTAATAACATTATATAAAGAAAAGCTTATGGGGAACTCATAGTTGAAACTGCTCCTTGACAGGATACCATGACATCCGGCAATAGGAAAAAAAAAAAAAAGAAAAAAAAAAGAGGATGCAATTGATCATGTAAGAGTAATTTTTCCTTTCTTCTTTTAAGGAAGTAAGGCATTTCTAAACCATTTATTGTGAACGGAATAGAGACAGAAGTCAAAGAGCTACGGGGTTGACAGGTTAAGCTGGAATAAGTTAGTTTACCCAATAGCACACCTATGCTTTACAGACATACATGCCATGAACTTTAAAGCAACACATACAGAACTGAAATCGGGAAAAAGCCTCCCAGAGGAGTAAGTTACTTTGAATACTTGAAAATTCAAAATCATATCTCCATTAAGTTAAAATTCACTAGTTTGGATCATACTTCTTATGTTATAACTAGCATCTTTGTTACGGAGGCAATCATTTGAAGTGGAAAACTCTCATTGTTGAACTTTTAGCAACTAGATGGATTTTTAATCATTATACATAAAAGAGAAAAAAAATAAGACCATATTGAGACTAGAAATTCATGAACCAAAAAAAAAAATAAAGACTCACTTGTTATCATGCCCACCCACCAAAGTGGCTCATATAGATATGAATATCCTCCAACTCCTGAAAATAAAACGAAGCAAGGGAGGTCAAGGTCAATACAGGACTTTCATCAAAATAAAGTGAAAAATAGAAAAGAGAGATGTACTATAGAAAATTAATAATTAAGATATCTGAATCTCAAAAAAAGTAATTTAAATTCGCCCTGCCACCAGTGTATGAACAAAACACCTCTGCCAACTGAGAATGGACTATGAAATTTAATGTGGGAGCAGATCATAAAGGGTCTCTTGTGTTTTGACATAGTAATGAAACTCAAATCCTTTTGCACTCAAAAGTGAAATCATTGATGATAAGTATTGACATTCAATGCTGGACAATGAACTCATTAACAAAATGCAAAGAGAATAATTGTCGGTAAGATTTCAGAATTGTTCACAACAACATGTAAAGCTTGTGACCAAAATACCCTTTTCTCCTGAGTTGGGAATAAAATACCTTACATTTTTATCCTAAGAGAAAGGGTCGAATAACAGCTCAACACATCTAATCTTTGGATCCAAACTAAACTTCAAAACCAATAAGGTAGGCATCATTGTTATCATTTGATTTCTAGTTGATAAAAATAATTCAAAATACAACAGAAAACATTACAGAAACAATCTATTTCTTCTGTAAAGCATCTAACACATCAAGTAATATCTGAAACTGCCACCAAAACAAAGCCTTCTGATCAAGATGTCCAACATTCATCTGATTCCTTTGAGGAACAAACAGTACAGTAAACCAATGTGGGAATTAAAGGGAGATGTCTAGTGATCTACAAAAGCATGATATATCTGAATGTTTCATTAGTTCTTGAAGGCAACTAATATCCTGATCATCTCCAGTGTAACTCTTTCCTCATAATTAACACATCCCCTGTTCAGGAACTCACAGATCAAAACCACAAATAAAGATCACATTACAACATAATATGAAATGGAAGTGAATAATCCAGTACAACAGATAGAAATCAATCAAAATCAATCTCTGTTGCACACAGATTAAATCTTTAATACTTGAAACTTAAGTGGAACAGTTAAAATGCCAAAATTAAAGAGTAAAACAAAAAAGATTTGTAAATGTACCAGCTCTGACTCCTGAAGCACCTGCTTTCTTTAAACCCTTTTTCTTAACAATGAAGCTAGCACCAATAAAGAAACTGGAAGACAATGCTAGAACCAATCCCTTAATATTATCAGAGGACATGCCCTTGTAAGAAAGCGACCAGCTATGCGAAGCAGCAACAGATGCCGCTTCTGTCGCCATTAATAATCCACCAAAAGAGAAAACCCAATTAAACCCTAACTCCTCCTCACACACTCCTCCTTCATCGAAATCAATGTCCCCGCCAAGTAACTGAAAAATCCCTCGATTATATTTCTGCTTATTTTTCTCCAAAATTAGTGGGATCTTATCCAAATCCCAAAAACATATACTTTTCTTGATAACAATTTCTCACCTCCTCCGACCAAAACAAGAAAATCCAACAAATTAGTAATTGAAAAAAACAACAAAACTGACGAAGATCTGGAACGTTAGGAGAAGAGTTGGTCAGTGAAGAAGATACAGCTAAGCAATAAAGATTACAACTTTGTTGCTCAGATCGAAAGAGTTAATAGATAAAAACAAAAAAAAGAATAGTGTAAAAGAAATTAAGGGAAGCGAAGAAATTTATGAGAAAAATTAATCAGAAGAAACTACAAATTAGATGGAATTTTTCTCGACTTTGGGTTGATGAAGGCAACACTCTATCTCTCCACTTCTCTTTTCCCCCCTTATGAATAAGATATAATACAAATAAAATAAAATCAAAAATACATTATTTATACATTCAAATATATATATATATATATATATATATATATATATATATATATATATATATATATACATATCATAATTGGAAATCCACTTATTGACCAAACAGAACGTATTAATATTAATAATATTTAATATGTTAAAACATTGGTAAAAAAAAACATTCTACAATTGTTTCCATTATTTGCTAAATTAATAATTAATATTTATATTACATTCGTACATATTTATTATATAGAATTATATAACATAATTCGTAGTAAATATTGTGAATTGAGTATTATATCGTCATTAAGCATTTAAAAAGAGTCCTAAATTCTTTAATGACGCATTTTAGTATTAAAATTTTTTTATATAAATTTTTTGAAAATTAAATCAATGAAAATATTGAGTAATTAAAAAAAAAAAATATATATAATATTATATTAAGGACAGCTTATATGGTAGGAGACTGACTGAGAGTGGCCCACAAAGGAGTCCCACAAATCAATCTTGCGTGTAATCTAATAAAGACCATAAAGAAATCACGTCCGTAGAAAATTCCAGCCCTCCAAAGCATCCAGAAGATTATACCGAATCTACCCCTAAATCCCATCGTGCTACTCAGATAAAAGCAGATTAACAATGGAGTTTTCTTTTTTTGCGGCGGCGATTTCATTCTACAGTACAGAAAGCAAAAGAGAAAAGAGCTGTCTGACTTTCTTCTTTCACCATTTTCAGCTGAGAAATCAATTCAAAAGCCAAAGAAATTCAGGAAAAGAAGAAAAAAAAGAAAAGTTTAATTCTTATTTTCGAAGGCAATGGCGGCATCATTTCAATCAATTTCGTCTACATTCTTACCTTCTTATTCTCCTGCAAAAGTTTCAGTCAAATTTACGGTTTCCTGTTGTTCATTTGCGTCGTCACCTGTTACAGTAGTAAATGGAAATGCTGACACTCCGTTAGTGCCGAGGAGTGAAATTCGTCTCGGTTTGCCGAGTAAAGGACGTATGGCTAATGATACTTTGGATCTTCTGAAGGTAATTCTGTGCTATTGTTTTGGAGTTTTGTAATTTTCCGCTTCGTGTTTGTTTTTGTGTCTAATTGAGTTGGTAAATTGTTTCATAGGACTGTCAATTGTCAGTGAAGCAGGTTAATCCGCGGCAGTATGTTGCTCAGATTCCCCAGGTGTGTTTTCATGAATAAAATCATTATCTTTCGTTTTCTTTTTTCCCAAAAGTTTTTCAGTCTGTGTTTTGATTAGCGTTTTTTGGTCTATATGTCGTGTAGAATGGGAAGGGAGAACCTTGCTGATTCCATTAGTTCCAAAACTACTACTACTATGTTTCTCTAATTTCATTTTCTATAGGCTGGAAAGATTCATAATTTTAGTTGAGATGCCGATTTGTGTTCAACTGAATTGGTTCTCTGCTTAATTTTTTCTTCAAAATGTTGTTTTGGGGGATATTTTTTCCTCTCTCCTTGCTACTGCACTTGGAATATCAAATTACAATTGTATAGCGGACTAGTGATTCGTTCTCAAAACTGATAGCTCGATGAGAGTGCTCATGTTTGCCATAGGAATTTTGATGCATATGGGTGGAGGACTACTTGGCAACTAGGATATTCCGATTGTTACAATAGCACGGGGTTATATGTAGTTTGCTCAGGGAAGGGGTTACTAGAATTGTTGATTTGGCAGCAGTGGTTTTGAAACAATTGGGAAAATCAGGATACTGCCCCCATTTCTTATTTGTTCTCTGGTTTTTGTGACTAATATCATGATCAGAGCTGGATATTATTTTCACGTTCTACCCTGATTGTATTCCTCACTTCTTCAGCATTTTCATATTTTGTCAAATTGACCAAAAGTGTATGCCTGTTTTTCCATTCCCCCCACAACATGCGCTTATTTGATGTTGACAGTTCATTTTTTAAAGCTTGTACTTCTCCTCAAAAAGAATATTATCCCTCTTTCTGTCTTTCTATAACTGGTAACAAACTTCCTTTGCAGCTCCGCAACCTGGAAGTTTGGTTTCAGAGGCCAAAAGACGTTGTAAGGAAATTGGTATCTGGAGATCTCGACCTTGGTATTGTTGGTCTAGACACACTCACTGAGTTCGGTCAGGTGAGAACTTGGTAGCAAATTGATTTTTCTTTTGGATGCATGTGGGGCACAACATTGACAGTTAATTTTAAGACAGCAAAAACATTTAAAGAGAAATATAAGATTTGCTACCCATATTGTCTAATTAATCAATGCAGATACCTTGTATTTTGGTCTATTATGTGGTGTTACAAAGTGAAGAAAGTGTCTCCACCCAGTTGATACTTATATTTCTGTTGGATCTTAAAATTGTTTATCTAATGTACATTTACATATTTTCCTTAGACTAAGGCATGGGAATTTCTTCATGTAGAGACTCAAAATTTTTAATTTTTACATTTTTCTGCAGGGGAATGAAGATCTCATCCTGGTTCATGATGCTCTTGAGTTTGGGGATTGCCGCTTATCCCTTGCGGTATGTAAACTCTCATTTGAATTTGACTGACTTATAGCATCCTGATACTATATGGCAGTTCTTTTTTTCAGATACCCAAGTATGGCATTTTTGAGAATGTAAACTCGGTAAAGGAACTGGCACAAATGCCACAGTGGACTCCAGAGAGGCCTCTAAGAGTGGCTACTGGCTTCACCTATGTATGTGTACTTTCATTTTTTTATTTCTGTTAAAAATCTTCTTTCTTTCACTTGATTTAGGTCATTCCTACATTTAAAAGAAGTATCCTATCTTTTGTTGACAGATGGCTCCTAAGTTTATGAAGGAGAACGGGTTGCAACATGTAACATTTTCAACTGCTGATGGTGCCCTAGAAGCTGCTCCTGCAGTGAGTTTGATTTATTTACTTGAGACCAATTGTTTTATTTTTAAGACTATGCGCTGGTCCACAAAGTCTGCCACGATCTTCCCATTTCATTTTCCTATGGGTTTTAGTTTTTCAGATGATATCAATTTTCCCCATTTTTCTTCTTCCCTCATTCATGGGTACCTTTTTTCCACACCATGATTAATGTTGTTATTGCACAAGTGGTTTTCAAACCTGGGAAAAGAGAAAAAAGCTTCATGCACCTCCATTTTAGTGCATGTAAACCTCGAGTGAGTGCTAACAAATTACATACTGAAGTTGTCTATATTGACTTAGTTTCTCTACCCCTAGATGGGCATAGCAGATGCTATTGTGGACCTTGTGAGCAGTGGAACTACGCTGAGAGAAAACAACTTGAAAGAGATTGAAGGTGGAGTTATCTTGGAAAGTCAAGTAAGAACTCTGATATTGCTCACCCACATGGATTAATATTGAACAGTTAACAGCAGTTGACTTGGTGTACCAGTCATCTGACTTCGGTTTACTCCCTTCAGGCTGTCTTTGTTGCCAGCAGAAAGTCACTGGTCCAGCGAAAAGGTGTACTTGATATCACACATGAAATGCTTGAGAGGTTGGAGGCACATTTGAGAGCTATGGGTCAGTTCACGGTGGGGATAATTCCTTTTCTCTTATCCAGGCGACTGTTTGTTGTCATTGCTATGTTCTCACAATTTCTGGACAGGTGACTGCTAATATGCGTGGAAGCAGTGCAGAGGAAGTAGCTGAGCGAGTACTAAGCCAACCATCATTAGCTGGTTTGCAGGTAAATCCATTATTTCAGAAAAAAGGAAAATGAAATATACATAGTAGCTTTCAACCATGGTTTTCCTTGTTCCTTTCATTTTGAAGTGCTTGTTTCAATACTTGGATCTTTCAAAATGTAGGGACCCACTGTAAGTCCTGTTTTCTGCAAACGTGATGGGAGAGTACAGGCTGACTACTATGCTGTGGTTATATGTGTGCCAAAGAAAGCACTATACCCGTCCGTTCAGCAGCTGAGATCGGTAACATAACAATATCTCGTTTACTTGATGCATATGACTTTTCCATTTATAACCGCCAATCTCCACACATTCTCCGCCCTTCTCACCTACTTGCATACAGTGTATTTATTTATTTATTATCACTTATCCACAAACAAAACAAAAACAAGAACTTTACTAATGAGTGGTTATGAGTTTTTGACATATTAGAAACAAAAACTTTTGATGATTTTCTTGTTGTATTTTACTAAATCTATATAGCCTCTTGTGATTAGCTACACGTTCACTCGTCGTGGTGTATTATTCTGTTGTTTCTTTGGTGCAGATTGGAGGTAGTGGTGTTTTGATCTCTTCTCTTACGTACATCTTTGATGAAGAACCTGCAAGATGGCGCCAACTTATTTCGGAATTGGGTTTGTAGTTCTCCTTGCTGTTTTTCCATTGTCAAAGTTCATCAATCTTTGACACATCTTGCAAAAAAAGATGAGGCAAGTTCCTCTGTATCACATGAAATGGAGGAAATTGTTTTTGTAGCTTCTGTTGCAGTTTCTCGATCTTTTCCGGTCTTTAAGAATTAACTTCTTATTGTGACTTAAAATAACAGTAATTTGTAATTGTACTGTATTAAGATTGCATCTGTACCTGTACTTTCCCTGTCCTCTTGAATGGGGCTACCCTTATAGCATTGAATTTTCTATAGATCTTGAAAGACAGTTCCTTTTGTACTTCTCTCTGATAGAGAAAAAAAAAAGAACAATTTTTTATTTTTATTTTGAAACATTATAAAATGAATTTTTCCTAATTCTATGACCTTGAATTTATATATATATATATATATATATATATGTATTTATTAAATCAAGATTTACCAATATTATTTGATTTATAAATTATTTTCTTAATTTTGAAAAAAAAAAACTCACTTCTCTAATATTAATTTGTTTATATAAATAATAAAGGAAGGGACATTGATATGCTGGTCTATAGGTGGTGTCATAGACCATTTACGGGTCAACAAAATTCTAAACTACCCATAACAGTCCCTCCGCCGATAACAAAACCCCACCAAAAACCCTAGTCTCCTTTCGTCGTCGGCCTTCATTCCCCAGTTTCTTTTTTCCCCTCGTTTTCCCCCTCACACAACAGGCACGCAGAGCGAGCTAGACTGAGGATGGCCAAAACGAAGACGAAGAAGTCGAAAAAATTACAGGATGTAAAGGAGGAGAAACAAGTGAATGAAAAAGCTAGCGAACCGGTGGAAACTCCCAATATATTGAGAGAAGAAGAAAAAGCGGAAAATTCTAGTTCAGAAGAACTTTCTCCTGTTGATTCTGAAGCAGAAGCCGAGGTAAGTACCTTACTGATTTTGTTTTTATTGAAAACATTTTTCGCCTCATGCTGAATGGTAATTGAATGGTAGGAATGATGGCGGAAAAAGTAATTACTAATAGAGATTTTTCTCCATGTTCAAATTGTCAATATCACGAAACATTGTGTTCTATGTGTATCCGTAGGATTTCTCCGACTCGGATGATGACAACAGTAGCATATCAGGATCAGAATCATCAGATTCCAGTGAACTCGACGGAGATGAGGTACATGGTAATTTCCCGAAATTTAACAGGATGGTTCCTAGGAATAGGATAATTAGTGTTATGTGCTCAAATGTTATATATATATATATATATATATATATAGTTATTTTTGTGAAGTGGTATATTCCTTATGTTTTTCCTCTGAAATTCATGGAATGGATGCAGGATGTCTTTGTGACAAGTAGTGAAGACGACGATTATGTGAGCGGTGATGGGACTGCTGATGGACATGTTGACAATGATGACAACGACGACAAAAGTGATGATTCTCGGGAAGTAGCTGAGGAGAGTGATTCCTCAGAAGATGAGGTTTGTATTGATTTTATACCTTTGGGAAGTTTAGATATCTACTATTCACGTTTTGTGTATATTTAAATCACAAGGCCTGCTTCTAAATTTCTAATAAATTGCTATTATTCTATTTTTGGGAAACGTTTAGTTGTTGTTTAACCAAATTAATTTATCCTATTTTCCCTCCTTTTTCTGCATTAGGTTGCTCCTCGTAATACAGTTGGGGATGTTCCCTTGGAATGGTACAGGGACGAAGAGCACATTGGATATGATCTCAGTGGAAAGAAGATTAAGAAAAAAGAAAGAGAAGACAAACTTAATTCTTTTCTTGCCAATGTAGATGACCCGGGGAATTGGTATGTTTGGTATCTTTTGAAGTTTATCCTGTCAAACTTAATGTCCTCTTTCATATTCCAAACAATATATACTGCATAAATGAAAATGTTTATCTTAGAAAGTTATGTTACCAAATTTTCTTACATTTAAGATACAAGAGACAAAGTGAAGTTTCCATTCTTCTGAAATACCTACTGCTTTGGAAGAGTAGATTCTTGTTCTGAACCTATCTTAATGTAATCAGTTTATAAATTTGTAATCAATTTATAAATTTAAATGTGCATGTAAAGCTTTAGGAATGCATGTTGTTGGGTATCTAAACATTTGATCTTTTTTGGGATGTGTATGCTTGATGGTCAAAATTGACGTTCTTCGAACATGGTATTCTTGGGTGCACTTGTGACGTTTTCCTTGGCTATCTTCAGGCGTAAAGTTTATGATGAATATAATGATGAAATGGTGGAGCTCTCTAAAGAAGAGACTAAAATGATAAAAAAGATGCTGAAAGGAAAGGCACCACACAGTGACTTCAGTCCATTCCCGGTCTGTGCCTTTATATTGTGTCCATAACATCCTGCACTTCCATCATTTTCCTTCGTTTAGAATTTTCATTCTATTGTTTCAAATTTGGTTTCTGATTTTCTTTTTGAATGGCCCGCAGATGGCTGTTGATTGGGTTACTGTGAATAAATTTGAACATCCTTTCCCAGATGCTACAGAGCCAAAGCGTCGTTTTGTTCCTTCTAAGTGGGAGAACAAAAAGGTAGATGATGTTTAAAGCTGTAGTTGATAAATGTTGCTCCTTAACAAATGTTTGGAAAGTTTCTCAAGTAAAGAGCAGTAGCACTATAAGGCTTTAACTGGTTCTCCAAATTAGTAATATAATCTTCTGGCACATTTTCAAAACGACCTTATGTTTACTCCTGGACTAGATCAGTAGGGCATCTATGAGGCTTGTAATATGGTATTATTTGGACAAATTTTTTCAGCCAGTATAATTGATGAGGAGTGTGGTAGATTTTTTTTTTTTTTTTGGGAGGGGTGGGGAAGCACGACTACCCAATATCTGAAACATTTCATGGTACCTATCAAAATGTAGTTTTTGTTTAAATGTTTTCTGTTCATGACTCCTATACCAGCATGAAAAAGTGTAGAGTTAGTTTATCACCCTCAAAATTCATAATCAAATATTTTGGTGTTAAATAGTTTTAGATAGAAAGAAATTTGGCATTCTTTATTTTCTTTGGTTTCTATACTAGTTTGCCTGGTTTTCCTTTGTGTTGGTGTTCCTTGGGTTCATTCTTTTGTTCACACATCTTTTGACATGTCAGCTAAGTCACTGAAATGAGTAATGCTCAAGGATGAATAAGTTTAATTGACTCCGTAATATTTCCTTACCCTAATGTTGCTGGGAAATTGCTGAATTCTTACCCTCTTTTTCCCCCTCAGGTTGTTCGGCTAGTCCGTGCCATTCGTAAGGGGCTAATAACATTTGAGGAGAAGCCCAAAGAGGAGAAAAAACCGTACCTTATGTGGGGAGATGACTCTAATTCGACAGAAAGGCATCATATTCCTGCACCAAAACCTAAGTTACCAAGTAGGGAATGCGACCATTGTTAGCTGCTTTGTTGTGTATTTCTTCTCTCTATTTTTTCTATATTTGAGTATTTTGTTTGCATTGATAAAGAAAAAGAATATGGATACTGATCGTACTTGATTTGCAGGTCATGAGGAATCTTATAATCCTTCTTTGGAGTATATTCCTACTGAAGAAGAGGTTAAATCTTATGAGCTTATGTATGAGGAGGACCGGCCAAAATTTATCCCAAAGAGGTAGCATTTGATTCCAAATTTCGCTTTTGCCTATATATTTTCTCCTGTTACTAGAAAAATTCCATTTTATGTTTTTCTCTACGAACAACTCTAACCTATGTGTACATCCTTAGATTCACATCCTTGAGAAGTGTTCCTGCCTATGATAAAGCTTTGAGGGAAAACTTTGATCGTTGTTTGGATCTTTACCTATGCCCAAGAGCTCGAAAAAAACGTGTATGTATCTCAGGAAATGTTTTCTTTCATCTAGTTCAGATTGTTGGTTCTGACTGGCATGAAACTCCTGAGCTTCTAATATCCAAAATATGAGATTGTGAATTGGACATTCCATTACCTCTATAAGAATGAAGACAAGATCTTGTATCTAATTAAGTCTTTGTGCCTGCAGATTAATATTGATCCTGAGTCTTTGAAACCCAAGTTACCAAACCGCAAAGATCTCAGGCCTTACCCAACTACATGCTATATTGAATATAAAGGTCATAATGGTCCTGTCATATCAATTTCTACTGATCCTACTGGAGAGTGGATTGCTTCAGGTATGACCTTGTTCTTAGTTAGCAAAGTTTGTAAGTGAAGATATCTGTTGCTAACTTAAATTTCTGCTATGAAGGTTCCGCTGATGGAACAGTCCGTATCTGGGAAGTAGAAACTGGAAGATGCCTTCGTGTGTGGGAGTTGGGGGAAGCTGTTCAGTATGTTGCATGGAACCCTTCTCCTCAGCTTCCTATCTTGGCTGTCTCTGTGTAAGGGCAATAGTATATCTTTCATATTTTGGTGTTGTTAGTTGAGCACATGAGATGATGGCTGCTATATTGCAGGGCACAAGATGTTTTCCTTTTGAACACAGGAACTGGGGATGAAGAAGATCAAAAAAGGGTTGAAGATCTTTTGCGTGTTGCTTTACCTGTGGGACCAGATGATTCAGGTTAGTTTGAATAATTTGTTGCTAGCTTACTGCACAAGCAACTTTATAGTATCATTCTCATGTTTCTTTTATCAGATAGTAATGCTCCCATTGTGAAGTGGTCTAAAGATGATAAGCTGGGGGGAGTTAGATTAAGTCACTTAAAGGTATCTCATTGGTTGGTCTTTCCTTCATTTTCTCTATCTCACATGCTCAGATAAAAATTTTAAAAATTTTAATTGGAGGTTTTTTATATGGATATCTAACTGCTTATATGTATGGAATCATGCAGACTGTCTCTTCAGTTGAATGGCATCGCAAAGGAGACTATTTCTCAACTCTTATGCCAGCTGATATCCTTTTTCCCTTCGTTATTTATATTTTTATACTCTCTGGCTGGTTAATTAATTGTACAATGACTTCTGAATTCCTGGTAACAAGTGTTGAAATGTTTGTGTGATATTTCTTGAATAGGAACCTGTTAATTACGTCAAATGCACTAAGGCTCCAACAAATTTCCCATTTCTTTCTGGCATAACTTAGCATGCTTTGGATTAATGATTTCATCATCCTTGATAACTAAATCATTTTTCATTTCTTCATGTAATCAATTTGCCAAGTTAATGAAATAGAATATATTCTCATTTCGGTTCATGTCATTTCTTGACTGGCTTGCACGTGAATCAAGGGCTGTTTTGATTCACCAACTCTCCAAGATGCAAACACAAAAGATGCCTTTCAAGTTGCATGGGCTTCCTGTTTCTACTGCTTTTCATCCAACCCGCTCAATTTTTTTCATTGCAACAAAGAAGAATATCCGTGTTTATGATCTATTAAAGCAAAGACTTGTCAAGAAGCTTGAGACAAGAGTTAAGGAGGTTTCCTCGATTGCCATTCATCCTGGAGGTGAAAGAATGCTTACTTGCATTTTTTATAATCTTTTCCTTTATTATGGTTGCAATTGTCCATTACTCATGTTATTTCCCCTTTATCTCCAGGTGACAATGTTATTGTGGGTAGCAAAGATGGAAAGCTATGCTGGTTTGACATGGATCTATCATCTCAGCCTTATAGAGTTCTCAAGTATGCGATTTTCATTTATTTTAATGTTTAGAAAGTTTCTCCAAAGTTCATGAATGGGTTTCCTTCTATTAGAAAGTTGTGGATTTGTAGGAAATTTGTTAAATTATTTAATGTGCAACAGTGACTGAGCCAAAAGAAAAGAATGGAAAATTGAATTTTATATAATCTTCCGGAAAAGAATATATGCTTTCTTGGATTGCACGTAGATGGAAGCAAAATGTAATGTCGTTTGACCTTCGATATGTGTCAATCCAGTGTGGACTGATCCAAAAAGGGATGGGAATATCATTTTCATCCTTATTATTGCCATTGTTCATTTCTGAATGTAAATTAACTTAGATGATACGGTTTTGATTGCAGTTGTCATCAGAAGGATATCACAAAGGTGGCTTTCCACCGTTCCTACCCTCTATTTGCTACAAGTTCAGATGATTGTACATCATATGTTTTTCATGGGATGGTATATTCTGATCTGAACCAAGATCCACTACTTGTACCATTAGAGATTCTTCGTGGGCATTCCAGAACAAATGGAAGAGGTAAACATTCTTTTCAAGTTTTTTTCCCCTTTGGTAAAGGTGGGTGGTGGTGGTGGTGGAGGATTATGTGCGTATCAACTCTTTCTTTCATTGTATCTACAGGGTTCATTGTTAGATTCTAGTTAAACATAAATAACAATATTCTCTTTTCCATCTGTGTTTTGCAGGTGTTCTGGACTGCAAGTTCCATCCAAGGCAACCTTGGTTATTTACTGCAGGTTCTGATTCTGTAATCAAACTCTACTGTCACTAGATAATTTGGCTAGTGATGATCTAGTTTTAGTATTTGCAATGCATGCTGAGGATTTCTACTGCATTGCTGCTATTATAGGTTAAAATTTAACATGTAGAATCTTGGTTATGACCTATATATTCTGTCATAGATGCTTAATCAGAGAAATGCTTATTGCCCTTTGTCTATCCATAAACTATTGGATAATAGCCTTTTTGAAACATTTTGATATTTTCCTCTGTATTCAAATTTTTGTTTCCAATTTGTAACGGCATGTACAATAATCATTAATTACATATATTCCCTCCTATTTTTTTCCCTTATCATTTCTCGTGAAAGAGGTCAAAGTCATATCTAAGTCTCAGTTTTTCCTTGATTATTTAACAATGTAAGAGCACCTCCTCGTCAGCAGCTCTGCATGTCAAAATAACTTTTTATGGTCTTTTAGCACTTGAAAATTAGCATAGCTGCCAGTCAATGAAAATAACTCTCTTTCCAAAAAGATAGAGGTACAACAGGCAAATTCTTAACTTATCCAAAAATCAATGGTTCTTGGTAGAAATCAGACGATCCTTCCGTCTTTTTCATTCTTTATTTATTTATTTTTATTATCATTCAAAAAGTTAAAAACTAATCAACAAAAGAGTACCTACTAAATAATATACACTATTACTTTGAATATCATATGTTTCATAGTAAGGCATAAAATATCATCCACAACAGTTACATGATACACCAAACTATACAAGTGTGAAATTTTTTGCTTCTGCATTTCACTGCAAATTACTCAAAAAATTTTGCTCCTTCGCTTGTTCCATGTAATTGAGAATTTTCAAGAATAGGTGCATATTTGTTCGTGAAGAATCTGAAATGAACACAGCCGACAAGCAGGCTTCTCTTCCCTTCTGCAGGGTGAGTGGTGATTGATGATAATATGGAAAAAGGGAAGCACAACTCCTACTGCAAGAGTTGAACTGCAGCAATGGCTGGGATTTTTTCACGTAGTTTCTGAGTAACTGCCACCCGAACAGTCATTACACCTGCTGCAGGTCCAGATATCCTGACCTTCACTATTGGCTCCTCAATTCCCACCAGCTCCAAACTTCCACCAGCAGCCCCAACAAGATAAGGTCTAATTTCCTCAAGAACCTAAAACAGTTTAATTCATTTTAAAACATGATCAAGAAAAAGGCTAACCCGAACCCATAAAGAGTTGGTGGACACAAAGCATAATACAGGGGCAAACATACAAAACAGTATGCAACCATAAAGAAAGTAATTAAATCATGCAAGACAGAAAATGTAGATGAGGCAGGCATGTATATGCACATTAGACTAACATCAAAGCTTTTGCAAGAGCAATAGAACGAAAGTGGCCTTATATAGCATACTCATTGGTGCTGCACATTTTTCTAATTGAATATATGGAAACAGGAGAAGATCAGTCCCCCACCATGACAGACAAAACACCTTTATTCTTTAGATGCTATAAGTTCTCTTCCAAAGCATTTAATCGGTTAGGCATATCAGAATATCTAGTTTTGAAGAAGAAGATAAGACATCAAAAATTATCAAATTCTAAGACTAGACAGTTGAGTCCAGGATCAAATTCTAACATTTACTTCTTCTTGGATTAGTTTCCCTTTACTATCATTCTTTTCTCTCTTTATGCAGAACCTATAGTTACCAAACAGATTAAGGCTCTAAAAGGAGCACACTCACCTAGGAGCTCAAGAGAAAGGAGCCCTTCACACCTCAAGATGAATAGAGTTAAAGAATAAATCTGTTTTTCCTTCACCTCAAAGGATAATAAACCCTGATACTAATTAGGTAATAGTCTATGGTAGGAAAGTTCCAACAAAAACTTTCTACAACATTATTCTTGTTATCTAAAGAAAGAAAATACAGAGAAAATTTCTGAAAATTGGACCAAATCCAAATAGACCATTACTTTAGAAGGGAATAGGATATTGATTTGTAATACTTGGGAAAAAAGAAAGAAAAAAAAAGAAACAGTAGGAGATCAATCACCTTCTCGATGTTTTCTTCATTCAGCTCAAGGCCAGTTTCTTCATCTGGTATTGATTCAACAGCAACAATTTCAGGAATTTTTTCCATCAGTCGACGCTCAATTCCTAGTTTCATGGTAGTTACAGAGCTTGGACAGGAGCCACATGCCCCTTGTAGCTTCAACTTAACAACATTCCCATCAATTTCATGTAATACCACATTACCACCATCTGCAATTAGATACGGTCGAATTTCATCCAACACACTCTCAACATTTTCTGCAGTTAGGGGAAATTCCAGAGTTGAATCTGGAGCTGCTACAGCTTGTACAACTGCATAAAGTTACAAAAAATGTTGACAATTGATTGTTAAACCATTACACGAATTACACCAACTAGAACCCTAAAGCTTCTAAAAGAACTATTAGAATTCAACTGGAGTGCTCAACTTACATAGCAAGATACTATATACAAACAGTCAAAAAATCGAACTTTGTAATTCTTTCATGTTAACACTGAATTAAACATAAAACTTTATTACATGGGAACCAACAAATTTGTTAACTTCAATAAAAATGAAATTTATCATACGAATTCATTTTGGATTCTTAACAAAAGAGCAAGAACATGTGAAAAAAAACAAAAAAAATTATTCAAAATTCAAACAAACAAATAGACAAAAATCAGGTTTAAGAACCCCAAAAGAGGGAAAAATTAAAAATCAAAACTACCTAGTCGCCGAGAATCCCCAGGCAAATGAAATCGAGCAGAGCCCGATAAACTCCGGCGTAAGGGATTCCGCTTCCTTAACGACCAAATTCCACCGCCGCCCAATAAACTAGAAACCTGCAATCATCCAACCATTAGATAAAAATCAACCAAACAACGGAAAACAACAACAGCAACGAGAACAGAAAAAACAAAGTGAAGAAATTAACATTAACAGAGAAACCTTGAAAGAAGGATACGAAGGAGAACAGGAAGATGGTTCTCGAGCTCGTTGAAAACAAGTGCTGTACGCATATGCCGGAGGATTTGAGACCACACTTGCGCTAGCTTGCATCTTTGCCTTCGAATTTTCCCCTTTTTTTTTTCCTGTATTCTTGAATTCAAACCTCAATTCGATTTCTCTTTGTTTTTCTTTTTTCTTGGAGTCCAAGAATAAATTTGTTGTTTGATCCTGTATGGATTCTATACCACAGTTCCGACTTCCCCTTCTCAACTTTTTTCCTCTTATTTTTCCTTTTTAAAGGTTAATATAAATAGGTAGGCTGAGTTCTCAAGCCCGACAAATTAAAAATCTCAATAAATATTCATATTCATGTGAATTTTTATATCGCAAATATTTTATTTAATATAATATATTTTATTCATATTAAAAAATATAATATAAGTATATATATATATAAGAACAGAAAAAAAATACCATATACAAACATTTCACACTTGCATACTTATTATGTAAAGATTTTTTTTTTCTGTTAATAATAAAAAAGAAAGATACAAAACAATTATATATATATATAAATTGATGAATTTTTATCATTCAAATTCAGAAGTAGTGTGATGAAGGAGAAGCAAACAATGGGTTAAGCATGGTTGTAGAAGAATTTCCTTTCTTTCTCGAAAACAAATCTCCCACCAGTGGAATTATCGGCTTCTTTTTCACCTTCGTCGTCGTCTTCGTCATCATCATCGTCATCTTCATCCCTACTTTCTTCTTCTTCTCCTCCTCTTCCTGTTTTTTATTACTACTAATTTTACGATCTTCTGCGGAATTCAGAAACTGTGCTAATGAGGTTGATGAAGAATTGGATCTCGAATTAGAAGTCAATAACATTGTTGCTTTTGAATTCGCTGCAGCCGCTTCGGCTTGTGCTAGCTTAGACATGTTCTTGTGAAGCTCGGCGTTTAGCGAAGCCAAAGCCACTTCCGTTTCGGATTCCCTTTCTTTCAGTAGTTTCAGTTCCATCTTCGTTTCTTCAAGCTCTGCTTCAAGCTTCTTCAGACTTTCCATCAGCACCGTTGGTTGTCGTTCTTCATCGTTGTTATTAAACGGTGGTGATTTATTTGCCGACGAGGACGACGACGTCGTTTTCTGTAATAATAATAGGGGTTCTTTTAGCGGGCTTTGTGAAGGTGTATTATATCTGCTGCTGTATACTGCAGGGGTTTTGTTGTTTGGAGAGTAATTGCTGTTTATTTCTCGGCCTCCACCGCCGCCGCTGCCGAGGGTTAACAATCTCTCGCCGAAGATGGCGACTGCTTCTTTCACTGAACGGAAGGGACGAGAATTGTCGATATTGGAATGGTAAGCTGTGGTTTCTTCTTGATTCTTCTCATCATCCTGATCATGAAGAATATTTTGGGCATTTTCCATATTGTGCTCTCAAAATTAAATGTGAATAATGGGAAGAGGGAATGGGGAAATGGAATTAGTGATGATATGAACACGTACGATCCACTTTGCTTGTTGTTATAGGTTATTTGAGTTTCCTTAGCTTTCACTTCAAAGTTTCAGAGATGGAAAATATATACAGAGAGAGCAATAATAATATTGGATGAGGAGAGAAGATGTATAATGGCGATGGCTAGTTAGTTTAGCTGGTGAGAAGCTGATCGATAGATACGTGGTTTGAAGGTTAAGCCAATGCCCCTAAGATATATATACATATACATATATTCAGGTACTCAAAAAATGGACTACTCAACTACCAACCAAATTTATTATACATACATGTAAACATACACTCTGTATTGAATTAGTAATAATCTTACATTTTTTCTTGACTTTTACTTTATGGAATCTTGAAGCAGCTATTAGATATAATGGAGAATGTCTTGAATTAATTCTCTAGGTTTGTCATAAGTGTAGTTGAAATCAAGTCATATATATGAGAAAGGTAGGAGAAATTTTTTCTTGAATTAGATATAGAAGTCAAGCAAAAGCTGAGGTGATATAAACAGTGTACGTATAAACAAACCTTTTTAGAAGTGGTTACAACGTTTGCATGATGATGAGGGGGATTGATCCAGGGGTTAATTATACACCAATATATATATATATATATATATGTATGTATATATTCTGCTGTTATCCTAGGAATGACTTTCATTATCATGGGAAGAGTTTATGGTGCTTCTGCAAAAGATTTATGATGATGATGAAAACTACATGACTTAAAACTTATATAGTATGTATGGTTTTTGGTGCAGGTAGCTAGGTTTTCTGTTGATTTTGTTAAGGGAACAAAGGTGGACAACATCCTTAATTTGATGGTACCTTATTTCCCAATCATTTTATATATACTTTTCTCTAGTAGTGGAGCACAAGTTTAGCCATGAATGAAATTCTGTTTGATATCAAATTCATTAGCTTGCTAGAAATGGAAATACATTATATGTATGTATATATATAGTTAACATATTCGGTTTTTTTATGTTGGATGTAGATCTATCTGCCTCTAAGAAAAGTTTGTTTTCTCATTTGTATCTTTCTCTTCAACTGAATTCTTAATCTTGGTCTTACCTTCTTGCAAATATAAGAAAGCTAAAGGGAATATTTCTCTAAAAACTCTTGGAAAAGTTGAGTAAAAACTACCTTTTTTACCAAACAAAATATAAGCAAAAACAATTATTTCCACTTTGGAAGTAAACAAATCTTCCTTGTGAACCAAACAAAGCAAAGAAAAATGAAAAGAGAAAGAAGGGTAATTTTGCAAGGAAAGTAAATATGGAGGTATCCAAAATAAATACTTTCATATAGATTTTTGACATATTTTTACTGGAGAAGTTCTTACACTTGTCTGCAGATAGCTGATAGAGAATCAATCTTCATCCATTGGAATTTATTTAGTTATTTATTTTAATTTGTTCCCATCAACAGCCATTTTGTTCCAAATAAATCAAAAATTAAACCAGCTCGTGGACCCCACATAAAACGCAAGACAAACCCAGATATGGTTCGGCCCACAACCCATACGAGTTTGGTTCTCATATTTGATATCTAAAACTTATGGGCTAATATAGGCCCATTGGTTAAACCATATGGCCCATACAGTGGGAAACGAAAAAGAAAAAGAAAGCATCTCCGGCGACGGTCGCCACCGCAAACGTCCCTCATTTGCTTATTTCATCATTTCTGACTCAAACAGAGAGATTACCTTTGGTATGTGATTAGACGTATAGAAGATGGCTCCGAAGAAGAAACAGCAGAAACAGAAGACATCTTCGTCGTCTTCCAAAGGAAAAGCGTCCACTTCTACCGGTCCTAAACTTCAGATATCGGCGGAGAATGAGAACCGGCTCCGGCGACTCTTGCTCAACTCTGGTCGGTCCACCCAGTCTCCTGCTCTGGAAAGTGACTCTCTCACTAAGGAACAAAAGGCCAAAAAGCTAGGGTCCGTTTATGAGAAGCTCTCTTGTGAAGGATTCTCGGATGATCAAATTGAACGCGCTCTTTCAGCTCTCAAGGTTTAGAAAAAGCAAAAAAGTGGTTAGCATTAGTTATCCACATTACTGACAAATGTTCAAGTGCTCATGATGCTTTTGTTTCTTATATTTTTAATGAATCCTTTGACTAAGTTCCGTAAGTGGTTATCATTGATCAGAGGCAAAGGAAGTAGATAATTGAATGGTTATTTGTATTTTGCTATAAATTCAATTGTGTAAACTTATCGAGGGACATGCATGCGTCTGAACTCTCTTAGTTCGCTGCTATTTTCATTTGTAAAAGCATGCTTGATTTGGATTGTTATACAATGTGTTTATCCATTCTATGCCGTCAGTCATAGTCTAATGCGTTTATTTTGTTACTTGTGAGAAGGACTCTGCAACATTTGAGAGTGCTTTAGACTGGTTATGCTTAAATTTGCCGGGTAAAGAATTGCCTTTGAAGTTTTCGAGTGGCACTTCTCAAACAGATGGAGGTATATTTGCCTTTTTGGTTTTTGTTTTTTTTTTAAAAAAAAAGGAAAAAACAAGAGAGGTGCACTTTCATTTGCTAAAAGACAAACTCACTGCAGGTTCTATACGAGTCATATCAACTTCACGGGAAGATTATATTCCTTCATCTAATGACTCTGAAGCTGGAAGTAGGGAAATAATACCAGAAATTTCTGTCAGGGTTAAGGGGTGGAGGGATGACGAATCTCTAGATTCCTTGCACCATTCTCAAGCAAATTGGATCCTTCAATACATGGAACAACAGGAAGAGGTAACTTGATGAAATGCTCTGCAATTGATACGTAATATCTGATGAATTAGTCTCTCAAGCTGAATTACTGCAGGTTATCATACCTGGAACTATCAAGGAATGTTTATTTTTGGATTCAGTTAATGTGTGTGATAGTTCCATGTTATGCAAAATTTCTGGAACTTAGTGGGGCATCTCTTTGTGAACTTAGAAACAAGCAGTTCTTGTGTGGTCTCTGTCAAAGAATTGCTGCAAGTTTATCAGTTTCTGCAGTCATAAAGGAATATCTGTTTTTAGATTCTATTAAGTGGATCTCACTTCGTACTGATTAATGGGACAGTTCAATATATGTAAATTCCTTGAATTTAGGAGGCCATCTCCTAGTTAAATGAAAATCAATAGTTCTGAGCACACTTACAGCTAGAAGATAATTTGTTTTTAGGTTCTACTGAATCAGTCTCACTTGAAAGCCATTATGGTGTGAAGTTTCTATGGCACTTTGTTCGGAATTTAATATTTTCCAAAACCTGAGGGACCCTCCAACAGAGACAAGATTGTAAGCTTTAAAATTATCTTTGAATCCTGATTATGATCTTGTACATAGGCAATTATCATCTTTTGTTGGGCTTTCTTTTATATGCATGTGAAATGTTTCATCAAACTGGTTTCCAGCTTTTTTCTTCTCCCTCACTTGGTGTGGGGTTAGGGAATATGTACTGCTTTATTGTTTCTTTGATTCTGACTTATCTATCATGGTTTGATTGTCTTCTCCTTTTAAGATATTAGAAACAGCTATTAGTATCCTTACCTTTTTATTAGGGGTTAAAAAAAATCCCTAAACAATACATAGCCCATAATTTCCTTTTCCATGTGCAGGATGAATCTGAATCATGGGAATGTAATCTGGGAGAGAATGGTTCCACGGAGAAGGTACTTTACTTTCTGAATTTTAAGACCATTATAACTGAAATCAATGCTTCTAAATGACATCTAAAAAGTAATTCCTTTATGGTTCAAAGGTAATATTTATATTTTTCTTTGAAAGGTTTGGTAAAGGAAAACCTTCACATGGTCAAGTCAAACATGCCGAAACTTTGCAATTATTATTTGATGACAATTAGAAGTCTTGGCCAGCTTCCTTGGGGATTATGTGTTAGGGGAGTTTGTATACCTTTTATTTTTCTTAAGCTGGATGTATTATGTTGCTGAATATCCCTTCTCATGAACATTTTTCTTCAAGTTGATGTTCTTATAATTGTTGTCTTAGAAGGCCCAGAAGAAGTTTGAACATAGGTTACTGATGCTTAATAGGAGAATTTAGAAAATCAGAAAGCTAGTATTACTTTGCAAATAACGTTTACAGTGCAGCATGGTTTGTTACTTTGTAAATTCTCATGATATGTTTCCGGAAAGACTTAAAGAACAGATTTCTTCTTTCTTATCCTCACAATTTTATTACCCAATGGAACTGGAATCTGTTAGTGATTATCAGTAGTGGGAAGAATAAGGTAGATACCTTGACCTGTTAAATTGACAGTTGGATATTCCTAGGAGATATGTTGGGGCATCGAAAATTAGGGTATTCCTAGGGAAGTATATAGAGGCATTTAAAGTTTGATCTGTTCTATGCTCTATTATTCACTGAATTGAGTACTTTTCACGTTTCAGTCTCTTTTCTACCTAACTTCTATTTTCTGAGCATATCAGTTGATTTATGGACCTTCTTATTCTATGTTAATATTCCTGCATGTTAGGTTCTGAAACCAAGATCTGATTCTGGTGATATTGTGAAAGAATATCATATTGCTAGATTAGAAGCAATTAATGCCAAAGAAAGAGGTGACAAGGCTGGCCAAGAAAAAGCTGGTCAAATGATTCGCAAGCTTAAGCAGGAAATTACTGCCCTAGGTGACTAAAAAGTTAAGATCAGTTATTTCTTTTACTCTTGCAATTGGTTTGTTGTGTAATATGAATTCTTGCTCAGGATTATCAACTGATATCTTGGCCACCTCGGATTATGAAAGTTCTTCTACTTCCTTTAGGGAAACATCTGATGGTTCCATGCCTTTCAAGGAAAATATTGTTGAGTGTGAGGATAGGACAATCTCACATGAGTTATTAAATGAATGTAATCCTTCAAATGCTCCTTCAGTTGATGTAAAGGCTTTAGAAGGGGAATCTGGAGATGTGGAACTCAGCAATTTCTTCTCTGAAGATGCTGAAAAAGATGAAGCTTTACCGTCTTCAGTTTTAGAACTACAAAGGAGAGAAAGAATGAACGAATTATTGAGTGGGAAGAATCTCGAGAAATTGGAAGGCATATGGAAGAAGGTAATTGTTGATTCCTTGAGCTTCATGAAATTCTTTATCTGATATTCCTTTTTATGGAATACTTGATTGTAAATGAGAAAGAGGTAGTATATTTGACTTGGCACAACATTTTAGGAATCTTTGACCATATAATATTTCTAAATTGACGTTATCAAGTTGTTATCAAGTTGTGGTAAAATTGTTAATAGACATAAATATTAATAGCATTTATGGAGGTTTTGGATAGACATTATTGGCCCAGTAACTCTATCTAGGATTGTTATCAAGTGCAATATTACTAAACAATGTTCAATTCAAGGAAAATAAATTTGGAAGATGCAACAAAGATGTCACCATTTTGGGACAGGAGCTAGCATTAGTTCTGTATCTTTGTTCATTTTCTGTGTGGATTTTTCCCAATTTGTTGTTTAGTTATTTGTCTATTTTCCTGTTAGTATTTGGTACTTGATACTTGATGTAGTTCCGATAATTTATTACTATTGTCTGATGTGATATATAACCATAGGGAGATCCAGAAAAGATTCCCAAAGCTTTTCTTCAGCAACTTTGTCAGAGAGAAGGCTGGGATGCACCAAAATTTAGCAAAGGGCTTGACAAAAGAAATGGTTCTGGTTACACTGTAAGTGTACTACGTAAAGCAAGTGGCAGGGGTAAGAGCAGAAAAGCTGGAGGACTAATTTCTATTCAGCGTCCCAGTAAGGATGAAATTTCAGTGGAAGCTGAGGTATGCTCCAATCCCACTACTTGTTTCAATTTAGAGCTCTGATTCCTGTAGTTTTCTGTTCCATCAAATGTAAGAAATAATGATGAAATGTCAAATATAGAGAACTTAGACAATTGAACCTGTGCATCACTAAGACTGCAACTTTTTGGGACCTGGCTATATTCTGGAAATGTAAAACCTTTTTCCTTTTTGGTTATTTATTTTTTTGTTAAAATATTATTGCTACCTATTTAGTAAGTTTGCCTCTTCCATTACATGTATCTTGTTCCATGCCAACAGCCCCATCTGCATGTCTTGTTTTATTTAATGCATACTCTCTTACAAGAAAACCAACTGCAGGATGCACAAAATAGAGTTGCAGCATATGCTCTATATCTCTTATTTCCTGATCTCCCTGTTCACCTGCCAATCGTGGAACCTTATGCTTCACTTGTTCTGCAATGGAAAGAAGGTAAATCACTTGTCATGCTTAATTCTTTGCCTTGACCTAAACTATATTCCCTTATCCACTTGTTTTTTAATCTTTAACAGTCTTATCCATGGCTTTGCAACCCATTAGAAACCGATTTATCTGCATTATATTGACTCTTTTGTTACACAACTATATGTACTGATGGCATTTTCACTTAGCAAGTGATCTTTGTTGTGTGATCTCTTACAGGTGAATCATCAACTGACGTGGAAGCTACTCAGAAAGGACGAAGAGCTGGATTTGTGGACTCATTATTAAATGCCACTGGATCTGAAACTGGTGATACTTCTGATTTCAGAAGTAGTCCTCTTCATGAGAAGCCTATAATCCCTCTTGAAAAGGATGTATTTGCTGCTCCTGAACTGAAAAGGCCAAGTATGTTAGACCCTTTCTTTTTAGATATTGGAGATAAATTTCTGTAGTTATGCATTGTTAAAAGAAGTTAGCGAAGATAGGAATGCATAATTATGATGTTAAAAGATATTTTTTAAGGTGGATGGAGTTCTTGAAGTTCGTCCAAAATGGTATCTTTAGCTTATGAAAGATTTACTCCTGTGATAGGAGGATAAAATAGTTTTGCAGCATGACTAGTTTGTGGGATCTTCTGTCTCTTAATGTAATGTAGGTGTTTGCTCGTTGCTGGCCTGAAATATGAGCAAACTATTACATTTCAACTGATGAAATTGTGGTTTCTGGATGCATAATACTTTTATTTCTATCTTTTTGCAGGCATAGACTATCATAAAGAACAAGAAAGCTTGTTTCTTAAAAGGGGGCAAGAAGGTCGGAAGAAAACGAAGAAGTACCAGGTACAAAGTTGCTGGAATTGTTTTTGATACTTGCAAGAGGATTGCTAAAATCCTGTTCTGAAATTTCCACTCTGGATTGTGGTTATCCTGGTAGTCAGCCCTTTGTACTTTAAATTAAGCACTGAAGGTTACTGAAATACTTTGTGGTGTTTAAACATTCTTGATCTCTTGCTTTCATTCAGGAGCCATACACTTTTAAGTGTAATAAACTATGTAGAAGGGAACTATCTAGCTTCATGTCTTTTATTTTAACTCCAAAGGATAGGGGAAATTAATTTGGAGTGTCTGAACTATTAAATCTTCCTCATAATTTGTATGAGGAGCTCCTATTGAAATCTCTGGTTGAACATCACATTGTTTTAATTTAATGTGATATATTGACCAACCACCTTGGTAAGGAATTAAATGGACTTCATCCTGTAATTGCTTTCGACTGGAAATGTGATGCATCTGCCCTTTGGCAGGTTAGAGATATTCAGAATCTGTCTGCTCGCTATGTCTTGTATCTGGTCAATGATCTTTAACTTGAGGATTAAATTAGTTATCTAGAATTTGATACACATGGGAATCATGCTTGTTTAAATCTATCACTCTAGTCTCTTTGACTTATGAATTATTTATAGTTAGTGCTGCTTTTCAGTTTTGGCTTTTTCCTTGAATTTTTCTTTCAGTCTTTCTCGGCTTGTCTGTGAAGAAAATTACTCAATGCAATTAAAAAGCATAAGTTCACCTTATACTTTTGCTGCTTGGGCAGGATATGTTGGAGTCCAGAGCTGCCCTTCCCATTGCTCAGTTGAGAGGTGATATAATAGATTTGCTAGAAGAGAATAATGTTCTGGTTGTTTGTGGGGAAACAGGATGTGGAAAAACAACTCAGGTGAAATTTTTTATAACATTTTGCTTGTTACATAACTCATCTTAATGCGGCAAATTTTTGTTGACATTGTCATCTTTTTCCCTCTTCACCTTTCTCCTGAAATAATGTTTAACAATTATTTGTTATTTAATCTATTTAGAATCCTGTTCCAGTCTGATATCTGATTGGGTGTGAATTTTAGGTACCACAATTTATATTGGATAACATGATTGAAGCAGGTCGTGGTGGGTACTGCAACATTATATGCACACAACCAAGGAGGATTGCGGTTAGTGAATTAATTATGTAACTAATATATACACAAATGGTATTTCTGTCACTAATTTTGTGGAGTACATGATTTGGCATGCATTATATGAAGGCTTCTTTCTGCTCTTGTCAATTGTCATCATTCCATCAATTCTCCTGTTTTTAATTATTCAGTACCTACCATGTTAATCAATTCGAATTGAACATAACCCTAAGTGTAAATTCCTTGAACCACTCTTTTACTCTGTCAAGGAAGGTTGTCTCTACTGAAATAAGTTTTGCATCAAAATTCCATCTTCGAACTCTCAGGTCAGATGTTTTGTGGGCCTTATGCAGAATACAATATTCTGTCATTGGATGGAGTAGATAGGAAGATGCTCCTCAAATCCGAACACCATAACTGCTTTTTCTCCTTTATTCATTTAGCAGACTGGATTGACTTCAATCTTTAGCTTATTTTGGTGAATTTTTTATCCCAATTTATCTAGTTTATCTGATTGGAGCTTGACTTCTTATGGGACGGCGGGTTTTGGAGAATGCTAGGTTATATTTGTTTCTTTCCAAGTGACACCTTGTTTAAAAGTAATTAAAAGGTTTCTGTCCACTGACTTTATCTGTTTGGAAGAAGAAATGGAAAAGGTTAAACTTTACAAACTATTCATTTGATTAGTTGTGTTTATTTTCTTTCTTTGTTGACAGAGATGCAGTATGAAGTAGAAATTACCTTAAACTCCACAAGAAATTAAGTATATAATAACACAAAAGGCTTATTGTTTCGTTCTCTTGGGTAGGCTGTCTCTGTGGCTGAAAGAGTTTCAAATGAGCGCTGTGAATCTTATCCTGGTTCAAATGATTCTTTGGTTGGTTATCAAGTTCGTCTTGATAGCGCAAGGTAATTACATTCTTGTTTTATATTTGTCTATGAAAGAAACCTGCTTAATATTTCTGACATGAACTCAAAACGGTACCACCGAAAATCTGGATTAATATTAGCTGAAGGTATCTCTTTTCTGTTCTCCCTTATTTATTATTAATTCCAGGATTATATTTATTTCTTTTCCTGGATGTTCAAATTCTTTGCCTTGTTTCTTAATCATATCCCATTTTGCCCAAGATGCTTCTCTAAATTAAAAGTCAATTAGATTCTTATGGTGTCCCGATGGACTCTGACGATACAAATTTGCAATTCATGGATGCAATAGTGTTGATTACATCAAGTCTTTGCTTGTTGTCTGTTGTTTCATTGTATTTGTGTGATTTGATATATAGTTGGTTCTAATTATAGACTGCTTAATCCCTTTTGTTTTGTTTTAGGAATGAGAAAACAAAGCTTCTCTTCTGTACTACAGGCATTCTACTGCGGATGATTTTGGTATGTCTATGAGTGTTTATCTTCTAATTTGGCATCTTACTAGTAGATAGTACAATATTGTTTCGTGTAGTTCGGATTATTCTCCTAAATGTACTGATGGAAAAATTTTAACTTTTCGCTTGCATATGGGGTCAAACCATTTTTTTTTTTTTTTTTTTTTTTGCTTCTGAATCTTGAGTTTTTTATAATTAAAAAGATGTAAAAAATATTCAATTTCAGGGTAACAAAAGTTTGGACGGGGTTAGCCATGTTATAGTTGATGAAGTGCATGAGAGATCCCTTCTGGTAAGTCAATTTTTACTTAAAATATAATTTTGAGTGTTGATAGAAAAGCATGAATGATTGATGCTTCTGGAAATCACAGCAAACTAAAATGAATCTGTTAGGTATACTGCAATTCTTTCCTTTCTTCAGATACCTATCTTTTCCCTATCTCCTTCAATAGTTAATTATTGAAGTTTATTCAATTGAAAAATGTGATGAGTAAAAGGGTATTCTTCAGAGCAATCCAATCATAGGATAGATTTGTAGTGGGAATAATCCATATGATTGCTTGTTATTAGTGGTGAAGAGTGGTATGAAATTCAAACAAGATTGTTTGCTCAGGTATCTTTCTTCTGAATTTCTCTTTTCACCTGTGTGTCTTATTGACTGAAGCTCGGTACTCCTTTCATTTGCTTGTAGTGGTTAGTGTTTGTTTGACAGTGTATATTTGCTGATGTTGTGCTACAATTTTATTTTAGAATCAAGAATTGAAGAAAAAATATGTAGGTGCCTTTGTAGTTTCATAAATTTTGTTCTGCAACGAGTTAGATGATTGCTAAGAAATATGATTTGACCTATTTCTGGCAGAGCACCTTGAGTGGATCTCCAAGTTTAAAATGTGGACATTTTCATGTATATACTTTCAAGTTGGTTCTTGAATTGGTTTTGTTTCCCTAAACAACTTTAAAGCCCAAAAAGGAGTGCTGTTGTAAGAGATGACTATGGAACTGGAAGAAACTGCTGTACTTCGGCTTAGTTTCTTTGTTGAAGAAGGATACTTAAACAACTTGTTACTCTGATATGGGAAAGTTTAACAAGTTGCTTTTTGTATAACAGGGTGATTTTCTACTCATTGTTTTGAAGAATTTGCTTGAGAAGCAATCAGCTCATAGCACATCAAAATTGAAAGTTATTCTTATGTATGGTTACAACTCGTGTAGTTTATTTATGTTACACTGGTAGCTAGGGAGTTTTTCTTTTTTTCTTTTTTTCTTGATTAAGGGAGTTTTGATCCGTGAAATATTCTTTATTTTGTGACCTAGGTCGGCAACAGTTGATTCACATCTTTTTTCACGTTACTTTGGTGGATGCCCTGTGATTACTGCAGAGGGACGAACACACCCTGTGACAACTTATTTTCTTGAGGATGTTTATGAAACTATTGAGTACTGCCTGCCTTCAGATTCTCCTGCATCTATAAACTATGGATCATTCTCGAGTCAGAAGGTATATCTGTTAATGGTCTTTTCTTTTGAGGATCATCTATTCTGTTATACTTCTACCCATCTTTTCCAGGTTCTCTGTATCCTTCTATTCTCTTGGATGCATGATATGCTTTTTGCTTGTCGTCTCTTTAAATTGTAAATACTACCTATTTGATTCCTCAGTTACTATTTTTGTTGAACAAGGTTCTTTTTTGTAGTTATCGTTCATCAGAATTCTTCTTCTTCTACTTCTTTTTTTTTTTTCCCTATATACACGCACACACACACACATATATATTCCACTTACTGTGGTTGACATATTCAATTTCCCTAAGTTTACTATGTACATCAAGTGCAGAGTGCTCCTGTTGACAATCATAGGGGAAAGAAAAATCTTGTTTTATCTGCTTGGGGCGATGAATCTGTGCTTTCTGAAGATGTAAATCCCTACTATGTTCCAAATAATTATCAAGCATATAGTGACCGAACTCAGCAAAATCTGGTAATTCTCTCTCTTGTCCTTCCTCAGTGCCTATAAGTTGGATTCTGCAGTCTTCTCCATTTACTCTATAACTTTTCCTCATACATAACCAGAGGAGAGTGAATGAAGATATCATTGATTATGATCTTCTTGAGGATTTGATATGCTACATTGATGACACGTATCCAGATGGAGCTATACTGGTCTTTCTACCGGTAACATCTCTTCACTTTTTCATTCATTCATTCATTGTATAGAACTAATATAGAGTATTTCTTTGCACATCATTGCACTACCCAAGTTTATTATGGATAAGACTCCACATTTTGTACACCTCACAACCTTCATCACTGATTGGCAGGGAGTTGCAGAAATACACATGTTACTAGATAAACTATCTGTTTCTTACCGTTTTGGTGGACCATCTTCTCAATGGCTTCTTCCGTTGCATTCATCTGTTGCATCTGATGACCAAAAAAGGGTGTTTCTAAGGCCACCTGATAATATTCGCAAGGTAAAGTTACTAGTTCTTTCTAGTTCATTTTAGACAAACCTCCCCCCACCCCTTCCAAAAAACAAAAACCACCAGGAAACAGAATGATCATTCTTGTTGGCATAGATTAGAAGATCATCCACTATTTATGTTAGTACTTGAATGTTTATTTCTCCTTCCAATGTTTACAGGTTATAATTGCTACAAATATTGCAGAAACTAGTATAACCATTGATGATGTTGTATATGTGGTAGACACTGGAAAGCACAAGGAGAATCGTTATAATCCATTGAAGGTTTGAACTTACACATTTCTATAAACTTATCTGGGATCAAAATGTACATCTTTTGGCAAGTTATTTGTTTCATAAGGATGCATTCTTCCCCACTCTCGTAATTTTTTATTTTGAAATTAAAATAAAGGGAACAAATTTATTTTGAAAAAAAAAAATGAACTTAACATATAGAGAAATATTGATATTCTATTAAAATAGATCTATCGAGAAAAAGAGAACTGTACGAAACCTTTTCCTCTTTTACCATATTGGGGATGCTATTTCAGCTATCCAACTAAAGTCCTTGGCTGAAACCTTATACCAAGATTTTGCTTGGGAAATTCCTAAAAGGCTTTTTAGTTATTAGTAGAGGTGCAGATAGCTGGATGTCCAATGTACATGCATCTATCATTAAGTGGTCTTGGATTGTCTAAATAACTTAAATAGACTTTATTTGACATCCATTTAGATCCAGGGATCTAAATCTTATAAGATTGATATTGCTGTTCATCAAATCCAATAAATATCTACCCAGAAGTCAACACCTAAGTCAATATCCATTTAAAAAATTTAACTAGTTACATCTTAAACCTAATAATTTCTATGGATTATATTTTTCCCTAAAATTTCAGAGATTTTGCAAATGAAACCTTAAATTTTTAAAAAGTTTGCAAATTAATCATTTAGCTTTTGTTATTTACAATATAATACCCAAATTTACCTTCTATTAAGTACATATTTTAATAAAACGTGTCCAAAGAGATCTTCCAATTTCAGTATTTGAGGGTTGTTTCTTAATGTTCTGCTATGTGGAAGTGTTTGTTAAATGGTTTTGAGCATTACCGTACTGATAGGCAACATCTCTCTCTGGAAGTAGTGGCATTTTATTCTATTTGGATGCTGCAGAAGCCATGAACAAATATTCTATTTACTTAAGTTCTATAATTGGCACATTGTTTCAATTCTTTTGTTGTATTTTCTTTCACTCCTATTAGAAACTCTCAAGCATGGTGGAAGATTGGATTTCCCGAGCTAATGCAAGACAGCGACGAGGAAGAGCAGGACGTGTGAAGCCAGGAATCTGCTTTAGTTTGTATACTCGTCACAGATATGAAAATGTTATGCGCCCATATCAGGTACTTGACAGTTAGTGTGTTAAAATTTGGCGAACATGCAATGACCATGTCCAATCAACGAATTACGTGATGGTTGACTTTCTCTTCAACACTAAGTCTGATGTCTTGTTTCTGCCAAGATACCTGAGATGCTGCGGATGCCATTGGTTGAATTATGCTTACAGATCAAACTACTGTCTCTTGGTAGCATAAGGCCATTTTTATCCGAGGTCACTTTGAATTGTTATTTATAAAAACAATTTATTGTGAAATTCCATATATTCATAAACATAAGGTCTAAAGCTAATTTATGATCTGGTTAATATATGATGAGTTCAGGCTTTGGAACCTCCAAAAGACGAGGCTATCACATCAGCAATTGCTCTATTATATGAGGTATATCACCTTTGTTCTTTCTAGTGAAGTTAGATATGCTTTTAAACACAGGGAAGGTTATGGTCGTAAACACAAAAAAATCACTGATATGGACATTCATTTCAAGATTAACTGAAGGCATAAATTAAATTTCTTCCAATGAAAGATTTTCTTTACTCTATTTCTGATCCACTGTAATGCAGAAAAATTGACTCCCAAACCATGTTTTGAAATTGCTATCTTTTCTGGTGCAGTAATTATCCATATTCCATATAATTTATTTCATTAAAAATGTGCATTTACTCATTCGAAAAAGATAATATAGTTGAAATGGATACAGTGACATAAGTGCATTTCTTATTTTGTTCTTGAGTTTAGTTCCATGTGCACACATAAAATAAGCAACCGGAAGGCTTTTCAAGTCAACACGGAATATGGATAAAGGATCCTTTGTTCTGTATTGGTATATTTTTGCTTTGAAATCAGTATCAGTAATACTGCAATTCTCTGTGGAACTTTTATCTAGGTCGGTGCCATTGAAGGAGATGAAGAGTTGACACCTCTTGGGCATCATTTGGCTAAGCTCCCAGTGGATGTACTAATTGGAAAGGTTTACATCACATTATGATATGTTATCTACTCTTATAAATTTGCTACTCTTGTTGTTCTTTCAATGTAGTTTATTGTAATAAGGTGTGCTGTTCTTTTGTTGTTTGAATTCTTCTTGGTTTACTTTTTTGTTCATTATTACAATCCTCTCTGATCGCTTGTATCTTTCACATGTGGTGAGTTAATGATATGACATTACAAGGGATTCATACTTGTTAGAAAGTCTCTTATGTTTGACTTTTCTACAGGATAGAAAACCTGAAGAATCTAGATTAGGCATTGTTGTTATTCTACTGATTTCCTTGAACAATCACACACATACATATTTCATGATCAAACTATATATCATGGCAAATAAATGGAATTGTAATTTCATTCAAGCATTATTAGAAGGCGACATCACTCTGAAAGACTAAGCAGTGAGTAATTTATTGTTTAATTTCATAGGATGCACAGTTCAAATGAAATAAGATTGTAGTTTGGGAAGTCTTACATCCTCTCTTTGAAGCGTAATTGAAGCCCAGTTACATTTAAACCTAATAACAGTCCTCAGGACCTTCTTCACATCCTTTGTCCATTAGGAGAATTTCCACCCAGAATTTTTTCTACAGGTTTAGGGACAGGATTTATTCGGAATTCTGATTGTGATAATAAATCCATATGTTATTTGATTGCAGATGCTGATATATGGTGGAATATTTGGATGTTTATCACCAATTCTCTCTATTTCAGCATTTTTGAGCTACAAGTCACCATTTGTATATCCTAAAGATGAGGTTCTCTCTTCAACACTATTTTGGATTTGCTTCTTCTTTGCTGAGAATATCTGTAAAATTATTTGCTTCATGCAGAAACAAAATGTTGAAAGAGCGAAATTGGCACTTTTGACGAATGAGGTTGGCGGTGCAAATGACCAATGTGAAGGGAATAGGCAATCTGACCATCTACTAATGATGGTTGCATATAAGAAGTGGGAGAAGATTCAACTTGAGGTTGGTTATCTTTCCTGAAGTCAATAGTATCCTGTTGGTGAACAAGAAACACATGTTCAAGTTCTTTTCAGATTAGACAGTATTCTATTATTAGACTTCAAGCTTGGTGTGTTTCAGATTCTATTTAAGGCCTGCCACCTGTCAGGAACTTGCCAGTGGACAGGATGTGGCAGCATGAGCAGCTTTTGATCCATTATTTATTAAGGTTAATAATGATAATAATATAGGCCTTCAAAGATTATGTCTCAACCTATTTGAACATTGGAAAAAGGAGTTTACAGCTGTATACCGAGCCGTGCTTATTTAAGGACATATCATGGAAGTGTAGCTCAATAATTAGAACATAGAATTAGATTTGTAGTTAAGAAATTTCATGTTGAAAGCTTACACTAATAATCCTATTTACTAGGCCTTGGCTGTAGCAGATTAGAGAGACACCCTTGGATTCAGATCCTATATATTGGAAAGGAGGAATCATATAGTGGTACAATGTGTTTCTAGTTGACCATTCTGATGCTAATGTATTTATTTCTTGCAGAAAGGAGCTAAAGCTGCCCAACACTTTTGCCACACTTATTTCTTGAGCAGTTCTGTAATGTACATGATAAGGTCTGATATCTTTTATTTCGTGATAGGTGTTATGTTTTGTTGAATATGTGGCAAATAAGTCCTGCAAACAATACTTCAACCACTAATGTGTTTCATCTTTTGTCAAAAAAGGATCCAAATAAATACAATATGAAAACTTTTTCAACTTCATTCATGTTAAATAATATGACAGGGTAGGACTGGTTCCTTTGGTTTCATTGGTTCAGGTTTCAGGCCCAAGTTTTCTGTAATTTTACAAATAAACATTTCAAGTTGCAGTAAACATATCATTAGAAATTCTAAACAATACCACATTAAAGCAATTGAAATACATTAGATCTGAAGTTTTGTATTATTTACTTGTTAATTTTGTTATAAATGTTTCAGGGACATGAGAGTGCAATTCGGAACATTACTGTCAGACATTGGTCTCATTGAGATTCCAAAACAACATAAGGTATATCTGTTTATGGTGAATGTGTGGGGGGGTAATTTTTACTGCCCCTATAAATTAGATGTGTCTCTTGAAAACCTTAGTGCAGCTTCTTTGCTTAGTAGTAACATTGCTAGTTGCTTGTTCAGATCAAACTGATCCTCTTCTCTGCTACAGTCTGTTTACTTTGGATGTATTAGTAGTTGCTTTCTTTTTTTAAGCTTTTTTATCTATGAAGACCAATAGGTTTTCTTGATTTTTGCAATAGATTGAAGGGAAAAATAAAGAGAAGCTTGACATTTGGCTTTCAGATGCATCCCAAGTATTCAACAAGTACTCAAACAATTCTTCAATAGTGAAGGTAAAAACCACCTGGAGTTTCTGGTTTTCTCTCTTTATATATCACATTTTCTCAATATCTGATTATTTCACTGCAGAAGAATTAAATAGATAATCTGCAATCCCAGAGTATGAAATTCATGAGATTAATGAAGAATTGTTGTCTGAACTAACTAGAAAGTCATCTCATTATATGCTCCAAGGCACACCTTGTGTGTTACTCGCTTCAGTTACTGTAGCCCTTTGACACTATTTGGGTGTTGATCCTTGAGAAACGTTTGCAGGCAATAATATGTGCAGGCTTGTACCCGAATGTAGCTGCTACTGAAGAAGGCATAATTGGATCAGCTGTCAGTACCCTTAAACAGAATGCGAGAACTTCAACAAAGGGGCGTGCTGTATGGTATGATAGGAGAAGAGAAGTCCACATACATCCTTCTTCTATCAACCATAGTTTAAAGCACTTCCAGTACCCATTCCTTGTCTTTCTTGAAAAGGTTTGCTTTGCAATCAAACTCCAAACTGCCCTCCTTATGTATTTCATTTTATATATATATATATTGAATTTGACAAAGCAGTTTATAATATTCTGGTTCTAGAAGATGAATCTATGGGACATGGCATTAGAGATAATTGTGGGTAGATATTTTCCCTGTAGACATATCATACAAGTATTTAGAAAGGCTAAATTTTACACCTTCTATCATTCTTAAAATAAATTAATTAATTAAAAGAGAGAGAGAGTTATTTATCTGAAAAAAAGAAAGAGAGTTAATTATCTGTATATACTTTTCGTAACAATGAATTCCTTCATTCTATGTTTCAGGTTGAGACTAATAAGATATTTCTTCGAGATACTACGATTATCTCACCAAACTCAATTTTGCTGTTTGGTGGCTCAATAAATGTTCAGCATCAGGTATTTATTAGTCCAACCTTATTGGAGTGATTGTCCAGACAAGTTGTGTAACAACTTTCATTATGTTCCTGGTATTGTTATATTAGCTGGTAGTTATAGTAAGAGGTATCAGTGACTGAATAGTTTCTCTATAATCTTCAATGGCTGGATTTGACATGATGGTAAGGTTTTAATTTTCATTCCTGAAACCAATTCTTTTCAGAAAGTAATAGAAGAAATGAAATTTCAAGAGGTCACTTCTTCCCATATGTGTCGAGAACTATGGTAACAAGAGGATGACATAAACAAAATGAAACCATTTGTTGACCCCTGAAAAAGATATTACTGTTCTGAATTGGTTTCTACTGAAAAAAGAAATTTCGTTTCCCACTTATACCCTATTTGTGAACCTAAACACGTTACCTGGATTTATTCACACTCTCGTATCTGCATTATTATCCAATGCATAATATCGTTTTTGCTAACCTCCCAACAAATCCTGATTATTTGTTGATTTTTGTTTTTGCAGACTGGACTTATCACTGTTGATGGTTGGTTGAAAATGGCCGCTCCAGCACAAACTGCAGTCATTTTCAAAGAACTCCGGCTAACATTGCATTCTATTCTGAAGGAGCTAATCAGTAAACCAAAGGTGACTCATATTTATTTTTTCTGGGCTGCAATTTCTTCATGGCTATAATAATAAAAGCTTCAACAATTAAACATGGATCAAAGGAGAAATATAGCATAATAATATGATTCTTCTTTGCCACCGTTTTCTCACTTTTACATAAAGAAAACTTTTTCTCCTTTTATTGGCTTTTCAGGTTGCAACCTTCACAAACAATGAAGTTCTCAAGTCTATAATACATTTGTTCCTTGAAGAAGAAAAACAAACAAAATAACTTGATTCACTTTCCGGCGAGAGGCAACTATGAAGCTGGCTGTTGACAAGTTCTCTGGAACTATTGAAGGCAATCCAGAGGTCGGCCCGTTCAAGCTTATGGCCGGAATTGCCTTCTCACAACCGATGCATTTATTATATGCCCGCGCAGCCAGCTTCAGAAAATGAAGCCATTTTCAAAGGATAAGAAATAAAATTGGATACATCGAATTGAGTCTTCAATTATATAAGTTTAAAGAAAAACTTTTTAGTTTCTCCTTTTCCTTCTCTCCAATTTACTGTTCCATTACATTATTTTTTATCAATTTTTCATTTGGGAAAAAAGAAAACTTGGCTAAATAGTTCTGTTCTTGAAACGATAGTATAGTTTGGAAATTTCTCAGGAGTAACAATTGGTATAGTAATGATTCTTAGTTTGCTCCGAAAGAGTAAAAGAATCTTCAACATTAAGTTCTAACTGTAATTTTTTCTTGATATTGCTGTAATTTTTTTAAAGGTGTTATAAATAAATAAATAAATAAAAAATATATATATATATATATATATATATATATATAATTATTCTGAAATTATTTAAAAGAAAAATAGAACTGAAGAGTAATTCATAGTTTACCTGGGAAAACTTTCTTTAGTCTTTTATGGGGAGTTGGGGACTTCTTAATCCGAAGCTATCGCATTCTGCAAATGCGTCTTTTAAAAAGTGGGAACATTCTGCCACGATCGAAAAGAAAAGAAAAGAACACACAGTGGTACACACACTTGAGTCTTCGACCAGAGGAAAAATCTATCTCCAGATCTTCCTTCTTCTACCATAGCTTTGGGCATTGGATTTGGGAGCCATGGCTAAGAGAGCTTCTCTGATGATGTCTCCGCTTTCCCTTTTCATCCCTCGCGGCGGCGGCGATACTCACCTCTACCTCTTAGCCCTACTCTCCATCTTCTCCCTCCTCCTCCACCATCTGGCAGTCTCCGCCGTCGCGGATCAGTCTCCTCAGCACCATTTTGAAGGCTTCGACGCCGATGATGTCGAAGACGATGATATCCTATCTTCTTCTTCTGATCGAATCCCTCTCCGTACACCTCCTCCACCTACCACTCTTTCCACCTCCGACTCAATTGAATCTCATCACGGACCTCCTTCGTCTTCTCCTTCTCCTCCCGAAGCTCCTTCCGAGGAGGCATCCGATTTGAAAACGTCGCCGCCTGCTACTACTTCTTTTGAACACTGGGATGAAGATGAGTTTGAAGGATTTCCTACTGATTTGCCCTCACAAAACTCAGAATCCACCGATTCTCCGACTGCACCCTCTGATTCTGATGGTGTGTCTCAATCTGAACAAGCTGTTACTGTGGATGAGCCGAGAACGATCAAGTCTTTTACTGTTGAAATTGTCTGTGGTTCATTCCTGATCATATTTATCATTAATTATTTTACTGGGAAGAAAGAGAATGAGAATATAGCATTTGCTTGGGTCAGAGCATTTGCTACCAAAGATACCATCTTCGATAAGAATTTTAGTTTTCTGGGTGTAGGGGAGAGTGAGGACTCCCCCTTGTTGCTTAAGGAAGGGCAGAACATTTTCAAATTCTATGCAAGTGGACGGAGATTTTGCCAGGGGATGTTGGCAACTATGGAGCTTAAGAGCAGGCATGATCTGATATCCAGGTTGTATAATATGGTGGTGCCTTGTAAAGATGAGATCACTTTTGAAGTGTATATGAATGATGATGCCATGGATCAGGTTATATTTGCAGTGGCTAGGAAGAAGTTGGCCAAGGCAATGCAAAAGGATACTCGGGATTTGCAGAGGTTTGCAGCTTTACTGCCTTCTCCTAACGGTAGGAAGTGGGTGGCTGATGAGTTGGCTGTTGTCTCAGAATCTAAGGAGGTCGCTGGGGATTTGATCACTGAGGCTGTACTTGAACAGGTATTATTTGTTGTCTAAAGGATATTGTTGTGTGTGATATTTTTATAAATTTTTAAGCAGAAATTGAATTTTATATATTATAGAGGTTGTGGTTTGATCAAATTTAAGGAATTTTCTGCTTGGTAGAAATTGGGATATAGATACATACTGTGGCTTGTAAATACTGTCTGTGGAAGTAGCTAGTAGGGCAAATCATTAGATACAAGGAGAGTTTCATCAGCAAACCTTGAGTTTGATTTTGTGTATTTTTTCTTTTGGTAGCCCTTCCCCATTCTTATACTCCTTGATCTTACCATTTTTGTTTTTGTAAATGGAGTTGGTATGAATTTTATAGTGAAGATAATTTTTTACATAAGCTGGCATGTTTTCCAAGTACTTTTGAAATCAGTTTGTGTATTTCCAGTTTGAATTTCCATTATACAATCTAGCATTTTGCTTATGAAATTTCCATGGAGGTACTTGCTTGGTTGATGCACCAATATCCTTGTAGATAATGCAAATAGACTACTCGTACTTCTTTTCAGTATTGACTTCAGCTAGTAATGGGATACCATTTTGCGCTCCTAACTTGGGAAAAAAGAAAAGGAAAAAAAAAAAAAAAGATTCTAGTGGTGAAGCTTCAGAATCATTGGAAAAATTATGGCCATTATGAATAGTTGAGATTAGACAGTTTCATCACCTTAATAGAAAGATTTCAAAAAAATTATAAACAATGATGTCATTGCAATACATAATTATAATAGATGGTATTTCACAGATAAAACTATTATTTCTTTTCATCCTAATCCACGTCCTTTTTTCATCTTTCTTTTTCCTTTGGCTGTTAGTTGCAGATATATGCTTTTTATTGCAATAAAAGGCAGACTCATCAACTTTTAGATTTTGATATGCATGGACCTCCTTTCCTTGACGAGGTTGGAGACAGACAAACTCATTTTGGGTTGGGGTGGGAAAGTAAAGGTTTTCTGATTGGGGGGGGGGGGGGGCGGGTTGGAAATTAGCTGCTTGTTAGGTCAACTCCCTCATTTCATAATATAACAACACAATCTGTGCTCTACTTTAAAGTTGAGTTAGAAAGTATATGGCATGAGTTACATTTGGACATTTGAATCTTATGCAGGTCTTGGGTGACAAAGCATTTGAAAAGTTTGGGAAGGGTTTCATCTCGATGCACTTGTCTGATCAACAGTTGGGTGCACATAAGAAGATGCTGGTGTTCAAGTTTGCTCTTCCTAATGTGAATAAAATGTCCGAGATGTCTCGATTAGTTGGTCTTGTACCTTATTACATTGACTTAGTTGGACGATACAAACTCAGTTCACATGTGAGTTTCACTTTCATTGGTTAGCTAGAGCACATACTCTGTACTTCCCCTATTATGACTGAACATATTTTTATGATGTATTTTCAGGCTAGATCCAAAACAGAGGGTGCTAGAGCAAAAATGGCTCAAGAGATATACAAGGAACTTCAGAATGCCAGACAAGAGGCATTGCAGAAAAAGAAAGCTGATCAAAGAAAGAAAATGGAGGAGGCTGAGGCAAAACTTAGTGCAGAGGCTCTACGCAAGAAAGAGGCTAAAGAACGTGTTCGTCAGATGAAGAAGGGAATGCCAAAGGTAAAAATGACACGGGCTCATTAGGTCTAGTATCCTAAATTCCTCGGACATTCTCATATAGTTTCTTCATCAGATCACATCAAATATTTAATGTGTGTTTCTTATTTCCTGGTTTCATTGACTAATGACTACTACTCTTTTAAGCCAAGGAAGATGAATTCTCTGTACCTCAGATATTAGTATAGTTTAGCTTTTGAGATTAACCCTATATTTTGTGGCCCTTACAGTAGACTTCTTCATTCTTCATTTTTCATTTTTTACCCTTAAAGGAGCTTCTTTCATCTTTTGGTAGAAATGTGTCTGGATCAGAAAAATTAAGTTTTTTTTTTTTCTACTGTTTTTTTTTTTTAAATATTATGTTTTTTCAATATTGTGTAATACGTATTTATGTGTAGCAATCTGTTGGGGGAAATATATATTATGTTTTGTCCAATTTCTAACATTTCCAAAAGAGTTTGAGCTTTAAATAAACACTAAGCTCACTTAAGTCATATATTTGTTCATTATAATTTTATATATATATTAGTTATGGCGTAAAAAAATGTTGTGGGTACATCAAAATTAACTTCAATTTGTGCAATAATCCAAAAACTATGCTATGAACTATGCACAGAAGTCCATATCTTAGGTAAACTTTTACATGATTGCAAAACATGAGGCATTGGGAGGGTAAAATTATCAGAGAATCTTTGCAATTTGCATACTTGCATATATATATAATATATATAATATAATATATATAGAAGAAAAGGCTGGTTGATTTCTGAAGTTTGGACCGACCCTGTACTGCATTCTGGTTGTCCTCTTACACTTTACACTGCACCAATCCAATCTACTACCCAATTTGAACCCCCAAACCAAAAATCATGTTCAATGAATTTATTATTAATTCCCCACAAAAGATTCCTTTTTTTTCTTTTTCTTTTAAAAGACTAATTTCCATCCCTTCCTTAGAAAAAAAAAACTCTAAAATTTAAATTATTGATTTCATTTATGAGATTAAAAAGATATTGAATTTAAATTATATAAATAAATAATTGTATGATATATTTGTTTTATATAATGTGCTTTTTGTATATCTTTTAACGTATATATATTCTACTTTTCCAATTATTATGCAACTTGATGAAGCATCAAGATATCTTCTTGAAATGGTACAAGGTACAAGATATCTTCTTGAAACTATCATAAATGGAAAAATTAAATTCTATTTCTCTCTCTTCCACCCCCCATGTGATATTTGACAGATTCTCTTTCTTTTTGCAGCTGCCCCCGGTCACCTTCTTTGTCATTGTCGTTTTAATGAATTTCCTATCTAAGAAAAGCTTTTATATTCAGGACTTCCTTTTTCCCTTTTAATTTTCACTTCTAAAAGATTTAAATTCTCATATTTTTAGGTTAAAAAATTTATGACTCCATTATTAAATAATTCGTTAATATATTTTAAAGCCATTTAAAATAGATTAAAACATTTCTTTTTTTTTTGGTTTTAGGTGAACGAACACGATTATGGATTTCTCTTTTCACTTTGGAGTTTGCACGACACGTAATGGGTAAACTGACGTGGACTCAAGTAGATTCCCAATCGCATTCTGCCAAAAAAAAAACGATAAACCGCGCGTAGGAAAGTGAAGTATGCGGAGAATCCTGCGCCTAAAAACACGTGACTTCTATCCGACATATCCGGGAAAAATATATATATATATATTTTTTTGGTGAATTATTTACCGCACACGTGTCCTGGTGATTTTCTAGGGTTAAAATATCTTTTACTTTGTAATTAATATTTTTATCATTCATAGTTATATAGTTAGTATATTAATTAAAATTATATTAGATTTTAAAAAATATAGATATTTAAAAATCGTCTCTAAAATAAATATAATAGGTCATCTAATAAAATTCCACGCCGGCATGTAGTCCATCTGACGTGTCAATCAAGTTGCAATACGCAAAAGATATTTTTGGTTGAACATTTTATTTCAGAAATTCCATGATTTATTTTCCAACTTGTCCCTAATAAATAATTCCTTTAACTTATTTATAATATATATATATATATTTTTTACTTTAATAATTGATCATATAATTGGATTATATCTAAAATTTTGATTTTTATGTTTAACTTTTAGCCCAAGTTACTTATTAGTGTATAATTTCAAAATTAAGATAAGATAATAATTGGGGTGTAAATATGTAGAAGGCATTAAGCAGGCGCCAGCCATATCAGACGTGGCAACAGATCAGCAAATAAATAATATGTATTTTAGTTTCCATAAAATCAGTCTTTGAACCTTTCCACGCGCTACAATCAATAATAAGTCAAAAAAATACGGAAGCAAAAAGGGGGAAAATATGGAGAGAACTGATGGTAAAAGTGGCGCTTTTTTGCTGAGCGGATCACTGGGACGTGGCCTAGACGTGACAACCTTATCCCCGCTTTGATTTTTATTATTAGGTTAAACTTTTTATAATATTCTGTTTGGACTTTTTTATTTTGGTTTTAGATTTTACAGCAAAAAGCGGCAAAAAGCGGCAAAAAGCGGCGTCACGGGATGAATGAAAGTTAAAAAGCACTGTGTGTTTTCGTTGGATTGGATTGGAAGAAAGAAAAGTGGAATAGGGGCAGAAATTTTCAAATTCAAATGGTTTCTGTGTCTCTGCCTCTCTCTGTTTCAATTTCCAACAATTACCATTCTCTCACTACTATAAATAGCCAGACTTTCGATTATTTCTCTTCACTACCATTTACATCTCTTCATTTACTTGATTCTCCAATAACCAACAGGAAGAAGAAGCCGAAGCCGAAGCCGATCTTCTTACTACGCCATTTTAATTTTGCTGCTCCTTGTAACAGGACTCTGCCTCGAATTTTGTCATATAAGGTATGGTTGATTGATCGACTGAGAATAATTGATTTTATTTTTTATTTTTTATTTTTGAATTTTTTTTGGAAGTTTTTGATTGATTTTCGTTTTGATCGGGAAAAGTTTGTCTTCACGGTTGTTGTTCAATTGGTTGGTTTTTGATATTTGATATTTGATTTTTTTGAAGGCGAGTGAAGTTGATAAAGAGAAGGAGGAAGATATGACGATCAAGCCAGCTGTACGGATTGCGGATAGGAAGTTGGTGTTGAAGGATAGGACTATTCTGACTAACGTGCCGGATAACGTGGTTGCTACTTCCGGTTCGGAGTCAGGGCCGGCGGAAGGAGTGTTTCTAGGTGCAGTTTTCGATGAAGATAGCAGTAGGCAAGTAGTTTCCTTAGGGACATTGCGTGATGTGCGGTTTTTAGCTTGCTTTAGATTTAAATTGTGGTGGATGGCACAGAGGATGGGGGATAAAGGTGGTGATATTCCACTAGAGACTCAGTTTTTGTTGGTGGAAACCAAAAACGACGACGTAGACGACGAAAACAACAAAATCGTCTACGCCGTGTTTCTTCCTCTAATTGAAGGACCGTTTCGGGCTGTTCTTCAGGGGAATTCCCTAAATGATGAGCTCGAAATGTGTCTCGAAAGTGGGGATAACCACACTGTCGGATCAACCTTTACACATTCATTGTACATCAGTGCCGGTACTGATCCTTTTGGAACCATCACAGATGCAATCAGGGCCGTTAAATCACATCTCAAGACATTCCGTCAGCGTCACGAGAAGAAATTGCCCGGAATTCTGGACTATTTCGGCTGGTGCACTTGGGATGCTTTTTACCAGGAGGTTACTCAAGAAGGTGTAGAAGCTGGCCTTCAAAGCCTTGCTGCCGGCGGTACGCCTGCAAAATTCGTCATCATCGACGATGGGTGGCAATCTGTAGGAGGGGATAGTGAATCCTCCACCGGAGGCCAGAAACAAGAAGAAGAGGAGTCAAAGAAGCAGCCAGAAGTAATGAGATTAACTGGAATTAAGGAAAATTCCAAATTCCAAAAGGAGGATGATCCAACGGTGGGGATTAAGAACATAGTCAATATTGCAAAACAGAAGCATGGACTCAAGTACGTGTACGTGTGGCATGCAATTACTGGATACTGGGGTGGAGTTAGACCAGGGGTGAAAGAGATGGAACACTACGGTTCGATGATGAAATATCCAACTATATCCAAAGGAGTAATGGAGAATGAACCAACGTGGAAAAATGACGTCATGGCTGTTCAAGGATTGGGTTTGGTGAACCCAAAAAATGTTTACAAGTTTTACAATGAACTGCACAGTTATTTGAGCTCTGCTGGTGTGGATGGGGTTAAAGTTGATGTGCAGTGCATTTTGGAGACTCTTGGAGCTGGTCTTGGTGGCAGAGTTGAGCTCACTAGGCAGTATCACCAAGCTCTTGATGCTTCTATTTCTAGGAATTTCCCTGATAATGGAATCATAGCTTGTATGAGTCACAACACTGATGCACTTTACTGGTATGCTGCTTTCTTGCTTCTGAATTTCGTATTATTGTACATTTTCTTTATTGGTCCAAGTTAAAAACATTTGGCCGCCTACCAAAGTTGGTTTTATGGGACAAAACAAAACATGTGGGAAACCCAGAAATCATTCAGCAAGGTTCGGGGGCTAAATGTTATAGAATTTCGTGAACTCAAAACCGAATTCCTAGAGTGGCCAAAAGAAAAAGAGGGAGTTGTACCTCGAAAACCTCAAATTTTAATTTAATTTTATATGAGTAAAAATAAGTTTGGGGATGGTAGTTGAGGTTTTGACACTTTTATAAAATTTAAACTGATTTTGAATAAAATTTTTTTTGTTGTATGAAAAAAACAGTTCAAAGCAGACGGCTGTGGTGAGAGCATCAGATGATTTCTTCCCGCGTGATCCAGTCTCACACACCATTCACATAGCTGCAGTTGCATATAACAGTATATTCCTTGGAGAATTTATGCAGCCTGATTGGGACATGTTCCATTCTCTTCATCCTGCAGCTGAATATCATGGATCTGCTAGAGCAATAAGTGGTGGACCTCTCTATGTCAGGTGAGAGACGGAACAACAAATCTATCTGCCTTTTCTTTTCTTTTCTTTTTTTAAAATTTTTTATTTATTTATTTTTTTTTAAATTGTGAATAACTGATTAATTTTTAATTTTTTTGGCATTTTTAACAGTGATGCACCTGGAAATCACAACTTTGATCTCCTAAAGAAGCTTGTTTTGCCAGACGGTTCAATCCTTAGAGCCCGACTACCCGGTCGACCCACAAAAGATTGCCTTTTCTCTGACCCTGCTCGCGATGGTGTTAGGTAAGTCTACATTTCTATTTTATTAGATATTGGAAAAGTAGTGGGAGAATTCTGTGTGCATTCTCTAATGAAGCTTCGATTGTTTTCAGTTTATTGAAGATATGGAACATGAACAAACACACTGGAGTTCTAGGAGTGTACAATTGCCAAGGTGCAGCATGGAACAGTGTTGAGAGAAAGAATACTTTCCATCAAACTGGATCCGAGTCTTTGACTGGTTACATTAGGGGGCGAGATGTTCATCTCATTGCTGAAGTTGCCATGGATCCCAAATGGGATGGTGATTGTGCAGTTTACAGTCAGAGGAATGGTGAACTGATCACCCTGCCAAACAATGTGGTAATGCCTGTATCCCTTAAGGTCCTTGAGCATGAAATCTTTACGGTTACACCTATCAAGGTGCTGGCTCCTGGATTTAGATTTGCACCATTTGGGCTAATTGATATGTACAATGGTGGTGGTGCAATTGAGGGTCTCAAGTATGAAGTCACCAAGGGCGGAGCAGAACTATTTGAAGTGGAAGAAGGATACATAGGTGAAGGCAATGTCTTGGGTGAAGACAGAGCTGAAAACTTGAGCATTGAAGTGGTGGGTGTTGCTTCAATGGAAGTTAAAGGATGTGGAAGATTTGGTGCGTATTCATCTGTTCGGCCAAGAAAGTGCAGTGTTGATACGAATTTGGTTGAGTTTGCATATGATTCAGCCTCAGGGTTATTTACCTTTGATTTGCCTCTTCCAGTGGAGGAACAGAAAGTTCACATCGTTCAGGTTGAGTTGTGAATCTACAATTAGGAAAGGCTTTCTTTAGTCCAGATTGATGAAGAACATAAAGCATTAGCACGGCAAGTGCCAAGATAAATCATATGGGATTTCAGAAGAATTGCGTCTTAAACCCATATGAGAATTGGAAAAGAGGGTATTTGGAGGTGTATACTCCCACTAATATATATTATATATTTATAAAAGATAAGAAGATTCCAGCATTAGATATTGTAGGGGAAGCTGCGGCTTTCACCAATAATCCCCCCTCTAATAGGAAGGTCTTGGCTGCAAAAGTGGAGAGAGACAGCCCCTGAGGCTCATCATTATCATCATCTCTGTTATCAGCAAACATGAATAACATATATTATTTGTGTCATTCTGTACTGAACACCTGAATGTAACTTAATTTCTGAAGTATTGGCTTCACAATTACCATAAATCTTGACTTGTATATACCGTGCTAAAGTAAAGGTCAAATATCAAATGGTGCTTCCAAGATAAAAAAACTGAACTAAAATAATGAAAGGGCATTTTGGTAGTAGATTTGTCTAAAATGTAAAATAATAGATGTGTAAAGAAGATTAACAAGAGTAAAACAGTTTACTATAAATTCTTGCAAATAATTTTTCCAACTATAGCAGTATATGATCCTTTCACCAATACCTGGCATGTCCTTTTCACCTTTGAAAGTAGGGCCTTTTATCATTTCCATACCAAATGTAACTTCAGTACCCTATAGATGTGCCTGTGATCCTACTCTATATTCTTTTACGTGTTCCTGAATTGATAGACCGGAACTTGTTCTTTAAAATTAGTCTATACACCCAACGCAAAACTGGCCAGGAGCTCCCAATTGCAAGGTATGCCAGCAGCCACATTTTGTTTCTATAGCATCGCGTCAACTGATTTAGGCACTTTTTAATACCAATACCACCTCCACTATCACCACTACTATTATGATCATCATCACGTGCTCCAGTTGAAGCATGTTCAGCTGTCTTATTTCCTATTTCTTCAACCTTATCATCATTGTTAGTGTCTGAATCTTCAGACTTCTCATTCTGATCCAGGCTTTCATTTCTTACAGACACCACATCAGTTTCAGAATCATTGCTAACGGCACTTATCCTTCCTTCCACAATATTCAGATATGGCCCCTCATCAATTGAAGATTCTAGAGGATTGGTTATGGAGGAAACTTGATCCTGCAAAACAATGAAGTACCCACGCCTCACAATCAATTATGCAAAAAATAATAGGCATCCAATATCCATGCAGATACTCGACCAAATAAATGAACATTATTATAGTTAGGGGAAATTTTGAAGAATATGCTCAGAAGCCTCCAGGTGATATCCCTTTGTTCTAATCTATATTCTATGTTATGCTATGTGCCAAAATCTATGCAATTCCATGTGTGAACCGTCCCATGCAGGTTATTACAGTCCTTTTCTCACAAGAAAATGACTGTCCTTACAAAGCATACACCATAACTGTTATTAACTGATAAAGTTGAAATCCACTCGCATACCTCTTTTACCCTGTGAATCAATGGGCTGGACTGCAATACAGACAAGTATTCTCCCACTGCCCTGACCCACCTGAAAGCAAAGGGAACATTACTCCTATAACATTCCTGAAATCCAGATACGGCTATGACAGGAGAAAAAAACCCATGAAATGTGCTTCCTTATATCTTCCAAAGTGGATACCCATAAATATCTAATATCTGCTGATTAAGTTAAGCAAACAGACAAATTAATATTCTAGTCTTCTCTTTCTCATACAAATGTTAACTGAATTGTGCATCTAAATAATCTCTAACATATTGGAGCTGTTCTTTCACAAGTTCATCAGAATGCTGCAAGTAGAAAACATTTCTAGGTATTTTCATGTGTGTATATATGCGCTCTGATGCTAGAAGTGAAAAATGTAAATACACAAGTTGTACAGACCAGATGCTTTTTGCAGTTATTCCTTCAAAAAATGCTAGGTGTCCTCCGTGCTGTGTGGTAGCTAGAATAACATTTTTATTTGCCCTACAAGAGAATCATTTCAGTTGCTCGGGAATATGATAAACTGAGAAGAAGAAGATAAAGGGTGAGGGTAAACATGTACAGTTCAGAAATGTAAAATACTGTTTCAATTTTGGGGAAAATGGAAGAGACAGAGTAAAAATGTTGGTTAAATAAATAATCAAGCACATTTTCATTTGCCCAACCATTCTAAATTTTTAATGCTCAAATTCTGCCCTTAAGTAATGCTAAACATTCAATAGTTGAAAGTCCCCAAAGTGCAACTCCAAAACTGCATCACCAGAAAATCATTAAACAAAATGCAAGAGCTTGAAAAAGTCTTTGATTACATCCTAGAGCTCAGCTCTACCAGTTTTAGAATATCTAGAAAACCTTATTGCATGATAACCACTTACAGGCTGAAATATTAAAAAAAAAAAAAACCTTTTATTTTATGCCAACAAATTTCTGGTCATTAAGCTTATACAGATTCTACAAAGAAAAAGGATTAGCATTTTCTTCAATCATCAAAACAGTAAGGTCCTTTCAATCATGCTTGTGATTGCAAATTTCACATAAAGATCTACATAATTGGATATGACATCTCTTCCCTTTTATCAACATCATAAAAGATAGATAAATAATTCACATTATAATTATATTCAGCAAAAAGAAAATACTACAAACCGGCATTCGTCCCATGGAATTGCTTCCCATGTACACACTGGATCATCTAGAGCGTTGATGCATAGAAGAGGGACCATAACATTCCTGACATAGTGAGCGCTACAACAGTGCCGGTAGTATGTGTCCACTGTCTAATTAAAAGGAAAGTACAATGATCAGCTATGTCAGTTTTTGATTTAATATCAAACAAAGCCTTTGACCTCAATAAAGTTTTCTCATTATCTTAGGACCTTACTATTCATGTGGTTAGTGGTAAAATTGCATAATTCTTTTAAATTGAGGAGTTTATGAAATGAAATGTTTACATAAAGTATGTTGGCATTCAATTTCTGGAGATTCTAAAATTAAAAGCATAAATATTCAATTTCAGTAGGAGGGAGTATGAAGCAAATGTCGAAAGCAATCAAGAAAGTCTCTTTACCTCAAAATTTCCAACCATGCGAGTACAATAATGATCGAAGTGTCGGACCGAACGCGACTGTCAAAATGAAAAAGAGTAGAAGTTTATGTAAGATTAAGCTTGCAACTCTCTGGTATCTATAACCTGAAGACAGAATAAAGTGTCTAGATGGAAACTAATTGATCAATTTAAATTTTGGGGCTTGGGAAGGCATACTATGGTACTTTGGCAGAGTATCTATGACTTTTCAATTAAGTCTTCTGCAACTTGTTTCAATAACAATTTATTAAGCTTTTAAAAATTTATCTATCTCTTTTGCCTTGACCCCTTTACTTTGTATCTGAATGGAAGAATTTTTTTTTCCTAAAAGAGTAAGAAAATTAGTCCATAGGAATTGTACTTTAGAATTTATTAATTTATTTAGGTGAACAACAGGAAAATGTCAACCATGTGTTATGTACAAAGGCTACACTGGGCGAAAAGTGTCAACATGTGGAAATTGTTTTTGCAGCTGAATGAAAAAGAAATAAACCTCTATATCTCTAGAAGAACAATCACCATGCTTTTATACCCAAAGTGTTTAAAAAAAAAAAAAAAAGAAAAAAGAAAGAAAAAAGGAAGAAGTAATAGAAAGTGGACATATTTTTGCATTCAGACATAGGATTATCTTGCAAAAATGTAGATGTCCCAAGATATGACTGCTAACCTTTGTAATGCCTTCCCAATCTGCTAGACGAGAAAGAACAGTCTGGTGCCTGCAAACAAAAAATAAAAAGAATAAATTAAAAAAAAGAAAGAAACATAGGACAATTATATCAAATTGTAAGAATGCATTAATGGTAACAAATAAAACAATTGCATAAAATTGAATGGAACATAAAATGTGCGAGAAAGTACTGCATACATACAAATGGGCATATCCTACAAGGCCAGAGGCTAGAACTCTGTCATATAATCGTTGCACAGGCTTGCGGCTGATAAATCTGTCACATATCTAGAGAAAATGAGGGGAAAAGAAAGTCAACAATTTAGAGAAGAGAATATAAAAATTTATAGCACGTAACTAAACAGTGGTAAGCTAGCAACTGCAGCTAAAAATACTCTTCAAGTTGTCTCCTCAGTTATAGATAAAAAAGAAACAGGGTGGAAAAACAATTAAGCCCGGAGAAAGGGAAAACAAAGAAAAACCAGAGAATCAAATGGCCCCCATAATGGTAAAGGATGTAATTCATATCTCACTTCTTGTCACGGAAGCACTGAGAGATATTTAAAGGGGGAAAGAAAGACTCTGAATGGCAGTGCAACTGCTTTGTACATATTCTATCTTATCAAAGTAAAAGGATGGATCGGTGTCTTCTATGAATCACACAAAGGTCCAAGCATGTTATAATTTAATCATCCATATACTAACCAAAAGGTCCCAAGGACAACAGATAGCTGCAGCTCCAGTGACAGGAACATTAATCCCATCTTCACCGAGATATTTTACCTGAAAATAATTAGAAAATTGCATTGGTAACAAACATGACATGACATTAAGGCGCATGAAATCTGAAATGAAGATTTACTAGAAAGATGACTATGATCCTAATTTTAAGCAATAAGGTATGCCAAAAGTCTTTGTCCAGTTCAACAGGGCCTGAAGGTTCATTGGAGAAAAAACATTACTCTGTGATGTAAACTAGAAAAAATAAAGTCTGATGAGCTTCCTGGTAGTGCTTTCGGGGTTTCAGCTTGCTTTAAATGTTAGAATCAGTTGCTACCAGTCCATGAGCCATACTGCAAAGTTTGATTAGGGCAACAACAGAGAAATTTAGGTGACTAAAGTCACCTCATTTTGCTTTTTCCTTAGGGCAGCATGTTTTCTGAACAGTGCTACAGGAATAAGATTTACTAACAGTAGAGCTTGAAGCAGGAGCCTACCTTCAAATCATAGAGAGGAAAGCGCTTTAAGCTGGAAGAACTGCTTTTTATCATGATATTTTATGAAATCTTCTAAGATATATATATATATATAATTTACTTCCAGAGTGTAAAAATCTGGAGCTCTCATGCCCATCCAAGAATGGTTTTTCTTTAGGAATGGATTCTGATGACAACTTAAGCAAATGACCAGAGTACACCTAGAACTAATTGTACACAGAGCATTCTAAGCACATACTCATTCTATCAGGACCACAAGCTTTCGCATCTACCTGAAAATTTTCATATTTCCATATGAACAATGCCAAAGGTTAATTCCAAAGAGTAAATCATTATGTAATGCTTGTAGACGTTTTGTAATCTTGTTGTCAAATGCACTTTAATTGATTTTTATATCTTCCTTCACATTAATCACTTTTCCATTTGTATGCATGTGTAGCAGGAGGTGAAGGATAGATGAGCAGATAATTTCACTAATGTAGAAAATTGCACTAAGGGATGATGGGAGTGCAAATCAACACTTCCCTAACCAGATAAAGAATAAGAGTAAATCAATAGCTTACCAATATATTAGCACCAATGCTAGTTCCAACAATGAATAAAGGAGCTTCGGGGTATAGACAATGAAGATGGTTAACAACTCTACGTATATCATCCGTCCAGCCAGCATTATAGAAGCAATCAGACTGTCAGCATAACCAAGGAGCTTACAACAAAACAGAGCATGTAAAAGATACAAGAGAAAATTCATTCATCCTAACATAATAAGACGAACAGCAGCAAATTACAAGCAGTAGGAAACATTATTACACCATCAGTCCCAAATTGATAGTCCAATTTTATTTGGCATAAAACTTTAGAACAGTCTTTGCTGTCTTTGTGCCACTACTTCCCCTTATGAATTACAATGAATTCCATGTGATTTATCGTCTCACATCCATCTTTCTCCTTTTAATGAAGCTAGCCAAGAAACTGTAGATAAATATGATGTATATTTTAGAAAAGTGGACATTCATTTGGAAAAAACCACAATGGAAGTTGACCATTCCATTGTAACAGAGGAATCTGTTAATGCACCATGTAATATCCAAATACTGAGAAGCATTTCATAGATTTTTCTCTTTTCTCAACCACTAGTTTTTGGTTGAGCTTTTAACTAGAGAAATTGACATCCAAAGGGAACCAAGTACATCAACCTGGAAATGAAAGAATTAATAATTTTATATAGTTTCTACTCACAGTAATTGAAACACCTCCAAGCCCCCGATGATTGCTTATAACGACATTCCAACCACGTTTTGCCATATTAAAAGTCAAGTGCCTGACATACTGCAATGGATAGAGAACAATTTAAAAAGGAAGCAGAAGAAAGTTGAGAATAGAAACAAGCAACTAACTATCAATAGAGGCCACTAAAACCAATTAGTCAACAAAATTGTGCGCATTATAATCTGTAAGGCTAGATATGCATCAAATGAGAAGCTTAAGTACCAAACTCAAACCAATCCAAACAATATATGGTACGACAAAGAAGATGATTGCACAATTGCAAAGTTCAAAAGTAGAAGCAACAAAACCCACCTGAGAATCAGAATTACTTGTTAATCCAGGAATCACAATCATGAGAGGGACCTTGCTGTCAACTGCATCATTTTCTTGAGCACCTGGCTTCATAACTTTTGATCCAGGAAACAGAAATGGTCTCATTAGTAGACAGTTAACAACAACAAAATTAAATACATAATATAAAATAAAGAAAATGGGGAATTTCACACATAGAAAACAAGCTCTTCCTCTTTCCTTAAAAAAACAAACTAGAAAAGAATTCTACTGGAGGTTTCTAACCTATGATTCTGTTGAAATACGGTGCTGGGTGGATGATGCTAAATTGAAGAAAGCATTATTAAGTGAATGGAAATATACATCATGTCATGCAATTAATCAAACTGAATTATACTAAGCCTTAGGTGAATCAAGAAACAACTATTCATCACATATACTTCTGAACCTTAAACTTCTTCTAGGTATATTCATGAATGGTTTATAGTGATCTAGTTAAGATTATTGATCAATATCTTTATGTTAAAAACTGCTGCAAGACAAGGGTCAAAGGAATCTGGCAACTTTCTCTCAAGATCATGTTTGACTCCAAGTAAGACTTCTTAGACCCATGCACTTGATACATAAAACAAAAGTATTTCGTTTGATATGCCACAAAATTTAGACGCTTAGAACAAGCAGAAAGCAGTGTACCATCAGTGTGCATCAACCAATCCAAAGCTATTGTTCCACCATCAGTCAGCTTGAATAGCTCTCTGAACACATTGATGATTGTATTAATTGAAATAGATTGTTAATGACAAAGTACATACTAAAAACTCTGTCATTTGAGAAACGTGCATCCTTTCAGATAAAGACATTAGATATATTGGTTTATCTTCAAAATCACATACCAAGCAAAGAACAACTGTAATAATAATTTATAAAAAAGTAGGAATGCAACTGGCATCATCACATCAACCGATAAAATGGACAATGCATCAAAATTTGACTAACTATTCTACCATAAAGTGGATATAGCCATTCATCCATCACCTAATGATTAAACGTTTTCAGAGACAAAATTTATGCACTAAGCAAAAATAGTTCAGAGACAAGTAAGGAGACCTTTTATAACTAAAAGCAGGCGGCCTTCCAAAGAAAGAAAGGAAAGCAGTCTGAAGATGAGGACTGCTAAGCCATGGTGTCGACAAATACCTGAAAAATCACAAGGAAAAATAAAAAAATCCACAGTAAAGTGGAATCAAGCTTTAACAACAAAACACAAACAATCACAATTACGCACAAAATTACCTAGAATGTAGAATTTTACACCGGGAAACAACTTCTCGATAAACATGAGAAGAAGAATCATACATTAAGGACACTGATTGTCCTCTAAATACGGTAAACAGATCGCGAAGAAAATGAATCTCGAATAGATTGTATAAAAATACCAGAAAAACAAATAGGAACAGGAGTAAATAATGAGAGATAGGAATTAACAAAACAGCATTAAGCAACAGCTGATAGGGCGAAACCGATGAGGATACGTTCAACTCCTCCTCCATCGATAATAAGCTTTGATTAACCGAATTCCGTCGCCACAGAGCCGTTAACGTCTCCGTCCGTGAGTGCCGGGATATGGAAGTGAATTGTTCTTCTGGCAGTTCCCGAGCTAGTAGGAAAATAGGACAATATTCTTGAGTCTCTTGGTTCAACTACTTACCTGTCTCTCTTGCAATTCACGTTTTTTTTATTTGACATTTTATATATTTTATGCATATATATATATTTCTAAAGTCGTGTCGTCGGGGACGTTTTTAAGCGAAGGAATACTTTGCAGGCAGTTTCACGGACAGAGCGACACCAAAAGTCATGGTTTTCCACCGTCGTGTCAAGGCTGCTGCAGCTACCGCTACCGCCGCCGCCGCCGTTAGCAAGAGTTTTAACTGGCCGCTACGCCACCAAAACCGGGCATTCATAAACGCTCGGGTCAAATGGGTGCGGGACCCCTACCTCGACACTGCCGTGGAAAAAGAGAAGAATCTCAAATCCTTGCACTCTGTGAAAAATCTGATTGTTTCTCAGCCCTCCAAAACATTGTCCATTTCAAGCATTTCTCCGCTCAAAGCCCAGCTTAATCTCCCTACCACCGCTACGAAATTCTTTCAAATGTACCCTTTGATTTTCAGAATATTCCAACCACCTCCCAAGAAGTCTTTACCCCCTACACTTCATCACGTTAAGCTTACTTCTATGGCTCTTTCTCTCCATAATGATGAAACTCTGATCTTAAACCTCTCACATTATAAAAGAGACGTTGCGGAAAGACTCGCGAAGCTTTTGATGCTTACCAGAGCTCATAGACTTCCATTTTATGTGATAGATAAGTTTAAATTTGATTTGGGTTTGCCTCATGATTACAAATTGAGTTTATTACCTGATTTTCCAGACTATTTTAGCATTTGTGAAATGGGTTCTTCGGATGCTGATGGCTGCCATGAGTTTGGCTTGGAGTTGGTTTCCTGGAGGAAAGAACTGGCTACGCCTGCTGTTCAAGGAATGGCAAAAAGTTTGGGTAAAATTGGAAGCAGAACAAGTTTTCCTATGAATTTACCAAGGGGTTTTGATTTGCAGAAAAGGGTGAAGGAGTGGGTGGAGGAATGGAAGAACTTGCCATACATTTCCCCTTATGAGGATGCATTTCATTTGGCTCCTCAGAGTGATCAAGCAGAGAAATGGACTGTTGGGGTTATTCATGAGTTGCTATCTTTAATGGTGTCAAAGAAGACAGAATCGGATAATGTGTTCTGTCTAGGAGAGTATTTAGGATTTGGGCCGAGGTTTAAGAAGGCTTTGGTGCATTTCCCAGGGATTTTCTATTTGTCAAATAAGATTAGGACTCAAACTGTGGTTTTGAGGGAGGCTTATATGAAGAATTTCCTAATTGAAAAGCATCCACTGGTGGCAATGAGGTATAAGTACATTAGGCTTATGAATATGGTGATGAGAAGAGGTAGACCAATTCGTGGTGTTCGGACTAGAAAACAATCAGTGACTTCTGCTAAAAGACCTAAAAGGAAAGAAACCAATGAGAGAAACAAAAGAAAGAAGGAAGAAGAAGATGACGACGACAACACGACAATGATATTTTAATGAAGGGGCTAATGGATCATTAAACCATCCATAAAGGAAAAATTGAAAGAATCCATGGACAACAATGGGAGTTTTAGTTCCAGTGATAAAGGCACAAGAGGGCACAAGAGGGCACAAGAGGTGGCCAATATATATATATATATATACACATAGACTGTAATGCAGCTCTTATGTTATATAATAGTGCATTCTAGAGTTCCCTGCATACATGATGGTGATCATTTACACTCTATATTGCATTTAATTGAGTCAGTGGATGACACTTAGGGGTCACAATGACATTTTCTAGCTCTGGAAGGACTAATCAATTGAACAGGCTGCTGATAGAGTTGTTCATTGTGTCACCTGATCTACTAGTCCAGTGTACACTGCTAAGTAGTGTCCAGTAACAACTGGAAGGTACTAACTTGCATCCTCTATTTGTGGTGATTGCAATTCTAGGATTTCCTTTCATGGGGACATATATCTCACCATTTATGCTAAACACAGTTAAACCTTAGCTATGGGATCATCACAAAGTAAGTAGGCAAGAAGATGAAACTCGTGTTTACTGAAGACAGCTATGGTCTTGAGGTTTTTTTCTTCTATTCCCTGCTCTAATTATTGTTTTTAATCTAATTTTGTCTGTATGTTGAGGTAGCATGTATAGTTTCCTCATTGGAATGACTTTGTAATCTCAGGGATCATATGCTCTCTTCTAGGTAGAGATGAGTTGGAGAAACTTTTTGATAGAAATGTTGATGCACAGTGTGTTAGTTAAGTGACTGGAGTTGAGGATTATGGTTTTGACAACCACAATTTTTTAAAGACATCAGTTTGTTTAGCTGAGATTTTATCTTTAAGTCTTATGAACAACAAAGGTAGTAATGCATTTATCCACTTGACATGTGTTTTCTTTTACTCTTTGTGCTTCCAGGAGCTGCATATGTATGGTGCATTGGTTAGAACAATTATCTGGTATGAGTTCCTTTCAAAAAAGCAAAAAAAAAAAAAAAAACAGGGATAGATATATATTCTGGTTTCTTGAATTATAAATGGCTTGATAATTAAATACTAAAGATATAAAGAAGAAAAAAAATAAATTCAAGAACATGCCTAAAAGTTCCTGTTGAAATGTGATCAGATCTTTCTGGTGTTAGGTCTGAGAAAATGACATGAGATATGCAAGGGACCTGCACCTACTGATGGAATAAAATTTCCTTGATCCATCTTCTGTTTGATGTCCTTTTATGTTTGGTGGAATCCCTCTTCTATATACTAGGAGTCATTTTAGCCCTAAAAACTAAGATGAAAAGGTTAAAACTCATTGCAGTTTCCTAAAAAAACATCAATAATTTGACTAAAATGACCAGAAGATTCCTTATGTTTCTAATTCAAGTTTAGGGTCACTTGTTATTATTCAAAACAGAGAAAGTCTTAGAATATCAATATCATCATCACCATTACACATGTGTGTTAATCATCAGTGACAGGAAAAAAAATTAAATGGATATATTCTCTACTCCTTTTTCTTTTTATCTTATAATAGGGAAAAAATGGTATCATTGTTATTTTCCATGTGGGAAATTGGGACTGAGGTGTGAAAGCATACTTGAGCTGTGTTAGTCTTGAGGTCTACTCCGTAATCATAGCTGCTTGTGAAAAACATGTGAACGTCTTGTGCATAGCTCTGCCGACAACTCGGCAATATCCAGATAAGTTTCTTTTCTGCCCCTCACCACCCAAGTTTTTCTCTTTTCCCATTATGGCTCTAATTTATGTTTAAATTAAGTAAATCCCTTATTAAAGATAAGATTTTTGACCCAATTTTTAAATTACTGTACACATGAATATACGAATTCAATCTTACAACTTTTTTTTTTAATGCATATCCAAGATAGTCTTGTTCATTGCCATGTTTTTTTTTTCTTCTTTTCTTTTCTTATTTATTTGTGGTGATATTTCTGAGTTTCAAATAGTAGCTTCCGGACATTGTTGATTTTTTACTCAAATTATTTGTATTGGTCCTTGTGCTTTCCTTTTGCATTGATTAAGGTGCTTTATTTCTCAGCTAGCTTGGCTTTTATTTTGGTAGGCAGTGGGAACAAACGATTTCTGTCCTCCCCTTTTTTTACCTCTGTCTGCCTAATGAAGTACTACTCTTAGACACGGTTTTGAATTTGGTTTGATTAATTTTTGAATTGAAGTGGCGGCTATTCATTCCACCGTCATCAGCCCTAATATATATATATATCATCCTCTCTTTGTAATGATTAATATGCATAAACCCACACTTTAATCTACATATATGCATAAATATATATATATATATATATATAATTATATATAATTATATGTTTAAACTAAACCTTTCCACACCACACAAGTTTGTTCATCTAAACAAGTAATTTGGACTTAATCATATGAATTTATGATATTAACCCTAAACCTTACCCCACAAAACTAAGTTCATGTGTGACTACATATAATCATGCTAATATATTAAGGATTATTTTCTGTTCTTTTAACTTGTGTATCTGAAATAAGTGTATGAAAAGAGACTTCAAGATTTGGCATATGTTGAATTCAAGTATTTCATTTTCATTTAATAGATAGATAGTATATCACGACGTTATTTAAAAAATATTTTTTTAAAATTATTAAGACGAATTTATTTTTTAAAAAATATTTTTTGAAAATTATTGAAACGAATTTATTTTTCATTTTATGTCTCAATTAAATTAGATTCGAAATCTTTTGATGAAATTTCTCTTCTATTTACTTACTTTTTTTTTTTTTTGTAAGGTTTAAACACGAAATTTTTTCAGTCCTTTTTACTGATTGGTTGGGAGTACTGTCCATTATTGACAAAATCCATGATTGCAAAAAAGAAAAGAAAAAAGACTGTTCCGGTTTCTCCCAACATAGATAGTACTATTCTTTTCTCCAAAGGCCCCAGTTAAAAGTGATTGGATGCAGGGGGGGGGGAGGCTGCTGACGTGTCAACAATTAGACATTGCATATGTGTGTGTGGGTCCCACAAACGTTATTTACCTTTACACGGATAAGACTGACTTGTATTGTTTGCATGTGTCTCACGTCGGACTGAGATGGATCTTAATGAGTCTCATCCGCCATTCTATATTAATCGTACGTACGTCTCTCTCTCTCTATATATATATCCCCTATATGCAAAAAGCAAGGATACGTGTATATATATACATATATTATAGAGAGAGAAAGAAAGAGAGTATAGCTTATATAGAGTTAAAGGGAGAAAAAGGAAGAAGAAGGAAGAAGAGGGAGGAGGAGAAGGGAAATGTCTTTGAGTCGTTCATCATCATCTTCATCTTCATCTTTATCTTCATATTCATCTTCTTCAACAACATCTGATCATGTTTCAAATCAACAGCAACAGCAACTGCAGCTGCCATTGTTAGCTTTAAACCATGTATCCTTTGTCTGCAGATCAGTGAAAAAATCTGTCAAGTTCTACGAAGAAGTTCTTGGTTTTGTCCTCATCAAAAGGCCTTCTTCTTTCGATTTTGAAGGAGCTTGGTATGTATAATATATATATATATATATGATAAATTCTTCTCTTTTTTTCTTGAATTCATAAATTCAACTTGTGTTTTATCCACTCTGTCTTTTTCTAAAATTATAAATGAGATTACTTATTAGGATATATATATATATATTGTATTTAGAATTTTGATTATTCTTCTTCTAAATAATGAATTTTGGTGCAGGTTGTTTAATTATGGAATTGGGATTCATTTGCTAGAAGTAGAAAATGTTCCACACAAGAAAGGAAAGATAAATCCAAAAGACAATCACATATCATTTGAAACACCAAGTATGGATATAATAATGCAAAAGCTGGAAGAAATGAGCATAGAATACGAAACTGCAGTGGTAAAAGAAGGTGGAATAACAGTGGATCAGCTGTTCTTCCATGATCCAGATGGATACATGATTGAGATTTGCAATTGTCAGAACTTACCTGTTCTTCCACTCTCTTCTTGTCCTCTGAAAAAGTTACCTCAGCCTGTTACTACTACTACTACTACTGCTGCCACTACCACCACCATCCCTATTCAAAATTCTTCATTTTTTGGTAAACATGCTTGAATTATTTATTATGTTTTCTGTATATACATATATATATATATATAAAGAAAATGATTTAAAGTTGTTTTTATGAATTGTGTGATGCAGGAAATTTTGCCTGGAATGCACAATGCTGCACAGAAGTAGAAGCCTTAATGATGGAGAGCTTGGAAGTTGGAATGATGAATATATCATTCTGATTTTAAAGAAAAAGAACAATATTGTGATTATTAATGATGTTATGATTTGTAATAAATTAAAACAAAAGTAGTAGAGTGAGATTTCTCTCTCTGGGATGGGAGAGAGAGGAAATGTTCATATTTTTGGACTTTTTTTTTTTTTTTTTTTTTTGTTTTTTGATGTGTATGGATGAGAAAGAAACATTGTTTGTAATGACATTTGCAATAAATGAAAAAGTTTAGTTCTCATTATTTATTCATTCTTTCAAATCTTATATACATATATTATATAGTATATATGCATACATATCATGAGGGGAAAAAGGGTTTCCAAGTTAAAATGTACTATATACACATATATATATATGTATATATACATGCGTGTATAATTCCATGCATTCTATACATACAAGACTTGAAGTCAATGCAAATATTGAAGTTAAAGTGCAAATACTTGAAATGTTCTACAAATGTTGCGTTTCTAAGTAATATTTAATATAATATATATATATTGAGTTTCTAGAAATGTTCTAAGTTTTTTTCTCGTTATTTTGGTATTTCTTGATTATTTGTTAATGCTTTCAAGCAATCTACGTACTAATCCTTATTTTTCTTTTAATTAGTTGTATAAGGTAACCTTAATATATACAATAAAGTTAATCAATCAATTTTTTTATATCTTAAATTTTAACAATGATGGGTATGGGAGTAGGAGAAGAAGAACTATGACAACTAAGCTAGTTGAACAACTTATGTGTATATCCCACCATATTAAAGAATTTTAGCCTCACTACTACTATACACATTGAATTTCTTGAATTGATTTAATATATTATATAACAAATTTTGTTATAAAAATTCTTTTTTAAAAAAAAGAAATTTGAAATAATATATATATATTATATATATATATATAATATATATAATATATTTGATAAGGGCAAGGATATGATATGTACAATAGTCTTCTTTTGATATGTACAGTTAAAATTCAATTTAAATCTAATATAATATAATATAATAATATATATATATATATATAAATGCCAATATTTTTCTCCAACTACAATCAATATTAATGTCCTAGGGTGGTTGCACTCTCATTGTCTCGCTTTCAATAAGTCGTACCAATGGTAGTAGGTACTACTACTACTTGACAACAACGCTATTAAAATCATAGCTGCCAAGCTTTTCAATACATAAATAAATTTTCCAAAAGAAAATAAAAATTAAATATTTAACCCCACAAGTAAAATACTACTTTAAAAAAATAATAATGTCCGGTGGCCGTACAACATTCCTCAAGCCATGTTATATGATTGGCCGAATATATAGATGAGAGGACAAATAGATAGATAATACCAAAATGTAAACTACCCTTTTCCTTTTTTTAAAACCATGGGCAAATTCTATTTGGGGAGTCAACAAAAACCTGAAGTGTATACTTATATATATATATATACACGTAAAAGCACGCATTGAAATTAAGATTTAAGATTACCCATGGCTTGAAGTAATAATCATTTTTGTAGAAAAGATATTTGAGAGAAGAGTATGCAGTGGATGCATCATAATACAAGCACGTGATTTTGATTTCCTTTCAGATCACATGGGAAACATTAATAGAGCAGGAAAATTTATTGGCCCCTGAATGGGACCAAATTAACATAACTACAAGATTTGATAACCACAAGTTATGAATTAATCCAATAATTAAAAATTTAAAATACTAATCTAATATATGCACTGCAAAAGTCAATATTATGGTTTATAGTTAAGATAATAAAAGGAAATAATACTGGTGTTATTTATAATTGAGGTTATATATATATATATATATAATTTTTCAGGACTTTCATACGTGTAAATAACCAAATTGTCATCCTTATCTCCTTTTCATGACTCACACAACCCATTTCCTCTAGTCATGTCTCATAATTGTCTAAGCACAGTATTTTTCCTGGACCTCTTTATAATGGGAAATTCTTAACCACAAAACGTGTTTCAAATCTCTACGACAAAATGGTCCGGAGGATTTTCATAAACAGGAATGAAATGATTTTTCTTTTTTCAGAAAATTATAAACACATAAATCAATGAAACGTTGAATTCAAATAAATATCTTTTATGCAGTAACAGCCAGAGATGTACAGTTTGCAGTTGGAAAGTTGTAAATCTAAACAAGGCTATATAGCATATGGAATGTAACTTACTACCTTTTTTTATCTAAAATGCTGCTATGCATGCAAATAGGTACAAAAAATTTTGCCCTCAGTTCTTTACAAAAATTTGATCCATTTCAAATTAGTAAGTAGCATCCCTTTCATGCTTGTCAATCAAAAGTTCTAGCATCGGTTACTCAACTTAAACATGTATACAAAACAAGAGAGTAACATGTCATGTTGAGATAGAGAAAATTTGATACCTGAACCTGATGGAGCACTTCTTCCTACAGATTGCTCCCATTTTTTATTCTCGATTTCCTGTCCTGCAACTGTTGAAGAAAATATTATGATTCCCATCCATTAAAGGCCACCAATCTAGCAAGACTATATCCATCGTGTCAGCATTAACATATTCTGGAATAACTGTTTACTGACTTGATCAGTTAAAATATAGAGCCAAAAAACTGCAGTTACTTCCATGTTAATTCCATTAATCTCATTCACCCAAAGAGATGACGACAAAAACATCTTCTGTGGACCATTTGCGGAGTTTTGACTTTTCTGCAGGGTTGATTACAGCACAATCTGCCGAGGCAATGCGATAACCTATCATTATTTCCTGTCTTTGACGGCCCCTAATCATTATGTCATAAAAACAGAGCTCTTCCTGGTCATAAAGATAAAATTCTGCAGGTTTGATGCACATCTCGTTCCCCTGAAGAATAAACAGAGTTAATAGTTCCATTTACAAAGAACAAAGGCAGAGAAAAGAGGAAAGCAAATCTCCTGAAGTTAACACAATTTTCTAGAACATACTTAGCTAAAATTAAAGCCCTGAGAAGAACAGTAAAAAGATCATAAGGTATACCTCTTCTGCAAAGAGCTCCTCCAGTACGCGGTTGATTTGTTTGTCCTCCGCTACCATAGCTAGTGCCATGCTCACTAGTTCATTTGATAAAACATAATCACTTATTCTTGATACCGAGACAAGGTTCCTTGTCCGAGAATCCAATATTTCACTTATAATGATTGATTTATTTGAAGCTCGTTGCATTTCATGGATCCATGAACTTTGAGAGAAACCAGAATGCCGTAAAGGAAGCGCTTTTGTCATTTTAGAAGGAAGACGCTTCGACTGCAAAATGTGTCAATACCAGCAGTAGTTTCAGTTCAGGTTTTGTGGAATCTTTGCCGTACATCATGCAATTTATAAGTACATGAGCGTGTGTTTGTAAAGAATGCATGTCTGATCAATTATCTTTAAGCTACAGGACAAGTTAAGAAGTATAAATGGACACCTAAGGAAGACGAAAAATGTTTTAAACCCATTCATGAATTTACCAACATCCCGAACTAGTAATAAAACAAGTACCTATAAATTGCAATATTGTGGTAAACTAATACAAGAGAATAAATTTCTTTACCGTACCAGCCCCTTTCACCTGCCCTCGAACCTTACCTAGAAAATGCAGGACAAGATCTTTCAAGGGTAGCAAAGAAATACCTGAATATCTCGGATGAGCAGGAGGGTGGCAAGTGATCGTGAATCTGAGTGGACAATAGAGTCTTCAACAGATTCATCTGCAAGAATTAATATCTGTTCTCTTAGAGTTAGTAATCAGCCACATCTAGGAACTGTGGGAGAAATTTTTTCGAAAGTTTCAGCGAAAGGAAAGAACAAAACACATAATACCATTCTATAACTTACAGAATCAAATGTTTCCAAAGGAAGACTTTCTAAATGACGTCTGATGACAGCATTCCCTTCACGATGGACAAGTTTAATGTTCACCAATCCTGAAATATCAAGACCACCATCTGTCAACTTTTTCTCCCTATCCTTTTCAGGAACTTCATTAAACATCCATAATTCTGAACCCGGAGCCAGAAACGCCTCCAGTACCTAAAAATGTTATTGGAAGACAGCACATCAAACACATATTTAATGTGACGAGAATGAATATTATCTCCAAAAGTCAGAGTTATACTTTTTGTGGAGACAACGGCAGTGGAGAACAGATGGTAAAAATGAAAATCTTGCAACCACACTCTCCTAATGTGTAAACCAATTTTACGGTCCAGCTAAATAAAAAATAACTAAACAAATGTTTGCTCCATCATCTAAACATCCCCATCCCAACTCCAGCCCCCTGGAGCACATGTATTGTTAGTTTCCTAGTCAAGCCAAAAAATTGATACTCGACAAGGCATTCTCAATGATTTTGTAACATGTACCATCAATGATTTTGTAACTTGATAAATTCTATCAATCATCGCACTTATTTCTTCTTTGTAGTTAGGAAAAAGGAAATTGGATGTATAAGGAAATAAAGTTTGAAATGTTACCATAATCATATCATCAATGTCACGCCGCCAGCCGCAAAACAGAATTCTTTCTGGATACTTTGGAGGATCAATAGTCCTAGGACAAACACCCCTGTGTACCTGCAATTACATGAAGGGAAAAAACTCAACTATCGAAAGAATATGAAGAACAGGAACAACACAAACAATTAACTATTAAAGTTTTCTGAGTACAAATCATCATCCAAAAAAGATGAGCATTAGAGAAATCACGTAGAAGCATTTCCTTTAGATTTAAAACACTAAAGTAGTTTCAGGATTACTAAGTATTCAGACTGTCCATAAAGTGTCCATTCAATCTAAACAGCTGTGAACAGTAAAAAAATTTACTCTTCCCCCAAACTATGATGAAAATTTTCCATGTTTCAAATCTGCTGCGCCCAACTATAGGGTGTTGAGAGAGATTCAAACAAAAATAAAATAGTAATGGAATACAAAAATTGCGCAACTCAATTATTTCCTAACAAAAAAGAAAATACAATGTTGCAGATAATTCATTAGCCATCTCAATATTGGTATGTTCAACAAGGGAATAAGTGGTGACCTCTGGTAAAGGACCTGGAGCATAGGTGTCATCATCTTCGGCTATGACAAGAATCTCATCACCTTCTTTTAATATATATTTATCATCAGGGTTGATGATTATCTTCCCATGGTCTGAAGCAACCTTGACACCACAGGGTATTGCATCAGGGAATGATAAAAGCACATCTTCAAAATGTAGACCATCCAGTTCTGGCCACCTCTTGATATAAAATTCAGCATTTTCAAATCCCAAAATGTCTTCCCATATCTGTCAGATTAGAAAGTAAGGAAGAATATATAAGTATATATCAGTCAACAATATTGGACACCACAAGCTGATTAACAGTAGAAAAACTCATCAAGGAATAGAAAAAGAGGAATGCAAGTCAGTAAAAGGCATTTCTAAAAACTCCAATATAAGTTTCTATACTGCAATGTAGAATTAGTGTCAGTAACCTGTGCAAGCCCAGGCTGCAGAGCACATTGTATCATCAGCCGCCCAATCACGTCATGTGCAACAACTGTTTCAATCATTTCCCCTCCAACAAGCTTTACTAAGGGTTCATTGTCAAGATCACTCATCTCAACTACAACATGACCCCTCAGACCCTCTCTCACTCCTGTAAGGCTAAGAACAACTCTTAGAGCACGTGCATCACTCTGGGGAAAAAATTTGAAGAAGACCACACGTTAAATCAATTATGATATCTTCTCAGGAAGAATAAGAGGAATGTGCAGGTGCAACTGTAGACAAACCTGATCAGCATTCTCATCAGAGGCTAAGACAATAATGGCACGTGCCTTTGAAACTGAAACCTGCTTGGAAGAGAGAGATAAATTCAATTACAATATCAAACATTCAGCAACAATGGGAGAAAAGAGAAGAGAGCCTGTTTATTGAAGAGAGCCTGTTTATTGAAGACAGAAAATGTAAAATCAGCACCCAGCCTACCCTCCCAAAACTATCAGAGAAAAGAAGATGAAGATGCTTAGGTAAAATGGAATCTAAGAATGATGGGCAAACAACAGCTTATTTGATTACTGATGGTATTCTCCACCTTAAGTGTGAAGGTAAAAAGCACTCATCAGAAAAACTACCTTTTTAAGGTCAGCTAGTATAAGAGGGCTGCCACTTCTGCAGATTACTGATGTTCCCATGAAATCAAATTCAAGCTTTGCTATATCCATCTCCATTTCCTCTTTGTCTCTTTCTGCAAGCACAACAACAACGCCACCACCAATGCTCTTATTTGCTATTGCTAGTTGCTTTAGAAGAGATCCCTACAATTAATAGCTAACTCTTAGTCCTGTTAGCAGCAACCAATTCTCAAGGCTAGAAAGCATAACAATCACTAATAAGATGGTAATAAAAGAGGAAGTCTCTGTCCCTTCTAATTCATGGGTTGAATATGGCACTTTGTTATTTCCTCGCAAAATTAAATTGAAGGCAGCTACAAGGCAAAAAAATATAAAATTGAGTTCAATAGTTATGACACCAAAATTTGAGTCCTGCCCATTTATAACTTATTCACATCTGTGCATACACGTAAGAAAAGAGTATCAAATAGTCGTCTGAAGCTTGATTCATATTAAGTGGATGCAATTGACAAAAGACACATGTTAAGTGACTGCTAGTTTCTTCAAATAAGTTGTATCTTCCAAGAAACATAAAGCACAACAACATCTAACTCAAATGAAGAAAAGGAACGATTTCTTAGCTTTTGTACTATGATAATCTTAGTAACCTCTTGAGCTAAATATGTGACATGCGGAATGATATCTTAAAACAAAGGCCAAATCAAAATGAATCAACTCCCACATTAAAACAAAAATACTAAACGTATTACCAATTTGTCACTCCACCCAAGAATGAGTATATGGTTGCTTTCAATGACCTCACTTTTGCCTTTCCTCAGTGAATCTACCTTTTCTGAAATAGCATCTGAAACAAGCCCTAGCATCATTGCAAATATAAGCATGCCTCCTGAACTAATAGAAACTGAAACAATCCTTGGCCCAGTACCGACTGTATCAGCATGATTTCCTGAGTCTGCGATGAAGGACCAAGAAAGCCAAAGAGCTTCGGAAAAGCTGCCATCACTGACAGCATACAAAGCCACGCCTCCAAATCCAATAAGAAATAGAGTGGCAAAGAGGAGAGCAAGCAACTTAGCATAGGGGTAAACAGAGAAACAAACATCCACCATATAAGCGATTCTCTTTTTCAAGGGAACTTCCTCTTTGTTATCTTTCCTACTCTTAGAGAGGTTCTTTATTCTTGGACCATAATCAAGGAATTTGTACAACATGAATGGTGTGATAAGAGTAAATACAACTGTACACATAGCAAGTCTTCTACTGTCAGCATTTCCAAAATGGAAAAATGAATGTCCATTGCCTAACTCCAAAAGTTCAATGTTGTTATTGCCAAAAGCATCTCTAGGCCTACATAATCTATGAAGGCTAACATTCTCTTCCTGCAACCAAATGATTCTCAACATAAAAAACTTTCAGAAAATAAAAAATGATCAAGGGGCAATTGAAAAGACAAATATTAATGAAGGTCAATGTGTATAGAGCTAGAAATTTCATGGGTACATACCTGAAGCTTTGCCAGTCTGTGATGCAAGTAAGTTGAATAAGACAGAGATAATATACAAATAAAAACAAGCTGCATTCAGAATTAAAAATGATAGTCAGTAACTCATCAAGGATTAGAAAAGTTACTAATACTTTGTTTTGAAATGTTTTGGTCCTGTTGCATTTTGCCTCCGGAATTTCAATTAAAAGTTTTTTTTTTGGGTAAAAGAAAAAATGAGTTGAGTACTATCCTCAGCAATTTTATTTGAAATTAAAATGTTACATTGAAGAAACTCCTGCAATCGAGAACAGGTGATCCAATATTTATTCTTTTAAATAACCGGATATGCAATATTATAGACCAACGAAACAAAAAAAAAAAAAAAAAAAAGATGACCAAATGAGAAACAAGCTGACCAAATTAGAAGTCCAAGAACTTCTCAGTCCTGTAGTTCTCCGTGGAATAAAATTAGCAGAAGAATTAGGCACGTGCGACAATGCAGAAGAAGCCGAAATTTGAATTGACAAAGGATTCAACTCCTTCTCAGATTTCAACCTAGGTTTCGGTTTCAGCTTCTCCTTAGGCGGAGGAGGTAGAGGAGGAGGAGCACTAAACCTCTGAGCCGGTGCCTCTAGAGAACCAACATCGACACTCAAATTAGACAGCTTGGAAGAATTAGTAGGCGGAAACGGACGCAATGACTCCTCATCATTCTGCAATTTTGGTTTAGACTTTACTGTAACTCGGCTTCTCGTAGCATAAGGCCCGAGAAACGAAGGATAAACATAATCACGATCCGAAAAATTGAAGCTGTGATCAGAAAAAGAAGAGCTGGAGCTACGGGAGCTGAACGAATTCGTGGTGGATATAGAAGATTCGGATGGAGGAGAAGTAGACGTCCGGCGAACGGCGGGGAAAAGTGGACCGGGAAAGTGTCCAGTCCTGTTTCCCTCAGCAATTGTCTTCGATCTCTTCAAGAATGGTTGCCTCTCTATCATTTTAGGACTTTGGTTAGAACTAGGGCTAGAATTCGAGCTTGATTCTCCATTGCCCGTTGGCATCCTCCTCCACTTATTCTACCTTTTACTCTATGTATCCAATATATAGAGAGAAAGTATATGAAACTGTTACAGAGAGTGTTTGTATATCTCTGTGTGTGAGAGAGATAGGGTTAAGCTGAAAACGCCATGGGAGAACAGAACAGAACCGAACAGAGGAGCGTGCAGTGGAGATAGAGAGAGAAAAAAAACGAGAAAACGAACAGTGAAGAGAGGGAGAAAAAAGGGCTGAGTTGAAAGTTGTTGACGAGGTTAGTTTATTCAGTTTCTGTTGTTAATTTTTCCTTTTAGTTACTGTTAAAAGTAAAAAAAATTAATTGATTCTACCGTTTTTTACATACAGGTAAAGGTAAAAATATATATATATTGTTGGTTTAAAACGCGAGAATCCAATGCGTCTATATTAAATAAATGTCACAAATTTAAAACACTTTATTAAAATAAAATTTTTTTAATCAAAACCGATTAAAAATATCTTAATATATAGTAAAAATTTCTTTATGGGATCAAAATTGGGGACATGAATGGCTTAGAAATTTGTGCCATTTACACCAGGAAAATGACAAGGAAAATATTTATCTTTTTTTTTTTTCTTTATGTTATATTCTCGTGTCTTTATGAGGTGGAAAGAGAAAATAAGGACAAAAAATGGAAAAGTTTCGAGAAAAAAAGGCACACAAATCAAATATTTGATCTTTAGGGAGTAAATTTATGGGGAAAAAAAGGGAAAAGTGCAAAAATAAACGTGAAAATATTCTATCCTTTTTTTTCCTTCTAAAAACATCTCAAATCTTAGACTTTTTAGTACTAAAATATCTTATTTATTATCTTCTATATTATTCAAAATAGATATTTAAATATTTTATTCAAAATTTTAAAATATCAGAAACAATAAGATATACATTGTACTGATATTGAATTGAAAAAAACTAAAAAAATAAGATAAATATAATCATCACATGATAACGGGAAAAATTACATACGGTTCAAAATGAAGAAGAAAATGGAGCTCTCAAGGGAGTGTTTGTTTTAATATCCTGCAAATTAAATAAGATTATTGTCTTAATATTAAATTTAAAGATAACATGAATTATTTAATTACTAAGTAATAATTCATAAATTAAATTAACATGTCTCGTCGTTTATCAAGAAAACGTCGGAGCGATTGTCGCCTTGCAATCGGAGAGTCATTTACCGAAATAATGCGATTGTAAACCCACACTAGATTAGGAAACTGTAGGGGTTACAGAGTGGAAGCGAAATAAACTCAACCAAAGATTAAGAAAAATTAATAAATACGGTAAAAATGACACCAATATTTTTAGGTGGAAAAATCCTCTTTAAATAGAGGTAAAAAACCACCGGCGAGAGAGCCAAAAATTCCACTAATATTGACAAAGTATACAAAATATTTCATTCAGGCTAACAAGATAAAATAGCCTATTACAGATTCTCTATGAGTATAGAAATACTCAAAAAGTAGAGAAATAGAAAAAAGGAAATGATTTTGTTGGTTGGGAGAGGAAGAGAAAATGAATGAATTGATGATGATAATACTTTTCCTAATCGAATGTATTTATAGGGGTAGCGAAGGTGGCAAATATTGACCAAATAAATATATATATTTTCCATTTTTTGACAGCAGCAAAGGGAGAATGGAGCCTTGACCGCCGTCTTGGATGACCGCCGCCTTGGATGAATTTCTTGGCAGAAATTGTTGACCATAGAAAGGAGAGCAACCAACAAATCTCCACCTTGATCTCCTTTTGACCGGAAGTATTCTCTCGCCATGAAATCCTGTTAACAATGATTGATACCAGCTAAGTCCAAGCAATGATTAAACTTAGCGGCTGGAAGTGGTTTGGTTAACATGTCTGTAGGATTTTCAGTTGTATGGATTTTTTCCAAAGTAATTTCTCCTGCATCAATAATATCCCGGATAAAGTGGCGTTTGATGTCAATATGCTTGGTCTTTGAGTGATGTTTGTTGTTCTTGGCCAAGTGGACAGCACTCTGACTGTCACAAAATACAACAAGAATGTTTTGTTGTAAACCAAGTTCAGCAACCAAGCCTCGGAACCAGATAGCCTCTTTTACTCATTCAGTAGCAGCAATATATTCTGCTTCAGTGGTGGATAAAGCCGCAATGGCTTGAAGTGATGAATACCAACTGATAGCAGAGTCGCAGAGTGTAAAAATATAGGCTGAAAGTGATCTTCTCCGAACTAAATCACCACCGTAGTCGGCGTCAACATAACCAACTACGCCTCCTGGATCAGACCTCTGTCTATCAAATACCAAACCAATATCAGGAGAACCCTTCAAGTAACGAAGGATTAAAAGAGGTTATCTGGTTCCGAGGCTTGGTTGCTGAACTTGGTTTACAACAAAACATTCTTGTTGTATTTTGTGACAGTCAGAGTGCTGTCCACTTGGCCAAGAACAACAAACATCACTCAAAGACCAAGCATATTGACATCAAACGCCACTTTATCCGGGATATTATTGATGCAGGAGAAATTACTTTGGAAAAAATCCATACAACTGAAAATCCTACAGACATGTTAACCAAACCACTTCCAGCCGCTAAGTTTAATCATTGCTTGGACTTAGCTGGTATCAATCATTGTTAACAAGATTTCATGGCGAGAGAATACTTCCGGTCAAAAGGAGATCAAGGTGGAGATTTGTTGGTTGCTCTCCTTTCTATGGTCAACAATTTCTGCCAAGAAATTCATCCAAGGCGGCGGTCATCCAAGACGGCGGTCAAGGCTCCATTCTCCCTTTGCTGCTGTCAAAAAATGGAAAATATATATATTTATTTGGTCAATATTTGCCACCTTCGCTACCCCTATAAATACATTCGATTAGGGAAAGCATTATCATCATCAATTCATTCATTTTCTCTTCCTCTCCCAACCAACAAAATCATTTCCTTTTTTCTATTTCTCTACTTTTTGAGTATTTCTATACTCATAGAGAATCTGTAATAGGCTATTTTATCTTGTTAGCCTGAAGGAAATATTTTGTATACTTTGTCAATATTAGTGGAATTTTTGGCTCTCTCGCCGGTGGTTTTTTACCTCTATTTAAAGAGGGTTTTTCCACCTAAAAATATTGGTGTCATTTTTACCGTATTTATTAATTTTTCCTAATCTTTGGTTGAGTTTATTTCGCTTCCGCACTTTGTAACCCCTACAAATTGGTATCAGAGCCACAATAATTCAACCGGGATTTTCTATTAAAAATGTCAACGAAATTCGATATCGAGAAATTTGATGGTAAAATTAGTTTTGCTATCTGGCGAGTCCAGATGCTGGCTGTTCTTACACAGAACGGTCTAAAGAAGGTTCTATCCGGCAAATCAGCGAAGCCAGCCACTACAACGGAGGAGCAGTGGGAAGAGATGAGTGACAAGGCGTTATCCACCATTCAATTATGTTTGTCCCGTGAAGTACTACGGGAAGTCATCAATGAGAGAACTGCCGCCGGCATATGGAGTAAATTGGAGTCTTTGTATATGACCAAAAGTCTTGCCAATAAACTTCGGTTAAAGGAGCGACTTTTCACACTTCGTATGTCTGAAGGTACTTCCATCCAATCTCATCTTGGTGAATTTAATTCCATCATAATTGATTTGGAAAATTTAGATGTCAAAATTAATGATGAGGATAAAGCCGTACTACTTATTGTTTCTTTGCCACCCTCATATAAACACTTCAAAGAAATTATGTTATATGGTAATAATGTTACCTTGAGCTTTGATGATGTAAAGTCAAACCTACTGTCCAAAGAAAAATTTGATACCCAAATTCATTCTGAAAGTTCGGGTGAGGGACTAGTAGTTAGAGGGAGAAACCACGAAGTAGGTGCTAGCGGTAAAAACCGATCCAGATCCAAATCTAGAGGTAAAAACTCTAAGTATTGCCGTTATTGCAAGAAGAAGAATCATGAAATCTCTGAGTGCTATAAATTGAAAAATAGGCATAATAGAGAAAATAAGGGTAAGCAACCCGAAAAAACTGCCGAAGCTAGTTTTGTAGAAACTGAATCTGATGGGGAGTGTTTTATTGCTTCTGGTACTGAACAAAGGTCAAACAATGAATGGGTTCTTAATTCTGGTTGTACATTTCATGTCTCCTAATAGAGACTGGTTTACCACTTATGAATCTCTTAATGGTGGTCTTGTCTTAATGGGCAACGATACCCAATGCAAAGTTGTCGGTAAAGGCACAATCAAATTCAAGACACATGATGGAGTCGTCAGAACTTTGACCGGTGTCAGACACGTCCCTGATTTGAAGCGGAATCTCATTTCTCTAGGCACTCTTGAATCTCAAGGGTGTAGATACTCAGCTGAAGGTGGAGTTTTAAAAGTCTCCAAAGGAGCTCTTGTATTACTAAAGGCATTTCGATCTGGTAGTTTGTATTTGCTGCAGGGTTCAACTGTTACAGGTTCTGCAGCTGTCGCCTCATCCAGCAAAGATAACACAAAGTTGTGGCATTTAAGGTTGGGCCACATGAGTGAGAAGGGAATCCAAATTCTCAAAAAGAAAGGCTATCTTGACAACCATTGTACCGATAAGGTCGATTTCTGCGAACATTGCATTTTTGGTAAGCAGAGAAAGGTTAGTTTTTCAAAAGCCATTCACAGGACCAAAGGTACCTTGGATTACATCCATTCAAATCTTTGGGGTCCATCGAGAATTCTCTCCAGAGGTAATTGTCATTATATGTTGACATTTATTGATGATTTTTCACGTAAACTCTGGGTATATTTTCTCAAGCAAAAGAATGAAACTTTTTCCACCTTTAAAGAGTGGAAATTATTAATTGAGAACCAGACTGGCAAGAAGATCAAGAGGCTAAGGACAGACAATGGCCTCGAGTTTTGTTCCAATGAGTTTAATGATTTCTGCAAGAAAGAAGGTATCGCCAGACATTTTACCGTTCCAGGAACTCCACAACAAAACGGAGTTGCTGAAAGGATGAACAGAACTATCTTGGAGAAAGTTCGTTGTATGCTCTCTCATTCTACTCTGGAAAAAGATTTTTGGGCGAAAGCAGCTTCAACAGCATGCTACTTGATAAACCGCTCACCAAATCGATCACTCGACGGTAAAATTCCAGAAGAAGTTTGGTCAGGTAACCCTGTTGATTATTCTAATTTTAGAATATTTGGTTGCCCTGCTTATTCTCATGTAAACGAGGGAAAATTGGAACCTCGTGCGAAGAAATGCATTTTCTTAGGTTATGGTCAAGGGGTTAAAGGTTATCGTTTGTATGACCCTGAATCTCGAAAAAGCTTTCATAGTCGAAATGTAACCTTTAATGAAAATGCTATGCTCTCTTCTGGAAAAGATATTGTTGTTCCCTCCACTGATACAGGTGATCAAGAGGATGTTCGAGAGAAGGTGGAGTTTGAGACTGAAGCTCCCATTCTGGAAGCAAATATCCCTAATTCTTCCACCACTCAAGAAGATGAATTCACTACTCAACAAATGAGTCCACAACAACATCCACCCAAACGTCGAGGTTTACCACAACCGTGTCCACTTGGCCAAGAACAACAAACATCACTCAAAGACCAAGCATATTGACATCAAACGCCACTTTATCCGGGATATTATTGATGCAGGAGAAATTACTTTGGAAAAAATCCATACAACTGAAAATCCTGCAGACATGTTAACCAAACCACTTCCAGCCGCTAAGTTTAATCATTGCTTGGACTTAGCTGGTATCAATCATTGTTAACAAGATTTCATGGCGAGAGAATACTTCCGGTCAAAAGGAGATCAAGGTGGAGATTTGTTGGTTGCTCTCCTTTCTATGGTCAACAATTTCTGCCAAGAAATTCATCCAAGGCGGCGGTCATCCAAGACGGCGGTCAAGGCTCCATTCTCCCTTTGCTGCTGTCAAAAAATGGAAAATATATATATTTATTTGGTCAATATTTGCCACCTTCGCTACCCCTATAAATACATTCGATTAGGGAAAGCATTATCATCATCAATTCATTCATTTTCTCTTCCTCTCCCAACCAACAAAATCATTTCCTTCATAATTTCCTTTTTCTATTTCTCTATTTTTTGAGTATTTCTATACTCATAGAGAATCTGTAATAGGCTATTTTATCTTGTTAGCCTGAAGGAAATATTTTGTACACTTTGTCAATATTAGTGAAATTTTTGGCTCTCTCGCCGGTGGTTTTTTACCTCTATTTAAAGAGGGTTTTTCCACCTAAAAATATTGGTGTCATTTTTACCGTCTTTATTAATTTTTTCTAATCTTTGGTTGAGTTTATTTCACTTCCGCACTCTGTAACCCCTACAGAAACAAGTAAAAAAATAACATTAGTTTGGAATTTTTTTAAAAAAAATAGCATTTTGGTAAATGACGCTGCAATCGGAAGATCGATAATAAAAATGTCAATCAAAATTTGGGATTAATTTTTCAAAAAATTTCCAAAAGTAATACCCGTTGTGAAAACCTAAAAATTGCCGATTTTCCAAACACAGCCTTAAGTATTTTTTTTCTTACCTTCTCGAGTCTGGTAAAGTGATAGCGGCGACTGGGATATCGGAACTGGATTTACGATTAAATCTGCTCTTGATATGTCTTTAATGGCGGGATGTGATGAAGAACTCTGGCTTGCAAGACGCATAACAGCTTGCGCCTATTGCAAATTATTATTATTATTTGAGAAATTATAAAATACAACAGAAAATTTTCAACAGTTCTGTTTTACCTGGTTCACCAGAACATCGTCGTAAACATTGATAACTCCGGCGTAGAAGATCGTTAACTGCGCCGTTTTTGACTTATCCTCAGTTGTGGACGGTACTGGAATTACCACATCCGGCCTGCATTTGCCGTAAAATTTCTTCAAACTTACTGAACTACGACGATTTATATTATATGTATATAATATATATATATATATATATATATATACAGGGAACAGAGATCTTTCTAAAAACGAGACGCGTCGGAAACCGCGACCTGAAGGAGGCGGAACTAGAGGAATATCAAGGAAGATCTTACAGCCAACTCAACGCCAGTTCACGTTCAACAGATAGAGTAAAATCAGCAAAGATTTGTGGAAGCATAATTCTAGGATCAGTTTCTTATTTGGTTGTAACTTTCTGTAAATATAGAATTTACGTTATTGCTTTCCATAGATTGTTCAAATGATTTGTATAAAAACCTGCTATGTACATCAGTATATTTCTATGAGATTTAGAATTCTCAAAAGCCAACAGCAGTGTTAATCCTTTACATGGTATCATTGAGTCGGTCTCTAACGAGATATACTTTCCTTCCGAAATGAATACACTTCCTAGGTCCTCCTCTGTCAATCCGATTATTACCATCAACGCTTCCACTACCATCAATGAAAAACTTACGCCTGCTACCTTCCCTCAATGGAGAGCTCAATTCGAAGCACTGTTAATTGGCTACGATCTCATTGATTTTGTTACCGGCAAGCTTACATATCCGGTCATAAATGCAGAAATGCCACCTCCAAAGCAGCGAATTCTCACTGTATTCGCCAAGATAAACTCATCCTCCATGCTCTCCTTGCGTCCACTTCCCCTGCCATCACTCCACTTCTTGCATCTTGTAAAACCTCCCATAATGCTTGGACAACACTCACTCGTCTATATGTAGGAAAATCCCGAACCCGTGCGATGCAACTCAAGGAGAATCTTACATTGCACACTCGTGGCAGTCGTTCGGTCACTGACTTTCTGCATGCAGTCAAGATAATCGCAGATGAGCTTGCGATTATTGATCATCCCATTTTGGATGATGATTTAACTCTCTACATCTTAAATGGATTGGGTCCCGAGTTTCGTGAAATCGTTGCACCAATTCGTGCTCGAGAATCCTCTCTAAACTTTGAGGAACTTCATGATCTCCTTGTTGGTCATGAAAATTATCTTCGGCGACGGGAAACCAACTCTGCGCAGCAGTTCATTGCAACTGCAAATTATTCATCTCGGTCTGGAGGAACAAACAACAATGAACAGCATCGTTCATCCTCCACCAACAAAAGCCGAGACAACAAAAAACGGTAGGTCCCAGAAAATTCAAACCCAAGTGCCAACTATGTGACCAAGTGGGCCATACGGCCAAAACTTGTTCCAAACTTGGATCCAGTCCTGTCACTGCCAACTGTGCAGCGTCCAATACGTCCAAAGATCACAAATGGCTTGTTGATTCCGCCACATCTCACAACATGACAACGGATCTTTCCAATCTTTCGATTCACTCTGAATATGATGGTACTGATGAAGTAGTAATTGGAGATGGGTCAGGTTTGCCTGTATCTCATGTTGGTTCATTATCTTTTACATCGTCTAATCGTATTTTTCATCTCAAAGATACTTTATGTGTTCCCACCATCAAAAAATTTTTAATCTCTGTTCATAATTTCACCAAACATAATGATGTTTATCTTGAATTTCATCCCTCTTATTTTTTGGTGAAGGATCGGACCACCGGAGCGACACTACTCAAAGGCGCATGTGAAGATGGTGTGTACTCCTTGCCGGAGAAGCTAGCTATGCCATCCAAAAAAATCACAGCCTATATTCGTGAACGTACCACTACAGATGGTTGGCACAAGAGACTTGGTCATCCATCTTCTAAAATTGTCAATCATTTAATTCGAACTTTTTCATTACCTACCAATAAAAATGCCAATAAAGCTTTATGCAATGCGTGTTCCAAAATAAAGCCCATTGTCAACCGTTTCATTCTCATCTGAAATCTTATCTGGTTTTTCGATCTATCGGATGTCCAAATCTTATCTGATCAAGCTAAAATTTTAGGAGTCTAAGGACTCGTGAGCTTCAATATGAACGGTGGATATCGAATTCTAACGGTTCAATATCGATTTATGAGCTTCGAATCAGCTACAATTTTTTTTGTGATTTCTTACAATTTTGTTCCTCTATTTTGATTCTAGTGTCTTCATAGTATTGTTAAGGGCTAGATATCATTGTGGTGCTGTTGTATTGTGAATTTGTACTCTCTTGTGATGATAGTGGAGTTGGTTAGACCAAATGATCTCGTGGTTTTTTACTCTTTCACGATGAAAGGGTTTTCCACGTTAAAATCTTGTGTCTCGTATTATTTTATTTTCTTGTTTAGATCATCTTGTTGGTTGGTGTTTTTAGAGTGTTTGTTTGTTGCTCCTCACAGGTTCTTTTAAGCGAAAAAATTGTTAATTTCGGGCACAATACATTCTTTTGTGTTCTTGCTTTCCCAACAAACCATACATATAAAAAAATAAAGATTTAAGAAATAAACAAATAATTTAACCATTTTAAAAAATTATGATAAGATCAAAAGAAAAAAATATGTAAGACACTAATGCAAACAAGCACTTTTATGAAACAATAAACTAAGTAAACACATAATTAACTATTTAAAATATTATGATAAGATCAAAAGAAAGTACATACAACACTAATGCAAGCACACACATCTAGAAAACAAGAAACTAAGCAGTAAACAAATGATTAATCATTCAAAAAATTATAATAAGATAAAAAAAAACATGTAAAACACTAATGCAAGCACACACATCCAAGAAACAAAGACCTAACAAATAAACAAATAATTATATCATTCAAAAAAATTATGATAAGATCAAAAGTAAAAGCACGTAAGACACTAATAAAAATACACACATCCAAGAAACAAGAAACTAGAAAATAAACAAATGATTTAACCATTCAAAAAAAATTATGATAAGATAAAAAAAACACGTAAGATACTAACGCAACCACACACATCCAATAAACAAAAAACTAATAAGTAACAAATAATTAACCATTCAAAAAGATTATGATAACATCAAAAGAAAGCTTGTAAGATACTAATGCAAGCACACTCATCCAAGAAACAATGAACTAAAATGTAAACAAACGATTATCCAAGATAAAAAAAAAAGCACGTAAGACACTAATGCAAGCACACAACAAAAAAAAGAGGAACTAAGAAGTAAACAAATGATTAATTATTCAAAAAAATTATAATAAGATCTCAAAAGAAAAGGCACATAAGATACTCATGTAAGCACATACATCCGAAAAACTAAGGAATTAGGAAGTAAAGAAATAATTAGCCAAGATCAAAAGAAAGCTAGTAAAGACACAAATCCAAGAAACAAGGAACTAAAAAGTAAACATATGATTAGCCAAAATCAAAAGAAAAAGCACGCAAGACACTAATGCAAGCCAACAACATCCAAAAAATAAGGAATTACGAAGTAAATAAATGATTAACCATTCAAAAAATTATGATAAGATGAAAAAAAAGCATTTAAGACACTAATGCAAGCACATGCATCCAAAAAACAAGAAACTAGAAAATAAACAAATGATTTAACCATTCAAAAAAAATTATGATAAGATCAAAAGAAAAGGCACGTAAGACACTAATGCAAGCACACACATCCAAGAAACAAGAAACTAAGAAGTAAACAAATAATTAACCATTAAAAAAAATTATGATAAGATCTCAAAAGAAAAAGTACATAAGATACTAATACAAGCACACACATCAAAAAAATAAGAAACTAAGAAGTAAAAAAATGATTAGCTAAGATTAAAAGAAAAAGCACGCAAGACACTAATGTAAGTCCATACATCCAAAAAAAAAAAAAGTAAACAAATAATTAGCCAAAATCAAAAGTAAAAGCACGTAAGACACTAATGCAAGCCACAACATCCAAATAACAAGGAATTAAGAAGTAAACAAATGACAATTCAAAAAATTATAATAAGATCAAAAGAATAAAGCACGTAAGACACTAATACAAGCACACACATCCAATAAACAAGAATTAAGGAGTGAACAAATAATTAGCCAAGATCAAAAGAAAGCTCGTAAGACACAAATGCAAACACACACATTCAAGAAACAAGGAACTAAAAAGTAAACAAATGATTGGTCAAGATAAAAAGAAAGCTCATAAAGACACTAATACAAGCACACACATCTATGAAACAATAAACTAAGAAGTAAACAAATGATTAACCATTTAAAAAATTATGATAAGATAAAAAGAAAGCACGTAAGACACTAATATAAGCATACACATCAAAAAAAAAAAGGAACTAAGAAGTAAACAAATGATTAAACATTCAAAAAGATTAGGATAACATCAAAAGAAAGCTTGTAAGACACAAATCCAAGCACACACATCTAAGAAACAATGAACTAAAAAGTAAACAAAATTAAAAGCATATAAGATACTAATGCAAGCCCACACATCAAAATAAACATAAGGAACTAAAAAGTAAACAAATGATTAGTCAAGATCGAAAGTAAAAGCACGTAAGACACTAATGCAAGAACACACATCCAAGAAACAAGGAACTCTAGTAACAAATGATTAACCATTCAAAACATTATGATAAAATCAAAAGAAAAAACACGTAAGACACTAGTGCAAGCACACACATCCAAAAAAAACAAGAACTAAGAAAGAAGTAAACAAATGATAAGCCAAAATAAAATTTATTTTGGGATAAATTTCTTACCAATTTTATTTATAAGCTTTAGCTAATAATTTTTACAAAACACACAAAAACAAGCTACCTAATAATAATAATAATATTTTTATGTAAAAAATTATATTATCTAATATTATTTACTTTTGAAATATACAAAAGATATAAAATTTATATGAGCTCAAACAATAAATAAAATCAATCCAAAAAATAAAAAGTTGACCCAAACAATAAAGGAGGCCGAACAAAAAGTAGCCTACACAATAAAAACATTTCAGCCCAATTAAAAATAAAGCTAAGACAAAAAAATTATTCCAAATAATATCAACCAAACAATAACAAAAAAAAAATCGTAGTCCAAACAAAAAGTAAGTAAAATAAAATATCAAACAAAACAATAAAAAAAATAAGCCCATAAAAGAGTCCAGACAATAAAATATTCACCTCAAATAAAACAGTCTATAAAAAAATTCAAGTATATATAAATACAAACAATAAAAAAGAATTAGCCAAATTAAAAATAACACACATAAAATCAGTCCAAAGAATCAGACAAAAATAAAAAAAGTAAATAGCCCAAAATACAAACAAAAAGAAAAGAAAAAAAAGAAAAAATTCATACAAAAAATTAACCGAAAAAAATATCAGCTCAAAAATAAAATATATCCAAACAATAAAAGATTCAACCAAATAAAATAATCCAAAAAATAAATCCCAATATCTCAATTAAAAGTAAAACTAAGACAAAATAATCAATCAAAATAATGTCACACAATAAAAGAATAAAATAAATGAGAAACATGAGCCCATATAAAAGTCCAAACAAAAAATAACCGAACAAATAAATTAAGCCCAAATAATGAAAAAAAAATACCAATATGTCTATCCAGACAAAAAAAGAACAAAATCTATTGGACCCAAATAAAATTCATCCCATACAAAAAGAGTTCAAAACAAAAAGGCTAGACTAAAAAATATTCGACCCAAATAAAATAGCGCAAAAATAAAAATTCTAAAAAAGTCTGTGCTCAAAACAATAAAAGAATAAACCCAAATGATAAAAGCCCAAAAAATATACGCAAAATATGAGCCCATATAAAATGTTCAAACAAAAAATAACTGGACAATAAAAAATTCAGACCAAATAAAATAATCCAAAAAAGAATCCTAATATGTTTATCCAGACAATAAAAGAACAAAAATCAATTAAAAATAAAGCTCAAACAAAATAAATAGTCCAAATAATGTTAACCTAAAAAAAACAAGCCCGAGTGAACTAAACCCAGAGGAAAAATTAGCTAAATAAAATATCAGCCGAACAAAAAAAATGCTCATCCCGAACAAAAAATAAAAAGAGGCTAGACTAAAATATTCGACCCAAATAAAATAGCACAAATAAAAATCCAAAAAATGGTCGGCCCAAAACAATAAAAGAATACCCAAATGATAAAAGTCCACAAAAATATAAGCAAAAAATTATCAGACCAGATAATGAGAAAAATGAGCCCATATAAAATGTCCAAAGAAAAATCAGACAATAAAAGATTCAACCCAAATAGTCCAAAAAAGAATCGTAATATGTCTATCCAGACAATAAAAGAACAAATTTCCAAATAAAAATAAAGCTCAAACAAAATAAACAGTCCAAATAATGATAGCCTAAAAAAAACAAGCCCAAGTGAACTAAACCAGAACTAAAAATTAGCTAAATAAAATATCAGCCGAACATAAAAAATGGTCATCCCAAACAAAAACTGTCAAATAAAAAGAAGCTAGACTAAAATATTCACCCAAATAAAAATCCCAAAAATGATCGGCCCAAAACAATAAAAGAATAAACCCAAATGATAAAGCCCACAAAAATATAACCAAAAAATTATCAGACCAGATAATGAGAAAAATGAGCCCATATAAAATGTCCAAACAAAAAATAATCAGACAATAAAAGATTCAGTCCAAATAGTCCAAAAAAGACTCGGAATATGTCTATCCAGACAATAAAAGAACAAAATACAATTTTAAAAAAAAACCTCAAACAAAATAAACAGTCTAAATAATGTTAGCCTAAAAAAAAGCAAGCGCAAGTGAACTAAACCCAGACTAAAAATTAGCTGAATAAAATATCAGCCAAACAAAAAGAGTCAAAAAAAGAAGCTAGACTAAAATATTCGACCCAAATAAAAATCCCAAAAATGGTCAATCCAAAACAATAAAAGAATAATCCCAAATGATAAAAGCCCACAAAAATATAAGCAAAAAAATATTAGACCAGATAACGAGAAAACGGAGCCCATATAAAATGTCCAAAGAAAAAATAATCGGACAATAAAAAACTCAGCCCAAATAAAATAGTCAAAAAAGAATCCTAATATGTCTATCCAAACAATAAAAGAACAAAATCCAATTAAAAATAAAGCTCAAATAAAATAAACAGTTCAAATAATTTTAGCCTAAAAATAAAAAAACCCAAATGAACTAAATCCAGACGAAAATTAGCTAAATAGAATATCAGACAAACAAAAAGCCAAACAAAAAAGTCAAAATAAAAAAAAAATTAAAAAAAATGCTAGACTAAAATATTCGACCCAAATAAAATAGCACAAATAAAAATTACAAAAATGGTAGGCTCAAAACAATAAAAGAATAAATTCAAATGATAAAAGCCTACAAAAATATAATAAAAAAATATCAGACCAGATAATAAGAAAAATGAGCCCATATGGAAAGTCCAAACAAAAAATAATCGGAAAAAAATTCAGCCCAAATAAAATAGTCCAAAAAAGAAAGACTTTAAAAAAGAACAAAATCCAATTAAAAAATAAAGCTTAAACAAAATAAACAGTCGTAATGTAGCCTTCAAAAAAAAAAAGGCCCACGTGAGATAAACCCAGATGAAAAATAAGCTAAATAAAATATCAGCACAAAAAAAAGTCATCCCACACAAAAAGTCAAAAAGAATAAACCAAAAAATAATAATAATATTAAAAAATATATATATATATATATATATATATTCGACCCAAATAAAATAGCACCAAAAAAATCCGAAAAAAGTCGGCCGGAAACAATAAAAGAATAAACCCAAATGATAAAAGCCCAAAAAAATATAAGCAAAAAATATCAGACCAGATAATGAAAAAATGAGCCCACAGACAAAAAAATAACAAGACAATAAAAAATTCAGCCCAAATAAAATAATCTTAAAAAAAATACCAATATGTCAATTCAGACAATAAAAGAACAAAACTCAATTAAGAATTAAGCTCAAAACAAAATAAACAGTCCAAATATTATAACCTATAAAAATTTTCGGCCCAAATAAAATAGCACAAGAAAAAACCTAATATGCTAAGAACACAATAAAAAAAGAAAGGGAGTCCAAACAATTAAAAATAAAATAAAAACAGTTAAAAGACAAAGGTCAGTCAAAAATTTCAGTCCAGTCAGCCTAAACAAAAGAAGTAAAATCAACCCTAATGAAAAATGGCAGACAAAAAAGTCAGCCTAATTAATATCAGCCTAAAATAAGAAGTGCAGATAAAATACAGCCCGAAGAATAAAAAAAATCAGTCAAAAAATAATGTACACTTAGCACAAACGAAAAAAAGGCTAGAAGAAAAAAATCAGACCAGAAAATAGAAAATTCAAACAAAAAACAGCCCAGACAATAAAAGATACAGCCCAAAAAATACTCAAAGAAAAAAAAAAACATCCAGATGAAAAAACAATAACCCCAATTAAAAATAAAGATAAAATAGAAAATGAGTCCAAATAATGTTAGCCTAGTCCATAGGAAAAGACGGACAAAATATTCAACCCAAAGCAAAAATAACTTCAACAAAAACGCCTTAAAAAAAAAAAAGTCAGCTTAATAAAAACCAGCATAGACAACAGAAAAAAACAAAATCAGCACAAATAATAAATAAATAAATATTACCCAAACCCGAATAAAAAAAAAAACAAAAACAAAACACAGAGAGTCAATGGAATGGGATTGTGAAAAAAGTGTAAGGCAAAGTACTTACTTTCAGGGCAATAACTACACTCCAGATGGCCAGTAGTTTTTCAGACATCCTCCCAACAAAATAAAATGGATGTAATGTTTGTATTCAATTGTCACAAATAAAGATCTGTTAAAAAAATAAAAGTTAGATGTTAGAATACAAAGGATTATAAGTGACGAATTTTAGAAATTTGGGCAAACTCAATATTCACATCTCTCAAACCAAAATTAGAAAGTTATCCTAGGGAGGCTGCTAACAAAGTTCAACATCATTGTTTTCATGTTAAAATAGATTAAAAACATTATAAATAATTTCAAACTTCCAAAGTTCAGAACATGTATGGAAATATTCAGCAGTCCAAATTGCATATACAGCCCAAAGACCGTGATTCTAGAAGCATTCAATTGCATATACTCTCAAAGCATTTAGTGATGGAGTACTAAAATTTAGACACCAGAAAGACCAAAATAGTAGCAAGAATGAGTATTAGCAAAGTCATAAATACATTTGTAAAGCCAGTAAATTTATTCATTCACCTTAAACAAAAGCCAGTTCTACTGGTCCTAGAATCATGAAACATTAAACATAAAACATTAGTATCGAACCTCAGCTATTTGCTAATTGAAGACATCCCAGAAAAGAAAAAGAAAAAAAAGGGTACCGATTGGGCCAATGAATGCTGTGTCAATAAGAGATGCAATAGGATCAACAGTAAGAGATAGAGCAGCAGGAAGAGCAACTCTGGCTATTTCCAAACCAAGTTCATCCATTTATGGAGAGAAAGAAGAAGGAAAAGAAAAAGAATGAAAGTAAATTAACTAATTCCAGAATGCTACGATAGTAAATTAACTAATTCCAGAGAAAGAAGAAGGAAACTTTCCACACCTTGGAACCAATACAAGTGAGCTACAATAAAACTTGTCTCCCATTGTTTACACTTTCATAAATCTAACCACAAAAGCATGCAGTCCAAAGGGGTAAGATATAGGCAAAGAAAGAATCACAGAGAAAGAGGATACATTTCAAACTTCTCCAAATTATATCATGAAAATACAAGTACAGTTCAGAACTTACCTAGAGAAATAATGGCCTAGTAGTTCATCATCTGCCCAATATATTATCAAAATGTATAAGCTATTGTATAAGCTAGTCCAAGAATTAAACCAAATCCAAGAATGACCTGTCAATAAAAGGATAGCAAATAAGAATTTACATATTTCTTGCAGACGAGTCTACCCGTGTAAAGCCACTTTTTACAGTTAGAAGATCTTCACTCTTTTTCTATCTTAGGCCTGCAGCAGAGGGATGAACATCAAAATCAACGAACTTATAGAAATGGTTTTACAAGAGAAGAGATAATAAGTCTAAAGCACTGTTTTTTCATTCCTGCCACTCAGTCTGTTCTTTCTGACAAACAAGATAGTTCCTTTCAGACAGAAAATGCTACCCTCTAGGCAACACTTCTTGAGATACACCAAACTAAACATCTAAAAGAACATAACCTAATGAAATAAATAAGTTAAAAGGATTAAGATAAATACTCGTCAGGTTCAGGAACGGGTGCAGTAACTATAGGTATGTGAGGCCTTCCAGGAACTCGACGAATTAAGACTGATGTATTTTTTGGCATCAACATTGATTCTCTGAAATCGGAAAACATAGAAAACAGTCTAAAAAGCCTGTAGATAATTAACATATGTAGGAAAATATGCATCTGACTAAACATAATCCCCAGGAAAGCACATTGCAATTATGTAAGGCAGCCGCCGCAAGACTTTTATCAACAGACTGATTAGGTTTGATAAGAAACTCAAAGCATCATAAATTTTCAGGAAACTAAAGAATCAATTGATATACCACTTGATTTCAAAGCTATCGTGTCAAACATCCTGTGCAGATAATTCAATCACATGTGGAACCAACCAAAATATATTGGTGACAATTTGAGGGGCTTCACTCCCCTGTCATTAAAAAATGAAATTAGAAAATGCTGCGATCAATATTTATAAAAATAAGTACCTCAAAAACAGTAATGGCAAGAAAAACCTTGTTTCTACCAATGTATTTGCTGTCCTTTTTCTTCAGATTTTGGTGTCCCACATATTTTTCATCTCGTGGCAATTTTCCCATGCAAAAAGGAAAAAAAAAACATGCAGTTAGCAAACAAATAATATATAGATAAATGAGATGATGAAAGTTTAAAATTTTTAAAATATCAGAATAAAAAATGATTTGTTTGAAAGAAATGAAGATTTGAAAAAAAGTTTTATTGAAAAGAAAAAAAAAATTACAAATTCAAAAAACAGTTTAAACTAGCTCCAACAAATTCAGGAAAATAATAAATAAACAACATAATCAGAAATTCATTAAAATCTCATATGTTACTAGAAAATAAACACGTAGCATAAAATATAAACATTCAATTCCACTAGAAGACAAATAAATTTTCAGTATAATATAGAGCTACTAAACAGAGGAAAATTGAATAATTTTATTTAATAAAACAATAATTAAAATTCTAGTGGGATATATAAAATAATGAAGTTATGATTAAAAAATGAATAGTTTAAAATTAATATATATATATATATATGATATTTTTTAAAATATTAAAATAAAATTCAAACTTTGAAGGAAAAATAAATATTTAAAAAGCATTTCATATGAAAACATGAATAATTTTAGAAAGAAAAAAAGACTTTCATTCTTCTTTTCCGACAAACCGTACTGTCCAAAATAAATCGGTTTCCACGTTCCACCATGATTTCTCCATCATTTCACTTTTCCTTTCCCACAAAATAGAACGGAACAATAATGCCCAAAGTTAAGTGATTCCATACATTCCACCACGATTTCTCTATCATTTCATTTTTAGTTCCCTCAAAATGGAATCGTAATGGTAATGCCCAAAATTAATTAGTTCGCACGTCCCACCACCACTTATCCATCATTTCATTTTTCTTTTTCCGCAAAATGGAACAATAATTTTGGACATTACTACACGTTCCATCAGGACTTCTCCATTATTTCATTTTTCTTTTCCCGCAAAATGGAACAATAATTTTGGACATTACTGCACGTTCTACCATGACTTCTCCATTATTTCATTTTTCTTTTCCTGCAAAATGGAATGGAACAGATAATTTTGGACATTACTAACTTCCCACCACTACTTCTCCATCATTTTCAAGTCTTTTTTCCTCTCTAAAATTTTTAAAATTATGTTTAAAATGTAGAAGAAAAAAAGATTTATTACAATAGAAAATTAATAATTTTGAGAAAAAAATTGAAATAAAAAATATATTTAAAATAAATTATATTATATTAAAAAGAAAAGTAAAGGGAAAAAAAAGGTAAAAGAGTTAAAGGAAAAGGACTAATAGAAAAAAGGAAAAAGAGCAAAAGGGTAAAGGAAAAAAAAAATAAAGAGCAAAAGGGTAAAGGAAAAAAAAAATAAAGAGCAAAAGAGTAAGGGAAAAAGAGTGAACGACAAACACCGTAATCCCTAATCCCATGCCTAAACCTTAAACCTTAAACACCTAGAGCCTAGACCTCTTAGACCTTAATCTATAATCCCTAAACCCTATTAAAGGGCAATAAGGTAAAAGAGTGAAGGAAAAAGACTAATGAAAAAAAAGGAAAAAGGCAAAAGGGTAAAAGGAAATAAGGTAAAGAGCAAAAGGGTAAAGGGAAACATAGTGAACGGCAAACACCACATCCCTAAATCCCAATGCCTAAACCTTAAACCTTAAACACCTATAGCCTAGACCCCCTAGATCTTAATCCATAATCCATAAACCCTATTAAAGGGCAATAAGGTAAAAGAGTGAAAGGAAAAGGACTAATGGAAAAAAGGGAAAAAAGCAAAAGGGTAAGAGGAAATAAGGTAAAGAGCAAAAGAGTAAAGGGAAAAGGAGTGAACGGCAAACACCCTAATCCCTAAATCCCAATGCCTAAACCCTAAAGCTTAAACACCTATAGCCTAGACCCCCTAGACCTTAATCCATAATCCCTAAACCCTATTAAAAGGCAATAAGGTAAAAGAGTGAAAGGAAAAGGACTAATGGAAAAAAGGGAAAAAAGCAAAAGGGTAAGGGGAAATAAGGTAAAGAGCAAAAGAGTAAAGGGAAAAGGAGTGAACGGCAAACACCCTAATCTCTAAATCCCAATGCCTAAACCCTAAAGCTTAAACACCTAGAGCCTAGACCCCCTAGACCTTAATCCATAATCCCTAAACCCTATTAAAGGGCAATAAAGTAAAAGAGTGAAAAGAAAAGGACTAATGGAAAAAAGGGAAAAAAGCAAAAGGGTAAGAGGAAATAAGGTAAAGAGCAAAAGAGTAAAGGGAAAATGAGTGATCGACAAACACCCTAATCCCTAAATCCCAATGCCTAAACCCTAAACCTTAAACACCTAGAGCCTAGACCCCCTAAACCTTAATCCATAATCCCTAAACCCTATTAAAGGGCAATAAGGTAAAAGAGTGAAAGGAAAAGGACTAATGGAAAAAAAGGAAAATAGCAAAAGGGTAAGAGGAAAAAAGGTAAAGAGCAAAAGAGTAAAGGGAAAAAGAGTGAACGACAAACACCCTAATCCCTAAATTTCAATGCCTAAACCCTAAAACTTAAACACCTAGAGCCTAGACCCCCTAGACCTTAATCCATAATTCCTAAACCCTATTAAAGGGCAATAAGGTAAAGAGTGAAAGGAAAAGGACTAATAGAAAAAAGGAAAAAGAGTAAAAGGGTAAGAGGAAAAAAGGTAAAGAGCAAAAGAGTAAAGGAAAAAAGAGTGAACGCCAAACACCCTAATCCCTAAATCCCAATGCTTTAACCTTAAACCTTAAACACCTAGAGTCTAGACCCCCTAGACCTTAATCCATAATCTCTAAACTCTATTAAAGGGCAATAAGGTAAAAGAGTGAAAGGAAAAAGACTAATGGAAAAAAAAGAAAAAGAGCAAAAAGATGAAAAAAAGGTAAAGAGCAAAAGAGTAAAGGGACAAAGTGTGAACGGTAAACACCTTAATCCCTAAATCCCAATGAAAAGTACAAATAGTATTATCCCTAGACCCCCTAGACCTTAATCCATAATCCCTAAACCTTATTAGTTTTATTTTAAAAAAAAAAAGGTTTAATGCTATTTTTTAATAAATAAAAAATGAATATTATTGAAATGAAATAGAAATTAAAAAACAAAAGGAAGAAAAGAAGAAAAGGATTATTAGAATAAAAAACATGAGTATTAAATTTAAAAAATAATTCTTTTTTAAAATAAAGATATTTTTTGAAGAAAATTTTTAAAAATTATCCTTGAAAAGAGGATGAAAATGAAGATTTATTGGAAAATTGATAGTTTTGAAGAAAAAAAAAATACTGGAATAAAAACATATATAGTTTTATTTTGAAATGAAAGAATATTATTTTTGAGGGGAATGAAAATAGATGCATAGACCACCTAGACAGATTTGTTCAAAATTAGGATCACATAAATCATCTAACCAAATTCAGAGGGGCAAAAAGACTTATAACAACAACAATTCAAATCAAAAGGCTCCTCCACTAATCAAAATTTAACAACACAATCCTAAATTCACCAGAAGGCTCCTCCACTAATGTTACCACAAAATAAACATATATTGAAAACAAATATGTATGTATATATATAAGCACAAAACAGAGCAATTCAATTCCACCATAGAGAGTTCTTATATCATAGAAGAAATCAAACCTGTATGAATTCCCTTGTTGGAATCACGTTGCTGTGCAACGTCTTTTATCCAGATTTTTTAGCTTTTAGTTAGACTGCCCAAATAAATAGAAAGTTCGTTACAAAAATGTTATAGTATAAATACCTGAAATGAAAATAAAACCATCCAGCAGTTCTTAATCTATTACTTTCATCATACTTGGCGTGTGATCCCCTGGGTTTTTATCCTTCATTCCTGATCAACATCCCACCTTGCAAAGATTTTCTTCCTTCCTTCCGATGGTACAGCAATCCAAATAACTAAAAAGTCAATATAAAATCAGGGAAATAGAATTAATCAAAGAAATTGTTTTCAAAGAACAAAAAGAAAAAAAGATACAATCCCTAAATAATAAACCCAATAAGAATTAATTAACTTTTACTCAAATAAAAAAAAATAAAATAAAGATTAGGGTTTAATACTTTTAAACCCATTAAATTTATTCACACAACATTGTTCATATTCAGAAATCTTGAAAATCTTCTATAACAAAAGTGAAGAAAAAGAAAAGAAAGGGGAAAAAAAAAGAGGGCTAGTACTTACATGGTTCTCTATATTCAATCTAACAATTGAAGATGAGCAGCATTCGAACATATCAATTAATCTTCAGCACAACCCCAATGAGGAAACAGATTGGAATTCCATAGTACTTTGAGAGAAACTTTGGAATCTCCGGACAGTGATCGACTCCTTGCAGAGAAAGCAAAATAAGGAGGGAAAAGAAGAAAAGAAATTTGAAGACGAACATTTAGTTAAACAGCTTACAAGAGGTAAACAGTCTATATCACACCGCATGTCCAACGGTAAAAACCCGTGGTTTTCGCTTTGGTTTTAGGAAAGTAATTTATTTTCTTTCTTTTTGGAAAAAAAAAAGAGTAATTTAAAAAATTAAAATTTAAGTAAGTCACATTTCTGGTAATCTTTGTGGCAAATAATTGCCTATTGCTTAGTATATGTTGATGATTTAGTCAGAAAATGATTCAAACTTTGTGGCAAATACTATTACTCACCTTGGCCAAAAAATTTCCATCAAAGATCTGGGTCCCTCCATTTTTTTCTTGGTATTGAAGTTATTCCTACAAGTCAAGGACTGTTCTTAACACAGCATAAATATGTCTGTGATCTCTTGGCTAAAACAAACATGGATTGCGCTAAGGATGTTACAACTCCATTATCAACCTCGGTTGATCTAAAATTGAATGATGGCACTTCAGCATTAGATTCAACTGAGTATCGTCATGTCATTGGAGCCCTGCAGTATCTCTCTCTAACTCGACCTGACATCAGCTTTGCAGTCAACAAGTTATCTCAGTTCATGCATCGTCCCACACTGACTCACTGGAGAGCCACAAAACGATTACTTCGTTACTTGAAAACACAATCTTTCATGGCATAACCACTCAAAAAAACATCAGTCCAACACTTACATGCTTTTCTGATGCTGACTGGGCAGGAAATCTGGATAATAGAAGGTCCACCTCTGCTTACCTCATTTTACTTGGTACCAATCTCATCTCATTGAGTTCAAAGAAACAACGAGCAATTGCAAGGTCATTCACCGAAGCCGAATATAGGGCGCTGGCCACTGCATCTGAGTCTATGTGGATACTTTCACTGTTTCAAGAAATGAAGTTCACACTCAAACAACCACCCTTATTGCTTTGTGACAATTTAGGAGCCACACATCTTAGCCTCAATCCAATTCAGCACTCAAGAATGAAGCATATTCAGATAGACCTTCATTTCGTTAGGGATTTGGTTCAAAAAAATATTCTTCAAGTGCGACATGTCCATACCAATGACCAGCTGGCAGACTTACTCACAAAGCCTCTCTCACGTCAAAAAACAGATCTACTCAAAACCAAGATCGGACTTACTGACGGCAGCCCGTTCTTGCGGGGGCGTATCAAGGAAGATCCTACAGCCAACTCAACGCCAGCTCACGTTCAACATATAGAGTAAAATCAGCAAAGATTTGTGGAAGCATAATTCTAGGATCAGTTTCTTATTTGGTTGTAACTTTCTGTAAATATAGAATTTACATTATTGCTTTCCATAGTTAGATTGTTCAAATGATTTGTATAAAAACCTGCTATGTACATAAGTATATTTCTATGAGATTTAGAATTCTCAAAAGATACTTTATGTGTTCCCACCATCAAAAAAAATTTAATCTATGTTCATAATTTCACCAAACATAATGATGTTTATCTTGAATTTCATCCCTCTTATTTTTTGGTGAAGGATCGGTCCACGGGGGCGACACTACTCAAAGGCGCATGTGAAGATGGTGTGTACTCCTTGCCGGAGAAGCTAGCTATGCCATCCAAAAAAATCACAACCTATGTTCATGAACGTACCACTACAGATGGTTGGCACAAGAGACTTGGTCATCCATCTTCTAAAATTGTCAATCATTTAATTCGGGCTTTTTCATTACCTACCAATAAAAATGCCAATAAAGCTTTATGCAATGCGTGTTCCCAAAATAAGGCCCATTGTCAACAGTTTCATTCTCATGGTTTAACTAGTCAAACACCACTTGAGTTAATTTATACGGATGTTTGGGGTCCCTCACATGACATTGGTCTTGATGGCTCAAAATATTATCTCATTTTTATTGACCATTACACTAAATATATCTGCCTCTATCCAATGTCTACAAAATTGAGTCTTCAAATTATTTTTCCTCAATTCCGACATCTTGTAGAAAATAGATTTAACACTCGCATCAAGAGTCTATACTCTGACAACGGAGGTGAATACATTGCTCTAAAATCCTATTTTTCGGTTCATGGTATTGGTCACTACACAACTGCCCCTCATACTCCCCAACAAAATGGCATGTCTGAAAGACGACATCGACATCTTGTTGAAACCGGTCTCACTCTTCTCACAGATGCAAATTTACCTCGCTCATATTGGCCTTATGCCTTTCAAACAGCTGCGTATCTAATTAATAGAATGCCAACTGCAACCTTGAATGACCGAACTCCATTTGAGAAGCTTTTTAATCAAACTCCAGATTATCTCAAACTCAAACAATTCGGTTGTCTTTGTTTCCCGTTGACCCGGCCATATAATAAACACAAGCTTGAGCCCAAAGCCAAGCCGTGTCTTTTTGTGGGCTACTCACTCTCTCAAAATGCATACCTATGCTTAGAGCCCACAACCCATCGTGTATACCACTCACGGCATGTGCTATTCGATGAAAGCAAATTCCCCTTTGTTGAACTGTGCCCTAAATCCCGTGAGAACCGGACCACTCCCCAATTCTCTGATGAAATTGATCATCATGTATCACTCTCTATGCCGACCAATCCGTCCCAATCCCTGCAAACCAATCAGCTCCAATCTCTGTCGACAAACACGCCTCACTCTCTACTGCATGCTGCAACTCCTGCATCTGGTACTCACCAGATTTCGGCGCCTCTGATGGACTCGTCTCCTCCACCGATTTCTCACCAGGTATGTGTTCCTCCCTCCTCTTTATCTGATTTGCCTATTATTTCTCCCATAAATAATACACCCCCATCCGGTTCTGAAATACCACCTGTGACCCGAAGTCATAATATGGTAACTCATTCTATGAATAATATTTATAGACCGAAAAGATAATTTCTGGTCACTAGGCATCCAATCCAACCCTCCTTGGAACCAAACACAGTTAGTGAGGCCCTATCTGATTCTCGGTGGAGAGATGTCATGTCCTCTGAACTCACAGCTCTCATACGCCATGGTACATGGCAGCTGGAAATTCCTCCACACGGATGCAATATTATTGGATGCAAGTGGGTTTTTCGGATAAAAAGGTTGGTTGATGGTTCAATTGAATGGTATAAAGCGCAATTAGTCGCCAAGGGTTTCAATCAACGACCCGGTCTGGACTATAAAGAAACTTTTAGTCCTGTAGTGAAACCCGTTACCATCCGTACTGTGTTGTCAATTGCTGTAATAAATGGTTGGTCACTTAAACAACTTGATGTCAATAATGTGTTTCTGCATGGACATCTTACGGAAAAAGTATACATGAAGCAGCCCCCTGGCTTTCGGGACCCAGAAAAACCAGACCATGTTTGCTGTCTTTGCAAGGCTATATACGGTCTCAAACAAGCACCCCGTGCTTGGTATTCTGCTCTTAAGCAAGCACTGATTCAGTTTGGATTTCTGAATACCAAGTCTGACTCTTCTCTGTTTGTTTACACTGGTGGTTCAATAATTGCCTATTGCTTAGTATATGTTGATGATTTAGTCATCACAGGAAATGATTCAAACTTTGTGGCAAATACTATTACTCAGCTTGGCCAAAAATTTTCCATCAAAGATCTGGTCCCTGCATTTCTTTCTTGGTATTGAAGTTATTCCTACAAATCATGGACTGTTCTTAACACAGCATAAATATGTCTGTGATCTCTTTGCTAAAACAAACATGGATTGCGCTAAGGATGTTACAACTCCATTATCAACCTCGGTTGATCTAAAATTGGATGATGACACTTCAGCAGTAGATTCAACTGAGTATCGTCGTGTCATTGGAGCCCTGCAGTATCTCTCTCTAACTCGACCTGACATCAGCTTTGCAGTCAACAAGTTATCTCAGTTCATGCATCGTCCCACACTGACTCACTGGACAGCCACAAAACGATTACTTCGTTACTTGAAGAACACAATCTTTCATGGCATAACCATTCAAAAAAACATCAGTCCAACACTTACATGCTTTTCTGATGCTGACTGGATAAAAAATTCTAGGATCAGTTTCTTGATAAGGAATAGATGAACTAATTCTCCGGGTAATGGAAGAAGACCTGGAGATGGATGCCGAGTAATTGTCCTTCAATTTCATTCTCTGTTTCTTCTCCGAAACAGCATTCTTCTGGAAAACTAAATTCTCGCTCCCACCGGACATACTTTTCCTCTTCTTCGAACCTGCCGGAACTCCATGATCTTCAATGGTTTTCGATGGATTTTTTGGGGAGAGGATATTATCATTTTCCATTGCGGTTAAGAATTCAAACTCTTTTTCCTTTATTCATCAGCAATTCCTATGCGAATTATGATCCTCAAAATCATAAAATTTAATACTGCATTTACAATATATATTGTTTGGCCGGCCGGCGTTTCGTGTTACACGTGTTGGATAAAACAATGAACAGAAAAAAAAAAAAAAACATTTAATGCCAAATTTCAGCTTCCTCGGACATTTCAAAGTAAAATTTCATTCATTGATCGCCATTGATGACACAGATCAATAAATCCGGAGATAAAACCAACAACAAGAAATGATTTATAACAACCACAATAGATCAAATCATAAATGTGCTACTAAAAAATCTAAAATCAGCTGGTTCCATAGAACATTCTGTTCAACAACAGTGTTGGAAAGAAACTTCTAGCTCACCTTTGTAATGGCAACGCAAGTATGCAACTGGAAACTGCTCCATTAAAGCCCAACTCAGAAATTTGCAGGCTGCTAGGCGGCATCATTGGAAATGTTCTTTGAATCAGAAGGAACATTATACCTCCAAAAGAAACCTAAACTGCTGCCCATGATATTCATAATTACAGCTGATATTGCAGCAGGTAGAGCGATTGCTGGTGTCGAGAAATGGGAGGTAGCTAAAACAACTCCCAGTGAGGAATTCTGCATTCCAACCTAAGAAACACAGGAGGAAGATGATCACAATTTAGGTTGGAGTAGAGATCAAGTGAAACAGGGTATTACCTCAATTGATATAGCACGTCGCTGTGATTCTCCAAATCCACCAAAAGTTGCAGACAGATACCTGCAAATGTATGCTACTTTGTTACATTATCAATGGCAATGGATAATAGGACTCGAATGGCCAACAATTTGAAGACAATATAACAACTTTGTACCAAAAAGCATAAAAAGACATTCTTATATGTCATCATACATTCACTTCAACTTTCAATGTGGAATTCTATTTCATTTTCTTGCTTGTAAATATATGCAAATCCAATTCAAAAATAGGAAGTCATGGAAATGAAAATGGATTATGGGTTAAACACCACTTTTCTGGTTCAATAATTCAAGAATAGAGTTACGAGGAGGAGATTGAATCTTACCCCACGAAGAAACCAGTAAAGTGCAGCAAAATTACTGAAAGTATTACTACTCCTAATTCACTTGAGAGGAGCGCTTGAGCACGAGCAAGCGGAGGCAGATCAGACAATAACGATACGCCAACTAGAGAAGATTTTATTCGAATAACATTCTCCGAAAATACACTGAGAAAGGAAAATAGAAACATGTATTAGACTCACACACATGATCCTCTAGAAAAGAAAGATATTTCATGACTATCTAATTAAAAAGTCGAACCTGCAAGCAAGCAACGACGAGGCTAAGACAGCAAGCAATGGTGCAAATGGTGTCATGAGTTTGACAGCTCGTGGAAAAATACTCTGCATTGTAGAACCGAGGAGGATAGGAGCAACAACCACCTAAAAAGCAGCACAGAAAGGCGGAAAAGAATAATTCTATGACCTTATCTATAATGCTAATGCAACGGAGAAAAATTTAAACAAGAACACCAAGTTACCTGCAGCGTGCTAATGGAAAGTTTAACAGCATCGACAGGAACATAAGTTCCTGCCAGAACCTTGGTCAATAAGGGTGTAAGAATTACTGCTCCAATAGTTGTACACACAGTCATCACTATTGATAAAGGTACATCCCCTCTAGCAATTAAAGTCACCTGAAATACTACTACATAGAGTGGAAGTGAACATAGAGAAAACATGGGTATTTGCAGAAACCGAAAATATTAATCTAAAACATTGTGAGGTTCATGGAAAAGTCCATGATCGCCAACATTTACTCAGACAACAAGCTCGTGCAGAAATAAAGCTTTTCTATTAAAACGTGCTCTGATAACTTAAGACACTAATATGCTACAGAATTTGAAAGTTTTTCCAGGAACAACAAAAATACATTAGTTAGATTTCATAAGCTAAAATATTGTCAAGAGCTCCCTATTTGTGATAGGGAAAGTTATGGTAAGAAAGAGGTCAGAATAAAGCATTCAAGACATAGAAAATTTGAAATGTGAATGATCAGGCTCACCACATTGGAAGCTGTTCCTCCAGGGCAACAAGAAAGTAAAATTAACCCAACTGAGATAGCTGGAGGAAGCCCCAAAGACTTGCTAATTATGTATCCAAAGGCTGGCATAATGGTATACTGAGCTGCACATCCAAAGAGTATCTGAAATTGTAATAAAATTTGTTTTTGAAAAAAAAAATCAATTTAGGAAATGAATATTTGAACTATAGAAATGAAACTACTCCATCGCTGAACAGCTTAAATCTTGCAAATGTTAAGATGCAAATTACATGTTAAAGCAAAAATCAATATATCTTCAAATGTTCTGACATTATCAATAAAAGGGCAATTGAAACAAATATCAACAATGAACTTTGAAGAAACTCACAGAAAGGGGTCTCTCCATGAACAAATTCATCAAATCTTTCAGCTCCAAAGTAAGACCCATAACCAACATTATAAACCCAAGTGATAAGCTATAAGAAACAGGACCTTTATCCACAAACCATGAAAAAGTAGATGGTTGCAAGCAGGCAATAATCCCACCAACAGTCACATAAACAGGATACAGACTAGCTGCAGTAGACAACATATTTTCCCATCTCGGTTTTCTACCACTCAAATTCAGAGGCAACTGATCAGAACTTCCATTATTATCAACACAGTTAATTCTGGGCAAAATAATTTGCCTTGAAACCGTTGGCTTTATTGTAAATATAGGCTTGTTTATAGACTTAAAAATTGGATTTTTTTTGTGGGTTTGAGTTTGTGAAGTGAGTGAAGTCAAGCAGAGAGAAATCGCCATGGTTATTATTTCAAGATTTCCACTGAAGGGATGTTGTCAATTTCTTACGGTTTCTTGATTTGGTGCTCGATTGAGAGTGAGTTTTTCTAGTCATTTACCAAAATAATGTTATTTTAAAAAAACATTTCTAATGATACTTTTTTATATATATTATATTTTTTTATTATAATATATATTATTAAAAAAAATTATAATATTTAAATTATAATTTTTTTTTATAAATTGACTATATAGTTCTATATGAATTAATAGACTTGAAAAAGAGTTTTATTGCAAAGTTTGAATAAGGTGAAAAAAAAAAATTTATAGTTTGAATTGTGTCATTTAAAAATAGTTTTTTAAAAATATTTATATTTAAAATGTAAAATGTAATTGTAATATAAAATGTGTATTTATTATTTGTGTAATTATAATATAAAATATAAGTTCTATATAAATTAATATATTTATAATTGTTTCACTTATAGACATTGTTTAGTTAGTTGTGTAGTTATAGAATCAAATCTTTGCAATAATAAAATATTTTTTAAATTTTTAATAATTAAGTGAAATGAAAAAAAAAATAAAAATTTAATAATTTAAAAATATTAATATTTTTAAAAGACAAAAATGCTCCTAAAAATTAGAAGGAAAATGAAGTACGTAAATTGAATTTTTTAAAAGTTTAAAACAAAAATATAAGTACAAAAGTTGAATAAGTTAAATTTTTTATAATTGACGTGTCAATTTAAATAAAAAATAAATATATGTATAAAAATTAAATTTTTTAAAAGTTTAAGTATTAATAATTTACTTTAAATAAAATTAAAGAGAAAGAAAGACAATAGACAATTTTTCTTCCTCTCCCAATTCCCCCCTCCCCCCAATCGTATCTCTTTCCTCCGTCGCCACAGCTCGCCGCCTCTCGCTCTCTCTCCGCCCAAGCAAAAGTCCTAGTCGTAGTCAAAATCCGCCGGAATCAATCTGTATGTGATATCTTCCCTTATCAAACTTAGGGTTTTAGAACTTTAAAACTCGAATAGGTTAAAAGATTCTAGGTTTTGAGTTTCTTTTCGCTTTTTTTTTTTTTTTTTTTTTGCAGGAAGTTTAAGAATGGCGCATAGGCTATTAAGGGATGTTGAAGCAGATGGATGGGAAAGATCGGACTTTCCAATCATATGTGAGTCATGCCTCGGTGACAATCCGTATGTTCGGATGGTAAGTTTCTGTTTTGTTGTTTAAATAGAAAAAGTAATGGTGATTTTTAGGTTATTGTCTAACTGAGTTCAGTTTATGATTTATTTGGCTGGGATATATCTTAGTGGAACGTGGGTGTTCCCCCCTACTATTATGTATGTGTAGTTTAAGCTTTGGAGGAGGAGGAATTGGGCAGAATTGATTTTGAAGTAAAGTTTTGGTATTTAAATTTTTCAATGAAGTTATTATGGCCTCTCAATTCCTTGTCAAGAGAAGTATTAAGATTATATTAACTTGTACAGAGTTTTTCTAGAAGAAAGCTTGGACCCTTGATTAAACTGGAAATATCTTTCAAATATGTGTGGGTTATTCTAGCTTAGTCAGGCACGAGAATTATGTGGGTGTCTTGGGATTTGGTTTAAAAGGTCAGTAGGTTCCAATGGGTGTTATGGGTATTCACCTTCTGCCATCCTCCTTGGATGTGTTTCGCTCTATGTACCCTTCTCACCTAAGGTACTACTTTTGTATTTTAGGAATCTTGTTTGATGTAGTATACACTGGATTTTTGTTCATATCTCTTCTTCCCTCTTTAAATTTAAGGTTTTTGTGTACAATATGATTTTTGGAAGATTTATTTTAGTTTGATTGAGAATCATATTTGCATTATTTTGTATCTCAAGTGCATGGTTTCTATTCTGCTTTCTGATAAGCAAGGTTATAGGCCTTCTTTCCATTGTAGTTGTGTAATTAAATTGTAATTGTTCTTAAATCTTTATGGCTTTCTGTAGACAAAAGCTGACTATGACAAGGAGTGCAAGATATGTACGCGGCCCTTCACAGTTTTCAGGTGGAGACCTGGTCGTGATGCAAGATATAAGAAAACTGAGATCTGCCAGACTTGCAGCAAGCTGAAAAATGTTTGTCAGGTTTGCCTTCTTGATCTTGAATATGGACTACCAGTTCAAGTTCGAGATACTGCTCTTAGTATCAATTCAAATGATGCTATTCCAAAGAGTGATGTCAATAGAGAGTACTTTGCAGAGGAACATGATCGAAGGGTATGTATCTTTTGAATTTTATTTTATTATTGAAAAAACTATTTATGACTAGGATGTCATTTCTCAATTCAGCTGAATTAGGGGTTAGGGACCAGAAGCATATGCTTGTTATTTTATTTTATTTTATTTTGTTGACTCCTGTGAACGTATTTATGTTTTTGCAGGCTAGAGCTGGAATAGATTATGAATCTTCCTTTGGAAAAGTTCGTGCAAATGACACTATCCTAAAGCTTCAAAGGACAACTCCATATTACAAGAGAAATCGTGCACATGTTTGCAGTTTCTACGTCCGTGGCCAATGTACAAGGGGTCTCGAATGCCCATACAGGCACGAGATGCCAGTTACTGGAGAGTTATCTCAGCAGAATATCAAAGACCGTTACTATGGGTATGGAGAATCCTTACTGTTCAGCAGAATATAGGTCATTTAAACTTCATTATTTGCTCTAGGATGTCATCTAACAAGTGTAACATACTGCTAGTGATAGTATTTTGCTTATAGTATTTTTATGTGGAACTTCACTGATCATATTATCTAACTTTTATTTGCAGAGTTAATGATCCAGTTGCTATGAAGCTACTCAACAAGGCAGGGGAAATGCCTTCCCTTGAGCCCCCTGAAGATGAAGGTATTAGAACTCTTTATGTGGGTGGTCTTGATGCAAGGGTCTCGGAGCAGGACTTGAGAGATCAATTTTATGCACATGGAGAAATTGAGTCCATAAAGATGGTCCTCCAACGTGCCTGTGCTTTTGTAACTTACACAACAAGAGAAGGTGCAGAGAGAGCTGCTGAAGAACTTGCCAACAAGCTGGTGATAAAGGGTCTGAGGCTGAAGCTGCTGTGGGGACGGCCACAGGTACCGAAGCCCGAGTCAGATGTTTCTGATGAAGCAAGACAACAGGCTGCAGTGGCTCACAGTGGATTACTACCAAGAGCTGTCATATCGCAGCAACACAACCAGCCTCTTCATCCACCTGGCACAGGAGACCAGCCCCCTGCAGTGCCCTATTTCAACATACCTCAGCCAGATAGGACATACTATCCCTCAATGGATCCTCAAAGAATGGGTGCCCTTGTTCCATCTCAAGAGGGAGCTTCTAGTGGGCCATCTGGGTCAGGTGAAAACAGAAGTGGTCCAGAGAAACCGCAACCAGGACAGCCTTTTCCATACCCCCCACCTATGCGACCACCTCAAGGCCAATTCTACCAGCCATATTATCCACCACCATACGGCTATATGCCACCACCACCACCACCATATCAGCAATATCCTCCTTATCAATCTTCAATTGCTCAACAACCCTCCAGTAGCGAGCAACCAGCATATCAACAAAAACCACCAGGAGGAAACCAACAATACCCTCCTTATCAGCCTAGAATGCCCCCAGCACCTGGCAGTGGCTGAACAATCCGTATATCAGCAGAAGCCAGCACCAGGAATGGAACAGCCACGTCCTCCTTACCAGGCTACTATGCCTCCACATTTCTCCGGTGGTGACCAAGTAGCTAATGAATCATAAAGCTGCAAGGATTTGTTAAAAGTGTTAAATTTTGCTGAATCTGTACTTCTTTCGGTGGTTGTTCATTACTGCTAAATATTTTTAGATACTTTTGTTATTTGCATTTTTCATGTATGATGGTACTTACTGACCAAAGTGAAGAAAAGAAAAAAAAAATGAGGAAGAAATGTGTAAGATACAGCTCAATTTTACTCTTCTTTTATACTAGCCATTTGGATTAAGGAAGCTTTTTAAGTTACATTTTTTGTTACTCTGATATATATATATATATATATATATATATATATAACAAAGTTATAAAAATTTTGTTATAATATTACTATTTTACATAGTTAAATAAAAGTTTTACAATATAAAAATTTATGCATTAAATTATATTGATAAAAAAAAATTGAATTTACTGAAAATATATTGCTAATTAGTAAGTGAAAAGAAAAATGAAAAATGAAAAATTCACAGAAAAAAGGAAAAATCATAGAAAAAAAGAAAAAGAAAAAAAAGTAGACAATATTTACTTTTTCACCACAAAGGCAGATACTGAGTCCCTAATCTCCTTTCCGTGCACCCTACAACACTGTATTATTTCTTCTTCAGTCTGTGCCACAGTGAAGCTGAACCCTACACAAAACCCCCGAGAGAAACAAAGAGCTTCCAAACACCGGCGTCTCTCACACAGTAAAAAATGCCCAGACCGACGTCGTCGTTAACGCCTCTCCACCTCCGGAAACTCCTTCTCCGATGCTTTTCTTCCCCAGCCACCACCCAAATTTGCTCTCTCCACCCTGAACTTTGTGTATTTAGTGGTAGACCCTCATCATCACATCTCCGCCATCTATTTGGTTTCTCCAACACTACTGGGCAGTTTCCCTCATTTTCCTTTTCTTTGTCTTCGCCTTTTAGATTGTTTTCTTCCCAAACTGATGATCCGCGGGAAGAAGAAGACCCCTTTCTTGGTGAAAAGAACCCGTTTTTGAATGATCCGAATGATGAAGATTCCATTTCTCAGATTCTTTCCAGTGAGCTTCTAAAGGATTCTGACTTGGAATCCCTCTCTCTGCAGCAGAGATTGGACCTTTCTTTTTCTCATTTAAATCTGACGCCTTCCTTGATTCTCAACACTCTCAATCAGTGCCCTGATGCTGGTCGTACTGTTCTTGATTTCCTCAAATGGGTCAATTCGAGACCGAATGTCGCTGTTAATGATGAGGTATTTTCTTATTTTGTAAATTATTTTGGGAGAAGGAAGGATTTCAAAGCTGCACACGATGTGCTTGTTGATGGGATTGGGAAAACTGGTAGTAAATGCTTTGAATCCCTTGTTGATAGGCTAGTGAGGGCAGGCCGGCCTACACATGCTGTTGCATTGTTTGAGAAAATGGAGAATGATTACGGATTCGTAAGGAATCAAGATTCTCTAAAGCTAATTGTTTCTAAGTTGTGTGAACATGGTTTTGCTAGTTATGCTGAGAAAATGGTGAAAGATTTAGCTAATGAGTTTTTCCCTGATGAATATATTTGTGACACCTTAATCAAAGGTTGGTGTGTTGATGGAAAACTTGAGGAAGCAAAAAGATTAGCTGGAGAGATGTATAGGGGAGGGTTTGAAATTGGTTCTTTTGCATACAATGCAATTCTTGACTGTGTATGTAAGCTATGTAGAGAGAAGGAACCATTCCTCCTTCAATCTGAAGCCGAAAAGGTGTTGGTACAAATGGAAGAAATGGGGGTTCCACGTGATGTGGAAACTTTCAATGTCTTGATTACAAATTTGTGCAAGATTAGGATGACAGAAGCTGCAGTAGATTTATTCTGTAGAATGGAAGAGTGGGGATGTTACCCTAATCATACAACTTTTCTAGTCTTAATTAGGAGTTTATATCAAGCTGCTAGAGTTGGAGAAGGAGATGAAATGATTGATAGAATGAAATCTGCAGGGTATGGAAATGCACTCGACACGAAAGAATATTACGGGTTTTTGAAAGTTTTGTGTGGCATTGAGAGGATTGATCATGCCATGACTGTCTTTACAAAGATGAAAGAAGATGGTTGTAAACCAGGACTCAAAACTTATGACTTATTGATGAGAAAATTGGTTGCTCATGGCCGCGTTGATAAAGCAAATTCTCTTTACAAGGAAGCAGAAAATAATGGAGTTCCTGTCGAACCTAAACCATATCCTTTGGATCCTAGGTTTGTAAAGAAGAAACCAACTGCAGTCAAGAAGGAGAAAAAGAGGGAAACATTGCCTGAAAAGATGGCCAGGAAGAGAAGGAGCCTTAAGAGACTTAGATTAAGTTTTGTGAAGAAGCCTAAAAAATCAATGCGACGAGCTTTTTGATGAGTTCAGTAAGACAGTTGCTTTCATAATCTCCTGTTTTTCAAGTCCTACCCTTTTTTTTTGCAGATTGATGAACTTTTTTATGTTTGAGCATCTTTATAATGTTAGGAAAAAGATGGTATTTAGATTCGATCTTCGGTATCTGTTTTCCAAAATAAAATAGCTAAAGTGAAATTTGTCATGTAAACTATAGGATGGGTGGATTCATTTTTTTTTTGCAGCTGATGATAAAATTTCTCTTTGTTGCATTTTGTGTCCCATTGTGTATACAATGTCTGTTCAATTGGAGTACTGCAAGAAAATGGTCATTTTTTTGCCTATCTTGCTATCTGAAACTGTCTTGTCTGATGGATTTCCATTCTTATTGCCAAAGATTTTGAAGTCTTATGCTTTAGTCTTATGCAATCCCACCCTTTGATCGCGAGGTTGAGAATTTGAATCTGGTATATAATCTTCAAATCCATCCTGACTTTTTTGGCTCTTGTTGTGTTCTTAAAGCTTGAGAAATAGGAAAGAGAATCCCTACTTCGAATAGTTTTTCAATGTGTGAAGCAAGGTTAATCTGTCATGTATCTTTTTGTGCCATGTTTATCCGTTAAGATAAAGAAAAAACATGATGAGATCATTGAACCCAGTAAAGAATAATATGATAAATATTATCTTATTATCATAGTTGGAGGGATATGTATGTATATACACAAAAAGAAAAAAGAGTAATTTAGAAAACCACTTGTGTCAGACAGATGAATCATGATCAGATGTTACAGGGTAACCAATTCCATGGCGTCTGGTTGGAAATATGACAAACAACAAACTGCAGATTAGGCCAATCCCAATTGGAACTATGTCAAGAACTTCTTGTGTCTCGTGTGCAGGCTTTGGATAGAAGCAAGTAACCACATTTTTATCCCTGAATGCCACTGCAAAAAACACCAAAACTGAAAGTACGGCATGAACCACATCAATGAAATTCAACCTGCACTTTCTCAGATCAGCCGGAATCCCTGAAACTGCCTGTTGGTCGAAAATCCACAAACCGTTGGGAGTGGCAAACCCGTAATAGATTTGGCCATCTGAAGCCTTGAAGCTATCAGTAAAAGAAGCAAGAAAACAAGAAACAGCAAGAATGACTAATAGGCCAAAAGTCAGTGGACGAGTTGCCGCGTCACATGTTCCGTTGTTAGTGAAAATTGGCGTTAATAGTTGAAATGCCAAAAGGGTTCCCGTTGGAAGGAGGTTTGCAAGGTTGGCTGTGCTCTGGAGTGCAAGTTTGTAGAACGATGGCGACGACGCCGCCGCCGCCGGCTCTTTCTTGTTCCGAGAATGATCAGAAGAAATGGATGCTCCATTGGAATTGGAAGATGATGCAATTTGTCTTGTCCTTAAAGACATGATTTTTTTTTTCCCAAGATTTTCAAGATGAAAGAAAGAATTTAGCAGGATTTCTTGATTTTTGGTTGTGGGAAGGTTTGATGAATCTTTACTTTATTATGTGAAGGAAAAGCGTTTTATACGTACACACATTTACATTTCCATGAAAAGGTTTTTTTTTTTTGTAAACGTTACGTGTTCATCCTCCATACTTCCACCGAAAGGCAAGAAATAGAAAAAACAGATTTAGCAAAATTGTATTTACTTCAAAGATATATTAGATAAAAGCTGTGAGTCAGGATTGACTTTTTTTTTTTTTTTTTCGTTCGATTTGTCGTCTCAATTATAAGAAGACACTGACGAAATTTTGATCTTAAATTATATATATAAGAGTTATATTGTAATATTGCGTACCACATCAAGTCCCACATTGATAAATAAATCGATAAATAAAATAAATAAAAAATAAACTTAGTTCGAGTCCCACATCGATAAATAAAGAATGAACTTAGTTATAATTGATTTTAGATTGTGCTAGACTCATAATTGTAATACGAATCATTTTACATCTATAAATATAATAAATATGTAATGAATAAAAGAATGTTAGACCCATAATTACGATACGGGCTTAAGATCAGGCCGTGACAATTACTTAACAACTCGCCTACTATATCACCTACACTTTGAAATACCGGATTAAATTCATAATTACTATGAAATTTTCTTATGTACTCACTTGCATTTTAAGTTTTTTATTTATTTTTTTTTTAAATTAGAGACATTAATTTTATTTATTATTATTTATCAACAAAAAGATTTTTTTTTTTTTTGAAAAAAAATCTTATATTTTAATTTTTCTGCACGAGAGAGTCACGTGGTATGAAAATAAGAAACAAATATATATGTATGTGTGTGTATATATATATATATATATATTATGGTCTTTCTCTGTTCGGCCCTAAAACAAAGCCAAAAAAAAAGAGAAAAAAAATCTGTATAAATAAATAAAATTAGTAGAAATCAATTTTGCATCTTCTTTGTGAATCTCCCGCGCTCAATTACAATTTCATCGGCTCGTTGATTTGATTTTCTCGATTAAACCCAACCGAAGTCCCCCCGCTTTCAAATTTTTTCGGATTTCGGGCTTCAATTTGTGTTTTTTCAATCCTATGATATAAGTATAAAAAGAGGGGTTTTAAGGTAAGCCCACTACTCGCTACTCTGTATATATTTTCTTTGTTCTCTCTTCGATTTTATATGTGTTTGATATTTGTTACGATGAACAGCTCTTCGACTTCTGATTCTGATGGATTTCTCGCGGTTCCTGCTTTCTCTGATATATTTTGTATTATGTTTTTATGTTTAGGAAGGAAAAGCCCTGTCAATTGTTGTGGGAACTGGGAAGTGTTGCATAATGTTTTTAGAAGAGTGTAGAGATGGTTTTTTTTTTCTTGTATTGTTGGAAATTTGGTGTCTTTTCAAGTTGAAGAAGCCTTCTTTTGGGTTTTCGTGATGTATTCTAGGGTTTTTGCCTTGTAGGTTTTCCCCTTCCCAATTATGGCTATAAGGGTGTTCAGTTTTATTATTTGTATGGCTTTGTCTTGTTTTATATCCATGTCAGTGCTCTAGAGATTTTCTTTGGATGGAAGGTGGTGGACTAACTATTTGTTGGGATAAATTAGGCTAGAAGAAGAAAATACTTTGTTTTGCCTTTATAAATTCCAGCTCTCCTTTACTTTTCTCTGGAATCTGAATTAGATGAATTGTTCAGATTGAATCTTAGGTTCAAGTTACAGAACTTCTTTAAATGTGGTATTTCCTTTTCTCAAAATATGTTGCTGATTGAGAATGCTGGTTAAATAGTGGAACTGATGAATGGGGACCTCTTTGGTTCTCTTGTATGCACTTTCGATATTATCCACGTCATCATCATACCTTCAACATCTTTATTTGGTCAGGTTGTGAGACTCACTTTCTGGTTCATCTTCAGACTGACCAGGTGCTTGGCCACTGTCCCAAGGAATTAGCTTGCAAGAGGAAGTTTACCACTGAATTTACTTCACAAATAGGAAAATGAAGCGCAAGCGTAAGAGTAAGAAAGGAAAAACAAAAAAACCACGAATGGATGGAACAAATGATGTCACAGAAAATGCTGTTACTGAAATCAAGGAGGATAAATCTGGTTCAGATGAATTTGATAATGGTGAATTTGACTCTGGAGTTGAAGCCAAATCTGAATCTCCAGTAGTAACCAGTCCCGCAGAAAAACCTGCACCAGTCAGTTCTGGTGGTGGTGGTCCAACTAATGAACGAATTGGAAAATTAGTATATGGACGGCGTGTTAAAGTCAAGATCAAAACATCAAAAACATTAGATGCTCAGGTCACTTCCTCTGACCCACATACTCATAGTGATACTGACAAGAGTAGTCAGCAAGTGGAGTTAGAAAAGCAAGCATCTGTTACTGAAAAAATGGAAGACAGTGCCAACTCATTGTCAGAAACTAATACAGGTATTTCTGGGAATCCATCTAAAAAATCTCGGGGAATAAAAATAAAGACATCAAGGGGATTTGGTTCATTGAGTATAAGCCCTTGTAGCAATGCAGAACATATGAAAGGAGAGACTGCTAAACTGAAAGAACCTGATTTGTTTAAGAGGGAAAATCAATTCAATAAGCAGGAATTAGATGCTGCTTTGGAGGTAATTCTTAAACACCCTTATAGTATCTACTTTGCTTGTTTTACACACATTAGCAGAATGTATATATGACAAAGTGATCTTTTCTTTCTTAATAAATAGGTAATAAGAAAAATTATGAAGATGGATGCAGCAGAACCATTCAATGTTCCTGTGAATCCTGTTGCTCTTGGAATACCAGTAAGCATCTTTTCTTAGTAGTCTTTTGCTTTCATTTCTAGCTATAGCTGGATGCTTATGACTAAAATAGGTTGAAGAATAAATTCCTGTATGTTTAGTCCACAAATATTTCAATTTATTAGTTTATGATTCTTGATCTTTTCACGCTTCCAAATCATTTAGCTGATGTAAAATTACTGTTAAAATGTTGTAACCAGGATTACTTTGATGTCATTGATACGCCAATGGACTTTGGTACCATATGTAGTAATCTTGAAAGTGGTAATAAGTACATGAATTCCAAGGAGGTCTATAAAGATGTGCAATATATATGGGATAACTGCTACAAGTACAATAATAAAGGTGATTACATCTTGGAGCTCATGAAGCGGGTGAAGAAAAACTTTGCAAAATACTGGGCGGCTACTGGTTTGCTCGGTGATAATCTTGAAGGAACTAGTGGTAAGTGTTGTGTATTTGACCCTCAGTCACTTGTTTTTGTAGCTTTGCATGTGCTTTTTGTCCAAATGAATTACCCTCTTCCTTTTCGTTTTCCCTTCATTCTTTTTGGATCTGAAGAACACACAAGAATTTTGGAATTAATCCATAATTTTAAAGAAATCTTAGAGCTAACCTCTGATCATCTGAAAGGAAACGTGTTCCTTCTGAGTTCTCACTTGTTTTGGCCTTTTGACATATGAATAAATGTAACTGGTTCTGTAGTTTTGTGATTTTCTTTTAGCTTTTCTTTAGTTCCAAGTATATTTCAACGATTGTTTTTGCATGTTCTTCAAGATGTTTGAATTTTGAAAGGATTATAACCTTTTATCTTTTATCTTTCTTTTCTTTTTTTTTTCTCTCTCTTTTAGGACCAATCGATTTACATCTGTAACATTGCTGCTAATCAATTTTTACCATGTGCTAATTACTCATTATTGGATGTATTTTTTTGATGATTTCATTGTCTTTTCTCCTTGTAGGTGGTGATACAATTCAAATGAAAGATAGTGCACCTTCCAACATTGGAAAGATCCCTGTGAAAAGTGTTCCCTTAAACCTAGTAAACAAGAAGCGCCATGGGTATGTTTCATTTCAATATATATATTCATATAAAGACATGCAATGTGATATATAAAGATTGTAAAGTTGCAACACAATATTCTTGATGGTACAATATGCATGTGCTATAACTTCTTAATCTTAAAATCGTTTTGGTATGAGTAAGTCAATAAATTAGGAAAGTGCAGCTTTAGGGGAAAAAAGATGATATTTCACTTATTGATTTAAGGGATTGTCTTGTGTTTTGGACAATAAAAGTAGAAACTTTTGAGATCTTTAGGACGGAAGTAATAAAATTGGGAATTCTTATTGTGATTTGCTTCTTTAATTTAGCAGATTTTGTCTGTTATGCCATTTAAATTATATCAAATGGTTACTGACATTGATTGTTCACTTAAGATTGCTCTGTTTATTCCTCACTTCCACCCCCTCCCTCTCCCTTGATGTCTCCAGACTCAAAAAGCACAAGGATGGCTGTCTATGTGCAATTTGTGTTATGATGCGCCGCCGACAGGAGCGTGAGGAAAGTGCTCGAATGTTTGAAGATCATGCTGAAGCTAGTGATGATTATATAGATGAAGAGGCCAGGGCGCAGGTAGGTTTGTCACTGCTTTATGGTTTAGTCTGATGATGCTATTTGAATAACATTGCATTTCCTGAGGCCAGACTATACTAGTATTCAAATTTATGAACTTTTTGTAGCTTCTCCTAAGATCCATGATGTGCTGTCAAGTTAACCATAGCTTAATTATTTAAAGTCACTCTAATCTTGTGTGGCATGATGAGATTAGTGTAAAATTATCGCAATAGTTTATGTTTTGTCCTCTGCATGTACATAATTCGTAATGCGGATGAGAGTTATTTTAGCCCAATATCATTCTAAATTTATTATGTGTCCTGGAGGAAAAATTTCTTCACTAAATATTACTTTCTAATCTTGCTTGTGAAGGAAACTTTTCAGGTAGAGAGCCCTGGCGGTGAGTATACTTCATCAAGTACAGATAACTCAATGGAACAGGATGGAGGTGCTGAGATCGAACAGAGAGGAGGTGAGGTCAAATCAGAATATACGCAGGAGAAGCCCAATGATGAGAATGAAACAGAGATGACAGACCAAGAAAAAGAAGAGGGTGAAATAAGTGAGCAATCACAGTTAGGTCAGAGATCCCAGGATCAGCATACAAGACACATTCAGCCATCAAATATGGGATCAGCTGATAATGTCTCAAACAAATCAAAGGGAGAGGATACACCTTCACAGAATGCAGATGTGGATCTGGCAGTTGAGCAGCGAAAGGCTAAGGTAATAAACCCTTTTTTCTCTTTTCTTTTTCCCCTGGGGATTGTTGATGCTGTTTATCAGATGTTTTTTTTCCTGTATAAACACTACGGTGTAGATTTCATTTACAAGGTTGCTTCTTTGATAATGGTGCCATCAATCAATCTTTTTTACAGGAAATGCTGGACAAGAGCCAGCGGGCTAAAATGTATGAGAGACTCCAGTATTTGGAGAAATCAATGCTTTTCGAAATAAGTAGTACCATTTTTTATGACAAGCAGAAATCTGTTTGGAATGGACCTCATTCCCTTGTCAAGCGTGAAGATACAATTCGGAGAAGAAACTCACTTCTTGATGCCATCACCACTTTGATGAAATAGTTTCTCTGTACTTTTAACTTTCATGACAGAAAACCTTTTATGGGATGTCGATTAGGTTGACCCTGTCTGTACTATAATCAGGATATTGATTACCATGATCTGACAGTATAGCCTGCTTGCAGTTCATTTGGTTAGTGTAGAAGAAGTTGGATATCTGTATATGATAACATAATAATAATGTTTACATATTTCAAAACACATTGGATAGTCAAATTATAGCCTATACAATAATTTATTTTCATGTGTCTTGCATGATTATCTCTGTTTTATGGTGAACATTAACTCCTAATTCAGGACCAGTTCAAGTGCAGGTAAAGGTGTTTACATTACCAAAGAATAGAACTGTTAATGAAACATGTTGCAGCTATAAAATAGAGAGAGAATCCAAGTGAAAAATGTTGCTAGCAGTTTATAAATTCCTCATAATTTAGGTACAGTTCATCACCTGGTCTCCACCAAGTTCACTGGAGCTTCTTTTTCAAGGCATATCTAAGACTCTCCTATCTTTGTCCGTGAAAATGAAGCAGAAAAGCACAACAATAGCAACTTAGGAATATATGGTGCATTGGAAGTCTGATTCATGTTTCTGAAGGCAAATTGTATTTAACATGTCCAAGATAGAGACCGCAAGCAGGGGCCATTGGACTGGCAGCACTTACTGTCTTAGCTTCCAGAATACGTTGGACTGCAACAAAATTTGCAACCACCATTGAAGTATTAATAATTACAATATAATAATAATATTGAATCCATGCTGTTAATATATAAGCACAGAAAGTGGAATTCAAGCATAAAATAATTACCATCAGGAACGGTAAGCTCTCCTGTGCCAACAGATTTCAGAACACCAACCAGCAGTCTAACCTGTTCAAAATGGAAACATTATGCCCTAAGAAAGGTGCATTTGAATGTAAATAAACCTACAATCTCCAAGGCCTAAGGATAATTAATTATCAATTAGATCAAAAACCAAATTTGACTTTGCATCGGACTTTGGACTAAAAGAGAAGAATTCAATATAATTTGTCTTGCAGCATGAAGCTATTTGGAAACATTCATGAAAACAAGATGTAATATCACGGGCACATGAATTATATGAGGCAACATTTCCCCTAGTAAGAACTAGTGGAAAAGATCACAATAGCCTTCTAGCAAATATCCTCAGATAGTTGACTTTGAAACTTGACATACCTTCAAAGAAGAAAATAAATGGATAGTAATCTTTAGTTGTAAAGATCACAATAGCCTTACAATCCAAAATATATTAGTATATGAAGGTAAGGTAAGAAGAACCTTAAAAGGCTTGTGATACCAACCTGGTGGTATAGGAAAGAACGCGCCCGTGCAGTTACCACAAAGCATCGATGTTGTCTTCTCATACCAAATACCGTCCTAGTCCTAGTCCTAGTCTCACAATTGGAACCTTCAATATTTACTTGGCAGGGTATCGCAGAAAGATGTGACAGTTCAGATTCTGACTTGATTACACCTAGAGAGGGATCTTCTCCCAAACAATTGCTCTGTTCCCTCTCTGAAACAGAGGGAAAATGTAGAGATGAAACAACCTCAATAACATTGAATTCATCCAATGTTCTGATAGGTGATTTGGCCTGTCAAAACCATTGAGATACAGTAACTATCAAAGACTCAAGAAACAAGGTGGGAGTGAGCACTTTCACTTTCCTATACAGTTGATAATTTACAACCTTGTACAAGGCAAAGAAGCCCAACAAAGACTTCGTAGAGAAAAGTTCTTGAAATACGTTATCAATGACGAATGTTTCCTCTATCCTCTTCATGTAGGTTGTGCATTCCCAATTAATACAAAACTACTATATCTGAGTAACGTTGGAAACATAAATATATGATGCGGGGATGTAGCTATGTACCTATACATGCAGAGATCATAATTTTAATCTAAGTTCTCGACAGGAAGAACAAACCTGGCACGCAGCAGCCCTAAAAGAACTGAAATCATGACGTCCAATAAGAACTTTACATGCTTTCTGCATTTAGATCAGATAAAAAAAAAAAAAAAAACCTTCAGTCATCAACAAACATCAGAAAAGAGAAACCCAAAATGTGGAGCCTCAAAATCCTCACGCACCTGCATAGTTTGAAGATTCAGTTCTTCAGAAATATGCCAAGCTCGGTCTTTTTCAAATGTGGACAAGGGTTCTGGACCAGATAGCAAGCGATAGAAGTACCTAAAAGGAAATTTTCAACAACATCAGGCAGAAACATTCATACTCAAGGAAAATGTATATAACATAACAACATATATCATTAACTAAGCCAATGTATTCTAAAGCTAATAGGAGAAGTAATTTTAGTTGTTTTTTTTCAAATATTAAGCCTATGCAGAAGATGGAAGTTGGGAAAGAATATAGATTTTCCATTTCCAGGGGCAGTAAGCTAGAAGACATGCATTAGATTTAACATAATACTTTAAACTCCAAAGTAAATGAATCAGTATGTAGGGGTACATCTTGTGTCCACTGATAGGTACCTACGTGCGTTCTTGAGCCCTATATCTGGAGTGAAAATCAGATGGAACACACCGCACATCAATAACCATTATGTCACCCTCATTCTTCTGCAACAAAACCAGAATGAATAATTTCTCAGCATAGGGTTGTCTAAAGATATTATAAGAGAGCTAGTATAGTTAGTTTATGAAAACCAAAGTAACAAAACATATAGATATAGATACTCGTTGCATCTTAGACAATATAATTCCAACAGTCTTTACTTACAAATCAATAATTCAAGGGGACCACCAAATATAAATAAAAGAGAATTTGCTGTTATTTATTCCATCACAATATTAGCTTTAGACTATATAAATAAAATTTTCAGAAGAAACTTCTGTATTTATCTTTACAAAAATGTTCTCCTTAAATGATGATTATAAAGAATCATCTCAAGATTTGAAATTCTCTGTCTGTCATTATCTCTACACTCTCAATAAGCAACTACAGTATGAAGGTTCCATTTTACAAAAATAGACAATGCTTATTCACAGAAACAGAAGAAGAGAGAGAAAGGGGAAGAGAAGAACAAGGCAGATGAAAACAAGTTACATGCCGTCAGAAGAATCATTTTGCATTCTCTAAACATAGACAATGCAAAGGCTATCACATCATATAACTTCTTATTCAAATTCCAGCTGAGAGGAAATTAAAAAACTTAAAGAACAGTATAGAGGGACAACGAAACCCAAATACATATACTGGACATCGTAATACCTACCTGTAAGAAATGATTGACAGCTCTTTTAACAACAGCAGGTTCATGGGGAGGTAACTGCACAGACACAACTATAGCCATGAAAAAGAACCTCAAAGCAATAAAAGCCAAACTCCTTTGAATGAAATCTTGAACAATGCCATCAGACATACACTTTGAATAATCCAATATTCTGTATATGCAAGAAAGGATAGAACAAAAGTATTGAAAGCATTCTTGATATTCTTGAGGTAGTATTTTCGAGTTGCTACCTCTTTTTGAAATCACAGGGAAATGAGTGTGAACCACACTCATAAAGAATAACAGGATTAGGATACATGTTGAAAACATATCACTAGGTCAGCAAGTCTCCTTTTGTTTATGCTTTCAAAATGTACATGACAATTAGCTGCAACATGGTAACTCAAAAAGATAAAAAAGGAAGAGGGAACCTCACCAATTCACCCGGTTTCCTTTTGCTTATTCGTTCAACATCAACATGGCAGACATTTGATAAAGCATGAACTCCTGCATCCTACACATTATGTGTAGATAATATAAGAAACAAAATAATAAGGAAACAAGATGGAGTGGTATGTCAAAGACTCCTCCACAAATAAAACTCTTGCCAAATATAACCCAATTTCCCAAATCAAACTCCTGAATTGGCTGATACAAAAATAGATTGGTTTGTTTTTCTTTATAAATAGTAAAATATTGCACCAATGCATTTAGTAAAACTTGTTCTCAAGGAAATGCATCCCCAAGTTGTCTCCTTTCAACAACATATTCTATGAATATATTGAGTTTAGATATGAATTTCATTCTGAGAAAACGGGAAAGCACCATCAAAATTTCATGGAGTAAGAACGGAAATTGTCCTTCACGATGTGGAAATACTCACAGTTCGACTCGAGCAAAAGATAGAAACCGGCTGTCCAATGAACTTATGAAAAGCATCCTGCGGAAACACAAACAACAAAAATTTTAACAAGTACACCCATCACAAAATCCTCCTCTATCTCCAAAATAACCCCACATTGTAAAATCCACAAAAAAGAAAAAAAAAATCAAATTGATACAAGCGAGTAAGAAACTTCACAGCAAGAACGTCCACAACTGTTCGAGCATTAGATTGCTGTTGAGCTCCGGAGAATCGTGTTCCAATGTATTCAACGGCAATCAAGTATCGTTGAATTCTAGGGTTCGAATTCACTCTCATTTGCACCTCCTGATCTTCTCCTTCAACTTCGTCGTCTTCTCCTCCAATGGTGTCCTCTTCCTCCTCCTCTACTCTGGCTATCTTTTTAGGCCGTTCAGAAGAACGGTCTTGAAGTGGCTGGTCAAGAGAGTTCTTTGAAGTGTTAGAGCTTGACGGCAATGATTCATCGCCTGTCATCGGTAATGTCAATTTTTAGTTTACAGTTTTCTTAATTTTTCTTTTTGTTCCGGCAGTTCAAGAAGGCTTCAAGCGGGTTTATTATAATTTCAATTTCATTTTATTTCTAAAAAAAATAAAATTCTAATTTTTTTTTATAATAATTATATATTCAAATTTAACCCTTATACATTATTTTCATTATTAAAAAAAATTAAATTAAAAATAATTATTTATATTTATATATTAGTTTTTACAAATTAATTTCCACATTCTCTATATGGTTCTCAAACGTTTGGTACATCTGCAAAGTTAATATTTATATTAAATCTTGCTTTCAATTTAATGTTTATTGTGAGTATTTATTTTTATTTAATTATTATTTTTTATAATAATTATACATGATTACAACTCTTCTATTTATATTCTTTTATATTTTTAATGGATGATTATGATTAATTTAATTAAGTAGTAATTAAGTTTATAAAAAAGTTATGTATTATATAATCATATCTAAAACTTTTTACAATATGAATTTTTTAGAATGTTATATAAAATTTTACAAAATCATAAAAATATATCGAATTATTAATTTTTCACAATTAGTGTGTATAGAGTATAATACATATTTTCGTATTTAAGACACTTTTTAATATTATTGTGTCTTAAATTCAAAAAAATTTAAAATTATAAATTAAACTATAAATTTAAGTAAATTAAAAAAATTTGGAATTTTAAAAAAATAATAATAATAATGAAAATGTTATGGGAAGTTAAGTAATGGTTCCCAAGATTCTTTATAGAACTTAGGGCAAATGAAGTTCTCTTAGATCACAATGGAGGATTTTCTACCATATTACTTATCAATCAATCAATCAAATTTTTTTTTTTTAAGTAAGTGAAGATTGTCTTGAGAATCAATCAATTATCCTAAAGAATAAAGGTTCAATTCAAAGATCTTATAAATTAAGGTAAAAAACATCCTTTCTTGTGATAAATTTGAATACCTAAAGGCCATCAAAGAACAAAAGCTTCAAAGGTAATTTCCTCCAATTGTTTCCCTTCTTTCAAGGTTAACTTTCTGCTTTTCTTTCATGGCTTTTTGTGCTATTCCATTGTAATATTAGAATTTCTTCTCTGTTTTTTTCCCATATGTATATATATGGCTAAATTCAAGAATGGTATAAATAATAACACTTCAATTAATGCTCTAATCTTCCTAGACTTTTTATCAGAACAACTTGTTTAATAATGGCAAATGAACCATAGTAATGAATGAATCATAAAAGTGATGGGTTTTTTGTTTTTTTTTTTTCACATGTTAGACAAAGAAAGAAATGGGAAGGGGAAAGCTAAACATGGAATTGATCAGAAAGGAGAAGTCTAGAAACACAACATTCAAGAAAAGAAAAGAAGGATTGTTGAGGAAGATTCACGAATTCACTACTCTTTGTGATGTTAGTGCGTGCATGATCATCTATGGACCTAAGCAGGATTCCGGCGGTGCAGTTGAACCGGAGGTGTGGCCGGAGAATAAAGAGGAAGTCCGGCAACTAATCGACATATACAGAAGTAAAAGCAGAGACAGCGGAAGTTGCAGAGTGTACGGATTGGGCGACTTTTTTGACGACAGGAAGAAGAGAATGGAAGACGAGTTAGAGAAGTTACGGAAGAAGAATACGGAATCGAAGTTTCCGACATGGATTGATTTCTTGAGCTTTTTATCGGAGATGCAATTGAGAAATTTAGCTAGCGGATTGAGCCATAAGATTGAAATTGTTAAGAACAGGATTGAATCGATCAAACGAAGTGATGAAGATCATCAACAAAATCAAAACCTGGATATGATGATGATGATGATGACGACCACGACCTCCAAATCTCATCCTTTTCCTCCTGGCTTGATTCAGAGAGGTATAGAATTGAATCTCATGAATCAACAACAACAACAACAACAAAGCATTTCTGGAATGAATGTGAATGCTATTTTGAATCCTTCCGAGATGATTCCTTATCAAACCATTGATCAGGAACAGCAATTGCATTCAATCAATCAGAATTCAATGATGATGATGTTGATGAACGACGACGATCACCTTCGGCAGCATCATCATCATCATCATCAGCAGATGCAAATTGGTGGAGCAAATGGAGGTTGCAACATCCAGCGTGCTGCATTCAAGCGCCAAGTTTATTTTGAATCAACAGCTGAGATGATTGATAATAGTAATATGCTCTACAACAATGATACTTACAACAACAATAACCCTAACCCTAAACCATTGACTCGATATTATGCTCAGACGCTACTGCAGCCACCGTTGGTTAGGTGTCCGGTGAGGACTGACGCTGTTGCTCCGCCGCAAGTGTATTCTCCACAGGAGGAGCTTCAGGGTATTGAATTTGTTCAGAATCACTAGGGAATGAATTAGTGTCTTATCATGACAGGGCTATTAACCTTTTCTTTTATCAGTAGGAGTTTGTTTTGTTTATGTTTTAAAATTGCCTTGGAATTCCTCCAATGGTTCTTTAATTAGGTCAAGACTCTAAAACTACTCATCTCCATCTCCATCAATTCTAATTCTTCCTCTTCCTTATTCATTTGAGAACACTAATTTAAATATAAGTAAAATTTCAATATCTTAGCAACAATAACGAGGAAGGGAAGGAAAAGCGCTGAAGAACAACTGTTTAACCAGAAAAAGGAAGAACTAAAATATGATCTTTTTAAAAAACAAAAGATTCAGGACATCCAGAGAAGTAAAAAAATGAGCAAAAAGAGGTGATCTCCCTTAACTGAATAAAGGAAAACACCAATTATACCAGCCAGAAATATAAGACTAACAAGAGATAAAAAAAAGCCAAAACTATTTCCCTATATCAAGAAAAAGGAAAAAAAAAAAAAAAAAAAAAAAACTTAATTCAACTTAAAGATCAGAAATGGAAAACCCCCCTTCTCTCCTCCTATAATATTTTTATGATATGTGCCTGTTAGAGGTTACTTTGTATCTGGTTCCTGTATTGGTTGAGAATCCAGCGAAAGGTTTTTGGTGAGAGCAACAATGGATGGGACATCATCGGTTTTGGAATTTTCATCAGCCTTCTCACCTCCATGACTATCTTTCTGCACAACAACCAAACACATAGACAACCCATAAGCTAGAGAAAGTTTCATCAAACTATAATGGGAATGCTTTATGACCCCTAATACGTACATTTGAGGATCAATTACAGAGCATTTGCTCAGAAAATTTTAAAAAATTGCAATCAGAAAGAAATATATAGCAAGAGAGGCTGGCTTACTGCAACTTTGCCGTGCTCATAGACATCAGAGTTAGAATCTTGTTTAGAGCTTCTGTTAGCTTTTTGCAACATCTCGCGATTTTCGTAGAAGTCAAAATCGTCCAATAATGATGTTTTTGCTAAATAACTCTTGAAAATTTTCAGCATTTCTAGACCTTGATTCAGCCCAATCTGGAAATTCCAAATAATAGAAACAGAAACATCAATTAAGCACTTAAAAAAGGAAATTGTGGATCAAGTATTTGAATCAAGCCAATACCTCTTGAGTGTCCCGGCTATATGTCACAGACCGATTATCATTATTTTCAAGAATGATATGTCGCAATAGATTATTAGGGATGTCTTTAACGATATGCCACTTCACTGGGAAAAAACCACTCCACTTGTCAAGCTGCCAGAAATCCATATTTTTGTTAAAATCCACCCGCCCAATCATCTCAGCAACACCTATAAATTGCCCACTGCCATTTACCTGAAAACGTGAGCAAATTGATTAAGAAATGTCTAGTTAAAACAGAGAAAAGAATTCAGCATCATGAAAAAGATATAGATTCCACAATAAACAAATAAAAGAATATGAAAGCTCACCGAAAAGAAGAGGAACACTGGATATTTGGATCCAGTTTCAATAGCTTTAGTCTCAGCATCATGGAAAGCATCGTCTAACTTCCTATTGCCATTGGGAGTACTGGACCAAACATCATATTTTACACACTTGTGAACATCATCTTCACTGTAAGACTTAATCACATAAAATTTGGCACTCTCATACTCGGATTGAAATCCTTCTAAGTTATATTTATCCCTTTGAATCATCTGTTCTTTCCGTTCCTGCTCACCAGACACCTTTGAGGCGTCTACCTTAGTATTGGCCCTAGGACCACGAGTAAGCTCTTCAAACTCTCCCTCTCGCCTAAAATTCTGTCTTGCCTTGAATCTTTGGTTGCCATTCCAAATCCTTGCATTTGGTTGGTAGTTCACTGTATAGTGCATATAAACACCCTGATTATGATTACCATAGAAATTCCCACCATGATAAAACCCAGGGATATTCTCCATGGAACGGAGACCAGAATCAAACTGCAATGAGCAAAGAATAACCAAATAAATTAACAGAAAAATCTCATTAGAAACAATGATGTTAGAAACACCCCAACTAAACTGGGGAGTCATTAGTTGCAATGTTAAACTCAACAGAGGATCTCTAGGCATAGCCCACAGTATTTGATACATCATCCCGCTCATAAAATCACCAACTAAAAGCTACACGTCTCACTCCACACTAGACATAAACTATCAGGCAATATCTCTAATCAATAATCAATAAAAAGCATAATAGGTTCTCCATTTTCTTAAATTATGCTTAAGGACTAAGTTATTAAGAAATACTTTACCTTGTTAAATGATCGGTGGGGCTGAGCATCAAAAGACTTGGAGAACTTAGATGGCACTGCCAACTGTCTAGTTTTGGCATTCCATGATACATTAGAAGGTTCGTTTGACAAAGGGTTATTGGTTTTTGAAGAGTTAAAACCATTTATCTTCGTTGAACCATTTCGGCCACCCGTAGGTTTCAGATTGTCAGATTTATTAACAACCTTTTTGGTGGCATCTCCAATATTCTTTGAATCCCATGTATGAGATGGAAAGGCTTCAGACCCATATGAGACAGGTTGTTGGAGGTATCCAGATGATACATAAGGCTGCTCTCCGTCAACACCCATATATCCAGTTGCATAAGGATTATAGCCAGGCATGTAGTATAACATTGAACTGTTATCAGGCTGGACACCCTAGCAAAGAAATCAATATTGCTTGTGTTGGAACATGTCACTTCATAGAAGTCAATGAAAAAAAAGGTCAGGAAAGTGGGCCACAACATACCGTATATGAACCACCTCCAGCACCAAAATGACTATGATCATCCGATTGATTATAGGCCCCACCATATGCTGAACATGCAAGTTAACAGGGAAACAAAAATTAATAGGGAAGAAGTATAAATACATATATAAACAAAAGATATTAGTCAAAAATCCAACCTGGATAGTAATAGTTATAACAGCTAGCAGGTGTATAATACATGTTTTGGTCTGCAACTGATACTTGATCACCTTTAATGCCAGAGGAAATATCTCCAAAAAAAGATCCAGGAGGTGCTGATTCACCTGCTATAACGTCTTTCTTCAAAGCCTACATACAAAACACACAAGGAGAGAAAAGAACAAAAGTGAGAAAAATATAGAGCATTTGCCACAAAAGTAAATTTGTGCTTCTTATTTCAAAATACTTGGACCAATCAACATCCATGTATCCTCATGAAAAATCATTGCAAATTCATAAAAAAGAGAATTGAAAATATATATATATAAGTCATATCAGACTTGCATAGGACCCATTTCAGCAGAACGTACCATATCTTTGTCAGAAGATTTAGCCAAAGGATCAGTCTGGAGTCCCTGAACACCTGGTCCAGCTGCCATGAGCAAACCATTCACTAATGAACTTATTTTCAATGAAAGATTAAATAATCAAGTAAAATAGCTCAAACCACTAAAGCTTCCATATAACAAAGGAACAGAAAGTTTCTCAGCATAACAGAAGGTACATAGAAGATCAATCCTAGTCGTAATCATGAAAAAAATCACCTTCAGAAAGAAGGAATAGAAATGCATATGATACATGAAAAATCAAAAGGATCAGAATATAGAAGGGGCTATATTTGAGAAGTCATCTTGGTCATCCCAGCACAAAGTCATAAAAGAAATGAGGAAAATGTTTTACACCACCACCATACAACAAAGAGTAAATAGAATTCCTTCAACAGCGTAAAACATATAAAGAAAATGGCTACATGAGTAAACATTAAAATACAGTGCAAAACAAAAGGGAAAAATTAAAAAAGAAAACTACATCCATGAACTCTTTAATATAGTTTTAAAGCAAAATTCAGCATAAAACAAACATAAAAATCCATGAAAAAAATATAAAAATAGTCAGCAATACCATGTTGTGTAATCTTCTCTCCAGCCATAGTCAGTTTTCAAATGTCCCTGATAAAATAAAATCAAGAATTAAGAGAAGAGGATAAAGCATAAGTATTAAAGCACCATTTAGAACATATATAAGTCCATATAACATCAATGATCGAAAAGGCAATTTAAATTATCCCTCTTGCATGTGATATTATTACATATGCTGTTAAACCAAAGAGTTCTTCACTACTATACAAAAGTTAGGGCAATGAAACACTGACAAAGACAATCCTTCTCACATACTCCATGAGTTAATAAACACCAGAAAACGACCAAAATTCTTTGTATACCAGGAAAAAATTAAAAAAAAAAGGAAATGACAAACAGAAAATGCCAGATATTTCACTTTCCACTTCAAAGGATAATCACAGGCATAAAACCACAACTCAAAACATCTGGGAATTTTTATTTTCTATTTAGGGGGAAAAAAAGGATTTCTCGAGACAACGATACCTTATTTCTTCCTCTCCTCAAAACCCCATTTGCCAACCAAAAGAAATTATACCCAAGAATTAATATAAATAAATAAATATATATATATATACACACACACACACGTGTGTATATCCTTTCTGAATCAAAATTTCAGTGAAGACCGAAATTCAAGATTCAAGATTCAAAAAAAGAAAAAAGAAAAAGAAAAACAGGAGGCAAAAACAGCTGAAAACCAATACCTAAAATTGACTAAAAATACTAATTTCCCTCTCAAAAGATTACAACCCATTACCACATTCCATCAAAAAATAAAATAAAATGAAATAAATCGCGGAAGAATCGTTCCCCAAAAAATATTCAAACTAAAAGGCAAGTAACCAAGAATTAAAGCTCAAAAAGTAGTTCAGAAACTTACCAACGAAACAATCAAGAAGGAAAAAATTTGAAAAAGAAATAAAGAAAAGAAACAAGGGGAGGGAGGGGCAAAACTTAAAGATCGGAACAGAGAAAACCTCCAACGGATATCAAGTAATATCCTCCAGCCGGTAAAACGGCCGCGGAAAACCGCTTCCAAAGTAGACGGGATCGAAAGCGGTTCCCGGAGGAAAAATAAAAATCAAGGAGAGAGAGAGAGAGGGGGGAAAAGGCAGAGTAAGGACGAAGAAGAAGTATAAGTAAAGAAGTGAAGTGAGAGAGAGAGAGAGAGGAAGGGGAGGCGTGGAAAGTGTGAAGAGAGAGTATCTAACCTAACCATTGAATTTTTGTATATCCGACGGACGAAATTAATTTCTTAGTGCGGTGGAAGTAATGTGAGACGTTGATTTATTAGATCGGTGCATTGATTTTTTTTTTTTTTTCTCGGTAAATTTTCATTTTCCCTCCTAAAATATGAAAATGTAATTCAAAATTCATTGTTCTTAAAAGTCAATTTAGTGATTCTTTTGTTTTTTTCCTTTTTTTTTTTATTATAAATCTTGTAATTAATGTAAGTTTATTTCCATATAAATTTTTAAAATTTGTAAAAGTAAATATGAAAATTATATTAATGTCTTGGGTAATATATATATATATATATATATATATATATATATATATAAAATTTTTTAAAGAAAAGGTATAATCGTACAAGAGGTGCAAAAACCACAATGTTGACAAAGGGCCACGTTCGAAAGCACTTTAATAAAAGGTGGGCTTTTTACCCAATTATCTTTGGGCAAAAGGACTAAAGACAGATAGGTTTCTTAATCATATTGGGCCCATTTTGGGCTGACAACCGGTTCAACTTTTAAGTGTCAACATATTTGTATTCCATATTAAAAAAAAAACAACTAGGGCACAATTATTTTAAATAGATTTCAAATTGTGAAAAACACTTCATTCAGATCACGAGTTCAAGAAGAAGCAATGAACAAAGAGCTCATAAAGCCAATGTTTAGCATTGTTATAAGAAGAATGAAGTACAATCTATATAATATATAACTATGATACAAGGAGATTGCAATAAAATGTTAGTATTGCAATCTCATTAAGTATAAAAAGGGGGAAAAAATCTAAATATTTTCCCAGTGCTATTTTGGCCACAAAATCTCCCTCCTATTGCTACACAAAAAAGAAAACAGTTACTACTATAATAATGGACAAAGCTCAAACATGGTAAAAGCCACAAATAAATGAACCAAAACGAAGAGAAATTCCTATTTCTCATCAAATTAAAAGGTCTTGACAAATTTTAGGACAAATTTTCTCTTTCGCGAGAATCTTAGATGATTCGACGATAGAAGAAGAAGAGGAAGAAGATTGATAACCGGGAGAGTGCCGAGGAAATTCCGATAACATCTGAACAACTTCTCTCATCGTCGGCCTTTCGACGCTGTTCTCCTGAATACAGAGCATCGATATGAAGAATAAATGCATTGCTTCGTCTTTAGGTACCGTTGTCGTCAATCTCGGATCGACGATTCGGTTCACTTCTTCTCTCCGACAATTCGTCGCTCGTCTCGCCCATTGCACAATATCTACTCCTTCCCCAAAATCACCCAACGGACGCCGCCCTGTTATCAGTTCTAGTAACACTACTCCGAAACTATATACGTCGCTTTTCTCATCAACGCGTAACGTGTATGCGTACTCTGCCGGACCAAACAAAAAAAAAACACACACACACAAAATTAAATTTACAGTTAAAATGAATAATAATATATGAATTGCAAGTGTGGGGGACAAATGTGTGGGCGTATCTTTGTTGGTAAGGGCGTAAAAATAGTGCGGTGAATGTCGGGTTAGCTTTCACGACAAACGACGTAGTTGGGCCTTTTTTCTTTCTATGTCAGTCCAAAAGTATCGGATTGACCCAAATTTTGATGAATATATATGGATCAAGAACCATAATGGACCCCACTCTCCAACTGGCACATAATAAGAACTTCTCTAAAACTAAAGATTTAGATACATTATAATTTTTTTTTTTTTTTACTTCACAAATGAAATTATTTATGAACATGACTTTGTGTTTATCGAATCAATCATTTCATATGGATGTGTGACTGATACCCTTTTAAATTTTTGGAAATATTCTTGTGATATTTTTCTTTGACATCAAATTGTTAGAGAAAGTGTTGTATAATTAGGCAATAAACATGGGACAAATGCAAGTTTGCATGGCAGAAATGGGGGAAAAGGTAAAAGCTTGCATAAACAAGGAAAAATGGCAGAGTAAGTAGGAATGTATAGTGGGACGTACCAGGGGCAATGTAACCATAAGAACCTGCAATGGCTGACATACACTCAGAAGCACCAGAATCCACCAAGAATTTAGCCAATCCAAAATCAGCAACGTGAGCTTCGAAGCTAGAATTCAGCAAAATATTGTTGGATTTGACGTCCCGATGAACAATCAATGGAGAACAATCGTGATGAAGATAACAGAGTCCTTTTGCAGATTCAAGAGCTATTTTGTATCTCAAATGCCATCCCAACAGAAACCCTCCTTTTTTCGCCTGCCCGTGTAAGGATTCTCCTAAACTTCCGTTCCTCATGTATTCGTACACGAGGAGATTGGTTTCCTTGTTCGAGCAGAATGCGAGTAATCTCACGATGTTTCTGTGCCGGATGTTGCCTAAAGTTCTGATTTCTGCTCTGAATCCATGGTCGTCGTGGCTGTTACTGCTGAAATTGAACAGTTTTTTCACCGCTATTTCGACTCCGTTTGGCATTTTACCGTGGTATACGATTCCCGCTCCTCCTCTGCCGATCACGTTCCCGTCTTTTACGCACTCAAGGACGTCGGAGACGGTGAAATCTAGGTTTTGGAAGGCTGTCATTTTCCATGAATTTGAACCCCCAATATTTCGCTTGAACGATTTAGCTTTGATTATTGCTGCAATTGCGAAAATCAAGGAGCAAATCAATAACCCTAGGGCGAAAATTAGCTTGAATTCTCCCCGTGCTTTTCCCGGTGGACTTGTTACGGGAGTGACATTGCAGGGATTGTTAAGTAAGGATCCACAGAGCTGTGGATTTCCGGCGAAGGAAGAGGCGTTGAAGAACGCAAATTGACCGGATTCCGGTAGCTTGCCCGAAAGATCGTTGAAAGAAAAATCGGCGGTGGTTAGACTTCTCATGGAACCGATTGATTTCGGTATCGTCTCGTTCAAATGATTTCTCGACAGATTCAAGTAATTCAATATCCTAATGCTGGAAATCTGAGGAGGAATTGAACCGGAGATGTTGTTTTGGCTAATGTCTAGATAGGTTAGATGAAGACAGTTCCCAATTTCAGGCGGAATTTCACCGGAAATTGAATTCGCACTCAGGTCGAGCTTCACCATTTCTCTGAGTTCACCAACGGAAGGTGGAATCGGACCGGAAATTTTGTTTCCGCCTACCAAAAGGATTTGAAGAGAAGAGAAAACAGCAATCGAGAAAGGCAACGAACCGGAAAGCTGGTTGTTAGACAGATTCAACTGTCCTAATTTGGTCGATGAATTCGATGAAGAATTCTCGCCGCGTTCCTCTTCAGATAGTGTTCCGGACAACATATTGTTATGCAACTCGAGAAGATTGAGTTCCGGCAAGTATATAAATCCATTTGGAATACTACCATTCAAATAATTCTGCCCTAATCTCACTCTAACAAGGGTTGTGCAGGTTCCCAATCCTTCAGGAATTGAACCAAACAGAAAATTTTTGAGAAGAATCAAGATTCTAAGCTGTTTCGATGCACACAAATTTGGTGGGATTGTACCCGTTAGCTTATTTGAAGACAAATCCAGCTCTTGAAGCTTCTGATTCTTGCCAAGATTATCCGGGATAATGCCGGTAAAGTTGTTCTTCCATAGATAAAGAACTTCCAAATTGGGAAAATCTGCTACAAAGTCTGGTATTGAGCCATGTAATCTGTTCATAAACAGGTTGAAAAGTCGAAGTTGTCTGAGATTTATCAACTCATATGGGATTTCTCCAGTCAGTGAATTAGCAGAAAGATCAAGATTCACCATACTGGTAAGATTACCTAATTGTTTAGGTATTGAACCAGAAAGGCCATTGATATCCAAGAAGAGAGTATGAAGCATTTTCAAGTTTCCAAGCTCTGGAGGAATAAACCCATCCAATTCACAGCTCGAAAGATCCAAATGAACTAAATTCTGAAGCTTTCCAAACTCTTTCGGAATCCCACCTTCGAATTCATTGAAGTAGCCCAGGTAAAGTTCTTTCAGATTGGTCAAATTCCCCATCTCACTAGGGATTTTTCCAATGAGATTGTTTCCTGCAAGTGACAAATACTCCAATCCAATCAAACTTCCATAGCTTTCAGGGATTTTCCCCTGAAAAAAATTCCCACCCAAATCCAAACGTTTCAGTTTCTTCTTCAAGCTAAGAACTCCAAGAGGAAGGAAATCAGTGAAATTGTTGTTGTAAGCATCGAAAACTTCTAAATTTGGTAAAGTGGAGTAGTTCCAGTCCAGTCCACCACTGAACTGATTGTTTGATATGTTAAGAGATCTCAGATTACTCATGTTTTCAATCCTGATTTCTCCAGTGAAGTTGTTCCCATCAAGACTTAGATCCACCAGCTCTTCAAGACTCGAAATTTCAGGCGAAACAGTGCCGTAAAGATTCATCCCAGATATGTTTACAGAGACTACTCTGCCATTGAAGCACTTAATTCCATACCAAGAACAGAGTGAGTTCGGTTCAGAAGTGTTCCAAGAAAGAATATTGGTAGCGGCAGTGGGATTAGAATAAGAAGAAGACTGAAACCCTTCTTTAACGGAGACTAAGGCATGGAAATCTGCAAGAAATGAAGAAGAAGAAGAAGAAAAAGCAGTTCCAACAATGGAGAAAAATGTCACAACAAGAAATGGCACCATTGTTTTTTTCTCTGTTTTGTCGTTGTTTTCTTTCTTTTAAGGAAAGTGACGAGTTGTTGTTGTTGTTGTTGAGAAGAAGAAGAAGAAACAAAGGATTATTATAAGAAGAAGAAGCTGATTTCTGATGAATTTTTCAGAAAAGAAAAGAAAAGTTAACAATAAGGAGGGAATCTGATGAATTCCAAGTCTGTAATACTCATTTAAAGAATCAAACATCTTGAAAACAAAAGGAGTCTTCAAATTCAAGGAAGAAGCTAAACCTTCCCTTTTTCTTCCTTCCCTTTTCTCTTTTTTCTCTACGAGAGAGAAAATATATACATATACATATATATATATATATATATATATCTGTATGTATATATATATATATACTAAGATGAAAGAAATTTTTGTTGGGTCATAAACCAGAGAGAGACACCTTCTTCTTAAACAAAAGAAAAGATAAACAACAGGCAGCCGTTGGGGGTAACAGAAATTTAAAGTTCAGAGATAGAGATAGAGGAAAAGATAAAGTTGATTCTCTCTCTTTCTCCCTCTCCCTATCTCTCTATATATCTTTATTCTTATGACAAAAATACCCTTTACCTTTAGTTAAAGCCTAAAGGGCTACTCTCTCTCTCTCCCTCTTTCTCTTTCTCTCTCACTTTGAACTACAGATGATGGAATTTCACTTTCCTGGGGTGCCCTCAAAATATAGCAATAGTGGTTTTTTTTTTTTCTTTTACAAAATAATTACTTTGGAATACAAAGGAAAAAAGTGGGCTTTGGTAATCAATGCACATAGCACTATTACAAAGCTATATCTATATATATATATATATATATATAAAAAAATTTTCTTTTTTATTTTACCCAAAGTCCGAAAAGGACACCCCAAGAAGATAGATACATATTGTATTTATGGATCATTATAAACAAGGGTTTTTATGGCCATGTTCGAACATTCTTGTACTGATCTTCGTTTACCATTCCCACCAATACATACATATATACATATATGTATATACGTTTTTGTTTTTGTGTCTATTTTGGAATATTAATGTTTCAAGAATCAATAATGGTATATGTACCTATATATCGCTAACACATGTACAAATATACCCTCACAATAACAGTAATTTTTTTTCATCTTATTATATTTTTTCCTTATTTTATTATATTTATTATTACAATTAAAAATATCTAAAAAATTCAGTATGTAATATCTCATTCAATAAAAAGTTCACCCTCAAAACATAACTATAAAAAGAAACCTCTGAGATGCAAGAGAGCCAGAATAAGAAAAAAAAAAAGGGAGAATTAGGGAAGATGTGTAATAATAGTATTAATGGTATCCATGGAATGTCTTAGACAAGCATGACAGCAGAATATTAACAGAAAAATTCAACCTCGTCTTCAAGTAATTCCGCCCACCTCGTTTTTGAGGTTCAAGGAAACATTAGGAATAAATACTCAGATACCCACCTACCCTCAACTTGCATATATATATATATATATATATATATATTATACAATATACATTATAAATACACAAAAATATATCTAAATACTTATTATCAACTCTATATATTTATTTTTAGTATAAAAAAAATTATATCAAATCTCGAATTTATGAACGATTCTTCATTCGTGATATATATATATATATTGAAAATAATATTAAGTAGCAAGTGTTGTAAAATTAATATTTTAAAAATAAAGTTTAACTTTTGTATGAACTTAAATTTTTTTTATGATATCAAAATTATCATTAATATCGAGAAATGCACAGAAGAAAAGAAAGAAAGAACAGGAGCAGCAGAAGAAGAATATATGAAAACAGTTTTGCATGGCACATGTAGTATATATATATATATATGTATAGTACGACACATTCTTGAAACTATTAACATAAAAAAAACTAGATTACAAGAGAGTATTTTTGTGTACTTTGATGTGAAACATGCATAAATACATACATATATATATATATATATAAACTGTTTGTAAAAAGAAATTAAGGTAAAATGTCAGTAGAAGAGTATATTGGTGGAGACAAAATGCCTGCAAAGGACAGTGAATCAAAAAAATATAATATATATATATATATAAATATTGTAAGAAGAAGATGATTATTATTATATGATTACTATGTTTTTTTTTGGGGGGGGGGGGGAAGAATTAATGATCTTTATATAATTATAATATGAATTGTGGGGGTGGGAAATTAAGAAGGAAAGAAAAAGGAGAAATCTTTTTTTCTCTTCTTCTCTGCTTTATTTGCCCTACTGGTTTGGGACCAAAAGTTCTTGAACCAATGTAATGTAATGTTTATAATTTGTGTGTTTTGAGAGAAAGCTTTATTAGAAGATGGAATAGTCCTAAAGAGAGTGCTGAAAAAAAGTAAAAGAAGAGAGAGAAAGTACTTTTGATCTTCCACTTCATCAAGGGAAAGAAAAAGAAAAGAAAAGAAAAGAAAAACCCTTGATTTTGATCCTTCACTTCACATGGAAAGGAGTGCCCTTGTTGTGTGTATATATATATATATATATATATGTATATGTATGTATATATTTTAACTTGAACAAACACAAACACACACTCTCTTTTAGGTTTGTAAATAAGAATGAAAAAAAATAAAAATGTAAGGATCCTAATGCATGCATGGAAAAGAGAGCTCTTGTTAGTATTTAAAAGTGAACTTCTCTCTTTCCCTCTCTTCTCTCTCTCTCTCTCTCTCCTAATGTCTGGTTGGCTGGCTGGCTGGCTTTTCTTTGGCAGTGAATTTAATACTGTGTGTCTCTGTGAGTGTGGCTCCACACTTACTGTCTCTCATAACAAAGCAAAGCAAGAAACTTCACCTTTGCAATTTGCAGCAGTGTGTGTTTGTGTGTGTTTGATCCTTTGAGGAGTTGTCTAATTCAGTAGGGAAGCTCTACTTTTGAAGGGTCATTTTCTTGTACCTCTTTTTTTTTTTTTTTAGATTAAAATTATTATTTCAAATTCCCTCCCTCGAATATATATATATATATATATATATATATATATATATATAGTTAAAGAATCACTTATTGGACCAAAATTCCCTCCCTCCCCACACCCCCAAGGTGTATATAGATATATACATATAAATATAATGGAATGAAATTTTTTGATATATATATATATATATATATGCATAATTATTTCAAATTCTAAAGCTACTAACCATGCATACCAATTCTTGGCTTAGGTTAATATATATATACACACACACAAATATATATATATATATATATATATATATATATGTGTGTGTGTGTGTGTGTGTGTGTGTGTGTAAATGTATGGATCATAGCGTGACAAGAGTTTCACTTTAGTTTGTGCCAAAGGAGATGACAAGTTGATGATGAATAATGAGATGGTAGAAACTTTATGCATGGAGTTAATCAATTCAGACATTGAATTTAATTCAGGAACAAAAAAGAAAAAAGAAAAACTGACTTTGATGTGAAATATACATATCTATACACTATATATGTATATATATGTATGTATGTATAGTGGGTTGGATTGATACAGATCAGAAAAACAGGGAAAAGGCAACAGAATCAATAATTACATGCATCGTTTTCTTGATTGAAAATGGTGATGATCACTTTGGGATGAACAAAAAATTTCAAGTAGTATTTGTTTTTGTTCTTAAAGATAATAAAACAACAAACAGAACCATACATCATTACCCCAGCAAGCATGCAGAGCCCCCCCCCCCCCCCCCCCCATACACCCCCATCTTTCTTTTTTCTCAAAGGGCAAAATCATACGTTTGTCATCTCACCAGTTGTTATATAGTGTATATATATAGATATATATATATGGTTTATTTCTAAAGTCTGTTTTTTTCCCTCTGTACATATTTTTATACATGCCAGAGTTGGTTATATATATATATACATACTTATCTTTGTAATCTTTGTAATGTATCCTTCTCATCATTTGCCATATGGAAAATGCATGCATGACTTTTAGGGTTATCTTGCATTATACATACATACATATATATATATATATATACTTTTGATAGATAATATATAAAGTTGAGATTCTTCAAATTTTCTTTATACATATACATATATATATATATATATATATATATATATATATATATATTAATGATTATATTCTAACTTTTTCTCTAATGAGAGTGCCTTTTAGATTTATTGGATTTGATTTATTCTATTTCAAAAGTTTATGTTGGTCTTTATTGTACCTCAAAACTATCTTTTAATTATCATAAATACTTTGATGTTATATATAACTTTATATATATATAAAAATGAAAACTTTAATTTAAAATAGAATTAGGGTTTAAAAAGATTGGTTCAAAATGAAGATGCAAAGGTTAATTAGATTTATATTCAACAAAATAATATATAATATTAAAATAAGAAAGTCAAGAACATAATTGAGACCGCCTACTAATTAGTTAAAAGAAAAAAGTGAAGCGTGGGTTTGAATTAATTAATTAATTAATCCCTCAAAACGTTCCTGAAGAAATGTGGCAAATTGATATTTAATTAAAGAATTATATAAATAAAATAATAAAAAATGAAGAAAAAGAAAAAAGAAAGAGTCAAATTTAATCATGAAAACAAGATCTCTTCCAAAGTTATGTTCCAACAATCATGATTAATTTATATATATATATATATGAGATTAAAAAAATAACATAATAAAAAAAGTATGTTATATATACATATGTTTATATATAAATATATATGTATGTTATGTATGTATATAGGGAGGAGTAGAAAAAGTTCACATGAAAGCAAAAGGATTGAGAAAAAAGAAGCGGGAAGAGTTGTCAGGGAACAAAAAAAAAAAAAAAAAGAAGAAAGCAAAAGAAAAGTCCGACTACCATAAAATGGCCGATTACAAAAGTCCAAAGGAATTCGATTCTATTTTTCAGTTCTGTTCATTTTCTCCATCATTGTTTTTCAAACCTTATCATCATATATATACATACGTACATACATATGTGTATATATATATATATATATATATATAGATTGAAAATCAATCACTTTCTTGTTTAATTTGATTTATTAATTTTACTTAATTCAAAGTTTAAAAATTACTTTTAGCTCATGTAAGAGTTTCGAGATGAATTAACCAAAAATTGTAGAAAATAATAACTTATCTTGCAAGCTCCCACATCGGAGGTGCGAGGTGAAGGCAAGTGAGTTTAATCTCTATAAAATCTGTATTTTCGAGTATGATAATATTAAATGATTTTGATAGATAGTTATAAAGATTATAGTTTATTTAAAATAAGTTGGAAATATTAATTTTAAATTTTGACTTTTTGCTAATCTATTTTGACATTTCAAATCATCGTTAGGGAAAGAATATATATATATATATATATATATATAATTTATTTCATACGTAGTGCTGACTCAAATCTTACATTTTTAACCTTTTGTTTTTTGGCATTTATAGAAAAGGAAAAAATACTTGTGTCGGATTCTCATAAGAAGTTAGTACTATTTTTATTTATTTATTTGTTTTTTGGAAGTCATTTTCTTGTCCACAAATCCAATCTAACGACTGTGATTTTATATCTCACTTTCTGTGGGACCCACAAATCTTCTCCTCTTTGTCCATTTCAATTTACCTGTATTCACTGAAAACTTGGTAGGATTTATCTTTTTCCTTTTTTTTCTTTTTTTTAATAAACAAAATTCAATGAAAAATAATTTTATATAATAAAAAAGTTTTTCTTTTAAATATTAGAATAATTGGTGAGTTTGATCTCAAACAAATTTATCTTTCGCAAACTGAGTCCCAAAATATTTTTTTTAACTTTTAAGGTCCAAAACTTTTTTTTGTAGAGAACAATAAGGTCCTTCTTGACGGATTCTGTCAAAATTTCTAAAATTTTAAGGGCTGTTTGACTTTAGTTAATTAAAGACAATAATAAAAAAGTTATTACATATGAAATAAAAATTAATAATAATAATAAAAAAAATTTAAACGTAGAGATAAAAATTTCCTTATATTTTTAAAATTTTTATTTTGAAAATATTCTTATATTTAAAATTTTAAAAATACAAAATTTATCAAAAATAGTGAGAATATCAAAAGTCGCCGTCAATCTTCTTCTTCTCCGGTTAATCTTCTTCTTATTCTTTCTGACACAATATTTTTATCTTTTTCTAACATATTTGAAGAAATGAAAAAGAAAAAAAAATAATTGAATAAAAGGTCTTTATAGAAAGAAAAAAGAAAAAACGAGAAAGAAAGATTTATGAAATTCAAATTTTAACCAATGGAAAGAAATAAAGTTATTTTGTTTCAAGAGAAAGATGACAGTGGTGATATTGAAATACTCAGTGAATCTTCAATCATTAAAACTCATTTGACAAATCGAAGTTGTTCTAGACCACAAGAAACGAATTCAAGTGGGAGCAAAAATGGAATGTTAAATTCAAAGACATTTGAATCGATGTTTGAGTAAGTATTCGCATTCCTTATTATGAATATATTTAAGTAAATATTTAAAGATCTATGGGTGAGAAGATGATAAACCAGAATTTAAACTCAGATTCATATTGGAATTTCTCTTCTTTTGTTTTTCTTTCTCTTTCTACAAAGACTCTCTTATTCTTCTCTATTTTTTTCTTTTTTCTTTCTCTTTCTACAAAGACTCTCTTATTCTTCTCTATTTTTTTCTTTTTTCTTTCTTCAAGGATGTAAAAAACGGATAAAAATTTTGTAGAAAATAAGAAGATTGACGAAAGATTTTAATATTTTTTGATAGATTTTTTTTTTAAAAATTTTAAATGTGAGGACATTTTTATTCATTGTTTAAATATTTCTTTATTTATTTTCACATGTAATGACTTTTTTATCATTGTTTTTAATTAATTAAAGACAAATAACCATTAAAATTTTAGAAATTTTGACAGAATCCGTCAAGAATGACTTTATTATTATCTACAAAAAAAAAGTTTGAGACCTTAAAAGTTAAAAAAAATATTTTGGAACTCAACTTGTCAAAGCTAAATTTGTTTGGAATCAAACTCACAAATTATTCTTAAATATTATAAAATAAAATTTCACAATCACTCACATAAAATATTTAATTAATCATTAAGAGAATAATCTGTGTATAATTTTAATTTAAGGTAAAACTCTGAGCGTAACAATATTCTTGATTCCTCAATAAAACCTCAAAAACTGCTAAAATTTTGTCTTAATTCATCCCACTTACTCTTATTAAATTCTTAATTTTGCATTAAGACTTTTTTTTTGTGACATTTAATTGTGGTTTTCCATTTCATGGTTTTTTGGTATCTTTTGGTATTTGTCTTCAACCAAACGTCACCACAAAATCTTTGCCATCTTTTGTCTTATTCTTCCTTAAAAAAAAAAAAAAACTATCTTTATCATTTATTGTCTCAATTTATGATCTCACTATCAATTACGTAGTAAATATTAGTTTACAATTAATCTATCAACTTATAACGATAACTTTGAATTACATTTTATTCGACGTTATTTTATAATAAAAAAATATTTTTAAATTAATTATGAGTATTTAATTTTGAAATATTGACTTCTTGAATTATAATTTATACAATTTATTAAAGTATGTCAAGAATGTATAAACTTAATTAATAATATCAATTTTAAAAAATATATAAATTTTACATTTAGATAAAAAATGATTAAAACGAAGTTTTAAAAAAATAATTTAATTGATTTTGTAAAACAATCAAAATAAATTAGATCTTTCAAAGATCGAATCAATCTAAAATATTATTTAATAATAATAGTAATAATTAAAATAGTAACAATACGTGTCATGATTAATTTTTTTTTATTTAAAAATAATAGTAATAATAATAATAATCCAAGATGATGGGATCACTAACACTAACGGATTCATGACTAATTTCTGACGTGGATGCACTATAGTGTATTATCTTTTCCTTTTTTTTAAAATAAAAATTCTATCTTATATATTATATATTATATTATATGTAATTAATTTTTTTTAATCTTACAAATTTCATATTAAAATAAATTGGGTAGATATAATTTAATTATTAACAGTTAAAAAAAAACTTAATTTATTTTTAAAAAATAATAATTATATTTATAAATAAAATTGTTCTAAATATCTTAATGTATATTTGTATAATATAATTTTTATTTGAAAAAAATGTATTTTATATATATATAAATAAAGGAAGAAAAGGTGGGGATGGAGATTATAGGTGTTGACCTTGGGAGGGGTGGGAATGGTGGAAATCCAAGTCATGTTCAAATGGGGGTTGTCTGCTCAATGTCCTTTTTGGAATGATTGTGACTTATTATTGCTCCAACTTACCTACATTTTCATTTCCCCAAATAAATATTCTTAATTACTTTCTAAATTAATCAATAATAAATTATTTGATTATTATCTTCCAATTAATATAATTTTGAGTCGATATATTATCAAACTAAAATGACTTTAAATATAGTTTTATATTAAAAAAACTCAAAATATATATATTCATCTCTTGTGCCCTCAAACCAAAGCAAAGAATATATTCATGACCATAATATTCCTTAGAGGCATCTTCTGAATTATTGCTCTATCCTTTTTCAATTGGTTATGTATGGCTTTTTATACACACACACACATATATATATATATATATATATATATATATATATATGTGTGTGTATATATAGAAAGCCAAAGTAGGTATTGAGGAATACTCAAATTCATCTTTGAAATTTGTTTTCCTTACTAGTGGACCTCTCCTTCTCTCTCTCTCTCTCTCTCTCTCTCTCTCTCTCTCTCTATACATATATCTATATCTATATGTATGTCTATATAAGGGGGAGGGTATCTTTTAAAGTACTTAACTTCTTTTTGTAGTATTTTCACAAACTACTTTGTAAAACTTAGGGTATCCAATTCTAGTCAATGTCTTTCCTCTTTCCTCCTCCCTTCCTTTCCTTTTTTTTTAGGTAGAAGATGTTGAGACTTAAAAATGTGAAATTTCAAACTTTTCAAAATAATATAAAAAATATAAACCCGATACATATAACTATAATAATATACATTTTTAAAATGAGAGTTATATTTAACTACTTTTCAAATAATGTTATAAACTCTTTACAATTAGAGTCGAACAAAATTTGTTTATCTTTATAATAACACTCATATAAAATACGATATAAAGTCGAATTGAACTAAAAATCTCTTATCGAGTTAGATAAAGACACTGAAGTAAGAAGAGAAATCACATCAACCGAACTATTAGATTTTCTCTTGCAAGTATTTTTTCTTCCCTTCAAAATTACTTTTTTCTTTTTATTAAACCATCTAGTTTTAGAACTCATCACAACTTCGACTAATATTCAGTCATAATTCCCAAGAAAAATCTCAATATTCAAAATTACTTTCTTCCAAATTTTTTTGTTTGACAATCTAATATCCAAAATCATCATAGCTCGACTAATTTAAAATCGATCAAATTACACGTAAAGTAACTTTTACTCGGAAAAAAATATCATTCAAATACTCACATCAATTTAAATTTCACCTTAAAGGCCCAATCCATGTATTGAGAATCTAATTGGGCCAGTTTCATTCTAAGTTTAATAATTTTGTTGGGCCATAAAATATAGAATCCAAATATAATGGGCCGTCAAATAGGCCAAGTAAAACAGAAGGCCGTAAAAGCCGAATAAAACCCTAGAAAACACCGTGGACAAGAGCTGATCCGACGGCTACCATTCTCGATTTTAACTCTGTGATATAATCACAGCCGTAAAATAAGAACTGTACCATTATAAAGGGCAGGCTATTTTCTAGAGTTGTTTGTAATCTCATATACAGTGTGCAGCTGCGAGCTCTTTTTTTCTTCTTATTCACATTTTTGGCTTTAAGGTACTATTGTTCCACTCTTGCCATGGAATTTGAGTTATTAATCTGATGATCTGATCTCTTTCAATGGCTTAGAAATTAAGAAGTAATTGCTTACGATTAAAGCCACAATTTTATTTTTATTTTATGTCTTTTTGCATCTATTAATTTGTGTTTTTAACGTTTCTTAATTAGGTTCTGGATTTTATTCGATTTTAGATGTATATTGTTTGCGAATTATGCATGTGTAGTTTGAATTAAATTTATCTATTAAAATTTAAAATTTTTTTTATGATATGATTGTTTGGGAGGAATGATGTAGTTCCATTTTCTCTGCATTGAGTGAAATGAATATCCTTTGTTAAATAACCAAGGCTGGTGTCTCGAAAGGGCTCTTTTGCCGATGCTCCAATAATATTTTTTTGGGGTGTTTGGTAAGGAATACTAATGAGTCCGAGAATTGGTACTTAGATTCTTTGTACCATAGGCCTTTGGTAAGGAATCATTTTCATTCATTTGCTGGGTTTGGATACATATGTCACGTTTTGCTGGTTATAGCACATCTTCTTCAAATTGTTAATTTTTGTTTTGTCGGTGTTAAAATATATTTTTAATTTACTGTAATTTGAGTGTCAATTTCCTTAGAGAGGTCAATAGTTGATGAAAACACCTTGCACTTTTGGGAATCCTAATGAAGTTCCTATTTTTTTTTGAGCATTATATACACCTTGGAAGTCTTTCTATTGGGAGGTGTTCAAATATTAAAGTCACCGTTTTTAATCTTAAAATTGTCTGCTGATCTGGATACACAAAATTTATTTTTTCTGGCATTTGTAATTTTGTGGAATAATAGACATCAACTGGAGGACTTTTAAAAAATGTAGTTTTTATGGGAAATAAAAATCTAAATTTGTGTTAGGCATATAATTGATAGTGTAGAATTTTGCAGGTTTAGTGCGAGACAATGTCACACCGCAAGTTTGAGCATCCCAGACATGGTTCCTTGGGATTTCTCCCTAGAAAACGAGCTTCACGTCACAGAGGAAAAGGTTTCTGACAATATTATTTACTTCTGTTTGGCCTTTTTACTCATCTATGGCTCTGCACCTTATTATATTGCCTTGCAAGTTGCTTGTTTTGTCTTAAAAATAAGAATATTGTCTGTTCTAAAGTTTTTGTTTCATCTAATTAAGAGTATTTGGTTCACCCTTTTGTTTACCCTCCTCTGGAATCTCAAAAAACTACAGCCGCAGTATGCATGTCCCTTTTGTATTTCTTGTCCCTTTTGTTTTAAGTAGTGCTTCCATTGTATACCACTGATAAATGTGACTCACTGGCGACTTTGTCATCATTGTCTATGCAGTGAAGGCTTTCCCCAGAGATGATCCAGCAAAACCATGTGGATTGACTGCTTTTCTTGGGTACAAGGCTGGGATGACTCACATTGTCAGAGAAGTTGAGAAACCTGGTTCAAGTGAGTATGACCTGTTCTATTTTCATATTATTATCTTACTTTAAATAGGTTTTTCAACTTCTCTACCTAGGAATAGTGACTAAGAATTGGTTTTTCACTGCATAGGATCCATGTTGCTAATATATTTTTTTCTTTTATATGACTCCTTCAGAGCTTCACAAGAAGGAGACCTGTGAAGCAGTTACTTTAATAGAGGCACCACCAATGGTGGTGGTTGGTGTGGTTGGTTATATCAAAACCCCTCGTGGGCTCCGACGTTTGACTACAGTATGGGCTCAACATCTCAGTGAAGACGTTAAGAGGAGATTCTATAAGAACTGGTGCAAGTCTAAGCAGAAGGCTTTTACCAAGTACTCAACCAAGTACGAGTCTGAAGAAGGCAAAAAGGGCATTAACACACGGTTAGAGAAGATGAAAAAGTATTGTTCTGTGATTCGTGTCTTGGCACATACTCAGGTAATGTCTGATGCATTTAGGACTTTCCTGAGATATTTTGTTCTGTTAAATAGTAATTTCAAATAGTTAGCATCATTTGCCTTTTTAGCAACTTATGGAGAAGAATGTTTACTCTACAGATCCGACAGATGAAAGGTCTTAAGCAGAAGAAAGCCCACATCATGGAGATTCAGGTCAATGGCGGAGATGTTGCCAAGAAGGTTGACTTTGCTTATGGCTTTTTTGAAAAGAAGGTTCCTGTGGATGCTGTTTTCCAGAAAGATGAGATGATTGATATTATTGGTGTGACGAAAGGTAAGGGGTATGAGGGTGTGGTGACTCGGTGGGGAGTTACTCGCCTTCCTCGCAAGACCCATCGTGGTCTTCGCAAGGTTGCCTGTATTGGTGCTTGGCATCCTGCTAGGGTTTCCTTTACAGTCGCAAGGGCTGGGCAAAATGGTTACCATCACCGTACTGAGTTGAATAAGAAAATCTACAAGTTGGGGAAGGCTGATCAGGAGTCGCATACGGCTGTTACTGAATTTGACAGGTTAGACAATGTGTTCTTTTTTCTCTTCTTTTCCCTGTATAAATCAGTTGGAAGAAGAGTGCCTGCATTGCATTGGATTGTAAAGTGTGCAGATTAATTTTGAGTTTTAGAGTTGAAGTTAAATCCTGTGGTACTGTGTGCCTAATAATTATTATCTTGTATAGGACTGAGAAGGACATTACTCCAATGGGTGGTTTCCCGCACTATGGTGTTGTGAAAGAAGATTATCTCTTGATAAAGGGTTGCTGTGTGGGACCAAAGAAACGTGTTGTTACTCTGAGGCAGTCACTTTTGAAGCAGACTTCTAGACTTGCATTGGAGGAAATCAAACTCAAGTTCATTGACACATCCTCCAAATTCGGACATGGTCGGTTCCAGACAACAAAGGAGAAGGCCAAATTCTATGGACGAGTCAAGGCTTAGTTCTCTAATTTTAATTCTTATGAACCATTTCCATTCCTTTTCCTTCAGAGTTTAGGAGAAATAACAGATTTTGTTAGATACTTATTTATTTTCAATCTTCCTTGGTAGGTTTCAAAAACTGTTAGTTGTGTTGTGACGCACCAAATTCTTTATTTCTCGTCTCTCCTCTCATTACTGTTCCAAATAAAATACTACTCTTTTGTCGAGCAATTCAAGAATTTTGTAGGTGGGTTTTTACACAAATCTCAAGAAGAATGGTATGGTAAAAGCATTGAATATGAAGAGAGTCTTAATAAAGGTACACGTGAATCTATGGACCACAAAACTCATATGTTAGAGCTCTGCTGAAATGTTTGACTGCTGGATGTTGATGCTTATATATTATATCTAACATTTTTCTACCGACATAACCCTCCTATAGAAATCATGGCCATAACATGGGACACCCGCAACTCCATAAACCTAACCATTTTTATCATAAAATGATATATATGAGAAGCCAAAAACATGGAAAATTTCACCAAAAACATGTCCTTCAAATTCTTGATTATTGCTTTCATTTCAAGTATAAATGCTGCTATAGTATTTTTCAAGTATTCTTGATTCTTGCTACACAACATTTTTAGGACAATCCCTTCTTCTTGTATAATGGAAATTTCTAGAAATATATATATATATTATATGATAGTTACTTGTCTAACAAGATTCAAGTTGGAAGAATAATTTATGAAAGGAAATAGAAGTCATTAAGTTAATTGAATATGGCAGATACATCTGAAAAAGGTCAAAAACATGGAAATGGAAGATGAGATAATATGCAAAAAACTAAAGTAGCAAAACAAAAATGTAGTTAAAGAGAGAAGGAGCCTATGAAGCTACACCACATGCCCAAATCTTCAATAAGAAAAACCACAAGAACTTGAACAAGTGAGAGAAAAAGAGATCAGCTATATATATATATAGTTTAAAAATGTGATAACATAAATCAAAAAATAGGAAATATATGTAAATATATGTAAAAAAAAAAAAAAATAAAAAAAAAAAAAAAAAAATATATATATATATATTATTTTTTAATATAACATGTTAAATAGTATATTAGTAAATGTTGTCAAAGATACATAAAAGTTATGAACTCAATTCAATTAGTGTTATTGGTAAATATGCTAAGAAAGTGAAAGCATGCTTAACTTAGCAAGACTAATGGAAAAAGAAAAAAAAATAAAAATCACATATGATAAAAAAGCAAGATTATACTTCAACCTATGTATGAATATACATATATGTATATATATATATAAAATTGAAAAACGAAAATCTTTTTTGAACATTTTGCTTTTGTTCTTTCTTATCATCATGGGCCCTTCTCTTAAGAAATTGTCTTACACAACAAAAAAAGAAAAAAACAATTTCTCTTTATAGTTGAGGTGACTCCAATACAAACAACTATTTTAGGCTTTTTTGGGTGCATTTTCAGGCATGAATTTTTTTTTTTTTTAAAAAAAAGTCAATACAAATTGAAATGGGTCTAGAAGGAAGGAGAGGATGACACACACACACACACACACACATATATATATATATATATATATATATTACAATTTTGAATTGTATGTCAATATTTTCATGTAAAATTTTCTGCCATTATGAATAGATTATGAGGCTCCTCTAATTTTTCTTGGCTTTTGATTACACTGAGAAAAACCTAATTGCACATGGGATCTTAATAATTGTTTATCATATTTGGAGTAAGTTTAGATTGATGTATTATCTATCTTTCAAGAACATGGTGATTTTGGGGTTGAAGAAAAGAAAAAAAAAGAACCCACCACTCCAGTACACTGAAGTGAAAAAGGAAATTTCCTCCTCTATCCAATTAACCATTTCTCGTCCTCTCTCTCTCTCTCTCTCTCTCTCTCTCTCTTTATCTTTCTCTCTCTATATATTGTTCTTGATAGTAATTATGCTAGCTCATTTTCTTTTCAATATATATATATATATGTATAGTTTGAGTGAGATTTGTAGGAAATCATTCAAGAATTTCAATTAGTGCTTCTGACAAAAGTATGGAGAAATTTTGAGGAATATATATGTCTAAATCAAGTTCTTGAAAGTCTTTTTTCTTTTTTAAATTTTCTTCACTTGAATCATGGGGTTTTCTGATACTGCATAGCTGTAAATTATCCAACATTTATTCTCTCCACATTTAGTTTCTCTAAGTTGTTTTGAGCATGATTTAATGATTCCACACCACACCTGCTCTATGAATTAGTGGAGAATTGCAAACAAAAGGAAACCAATATCTTATACAAAGTTAGTTGCTGGCTTTGCAGCTTTTTTTTTTTTTTTTTTGGATTTTAATTTTTTGTTTGGAAAATTGGTATTTTCTTCTCTCTTTTACAAATTTAGTGGGGGAAGATTTTATGATATATTGCCAACTTTGAATGATTGAATCCATGTTCATGTTGCCTCTGTGCTGCTACTATTTGGCTGCTTATCTATAATCATCTCCACTTTTGCCAGCCTAATTTGGCACATCATACTCATATATATATATATATCTTTTTCTCTGCAAAATGAAAAAAAAAAGGTCTTTCTTTTTTCCCTTCTATGCCTAATAAAAACTTGAAAATTTAGAAAAAAAAAAGACAAAAATTTCATGGTGATTTACTTACTTCCAAGAAATGGCCAAATTTTTCTTGGTGGTGTAGTTGAATGTGAATATGGTGTTTTCTTGTTTCCTCCTATGTACTTGTTACACTAAACAAATAACAGACATATATATATTTGTAAAAGAGAGTTAAAAAAAGAAGTTTTAAGATATAGATTGCCACTGATTCAGGTCCAAAATGGTACATTTTCTGATTTTGAAGTTTGGGGGGAGGTATTAAGCTACCACCCTAGTGGTATTCCAAAAGCAAATGCTTTTAAAAAATGAGATAATAGACCACTCTTTTTGCACTTTGTTTTGGCTTTGCAGACAGCAAGGTCCATACTTTTTTGCCTTCTTTATTTATTTCTTTTTCTCCAGACAAGGGTATAGTATTCATTAAGTTAAGCATCAGGATCATGGATATCAAACATTATTAAATAAAAAGAAAAAAGTAGTGTACCAACTAAAGATTATCATATAACTTTGTCTTTACATTTTCTACTGGGGGTATAAAGCTAGCTTGGCTCAGCTACATTCATTGATAATGCTTGGAATAATGTGTGTGTGTGTGTCTTTTCTTTCCATGACAGGAAACTTATCAGATGGCTAATTCCTGCTTCTCAACATATCTTTCTTTCACTCACTGAAGTTAGTTCCAATCACATAGTTTCTGCATTCTGCTTCAATGCAACTAAAAGGGACTTGTATTATTATAGAGTTTTTGCAGGTTCATCCTTCTTCTGGCAAATCTTTCCGGGTAATTCTTGGCATTTTTAACTTTCATCATCATCATCATCTTTTAAGGCTTAGTTGTGCATTTCTTTTGGTAGTAGTAAAAATCAAATCTTGATTTCTTGATTAGTAGTCTGCAGTAGTTTGATTTTGAACAAATTTACAAGAAAAGAAACTAGTTGTTTCCACTTGCATCAGTAATGCAGAGAGAATGTTTCTTGATTTCCTGTTACTGTTGTACACTGCAAATTTCATCATTTCTGAAATAATCCCTGATTTCTTTCTTTCTGCCAGGAAATACACAAATGAGTTCCAACTGTTAACAGATAGATACTTGGTTCAGTTTTGTTTTGCTCAAAAAGGCCATTTGTGAAGAGAAGAAAGAAATGAGCACATTTGGTGCAGACAAATCAAATCAATGGAATATATACACAAGTTCAGATCCAAGTTCTTCCCAAACACAAGTTAATCAAGATGGTCCATGGAAAAGTTTAGGGACATCTATGAATGCCATTTCTTTTGGCTTTGTAGCTACTGCAATCTTGATATCAATGTTTCTAATAATGGCCATATTTGAGCATCTTTTTAGGCCAAGTGAATCTTATTCTTCTTCAACTTCAAATCCTACTCACAGAAACAACACGGAATCTAATCAATTACACAAATTCAGGGATCTTCAGACAGTAAGTTTTTCTTAGTCTAATGAGTAATAATATTATTACAATTCATTCATTGTCTAATGATTTTAAAGTCTTTGACCAATTTTTGTAGGGATCATCAACAACATATTCATCAGATTTCTCTGTTTTAATGCCAGGACAGAGGCATCCTACTTTTATAGCACAGCCTGCTCCTCTTCCTTGCCACAGAGAAGGAGTATATTGGCCTTCCCATCAACATATATAAATGACAACTAGAATTCTTTTTGTATCAACATATATTAAAAGTTTTTGTATCTATCTTTTACATAATTAATACTTGTTATCTTTCCAATTCTCTTCACTTACACAAACCATTACTTGAGAGTTTACACATGGTGGTCATATAACAATCACAAAACAATTCTACTCTTCCTTGTTTGCATCAACATTACAAATCCAAAGATGAGAGACAGAGAGAGAGATGAATATTTTGCACATTTTAATAAGATTGTAGGTAAATTGATTCGTGTTTAAATTTCACGCAACATTAGAGATCTACATTCACAGAAGAAAAAAACAGAAATTGAGGAAGAAACAATACTATCACACCTCCGTTACACCAAATTTTTCACAATCTCACTTTCACTTTTTTTTTTTTCATTTTTCTTTTGTTTTCCCCTTTCCCCTCAAAACACTGTACAAACGGGACATTAAAGTTTCAAATTGTTCGTTGCAGCTAACCCGGAGTTCATTAAAGCCATTTTGCCTCTATTGTGAAGCTCAAAAAATCGCTGCATCTGGAGATAACCAAATCCCACATCGCATCATTTTACCTCTGATGAGCAAAAAAAAACCAAAAAGGAAGGTAAAAGCCTAGACGGCTCTTATACTTGCAACTCATCATCTGGTTGGATGACAGTTAGCAAAGAATACCTGACCCTGAGTGAAATCCTGCCTTTCTCGACCATTAATCTTGCACCGGAAACGACCCAATAACCAGGTGTATCTTGTGGTCCTCTGGTCATCTCTGTAGTATCAACAAATTTTAACAGTTTTGGTGCTTGGACTGGAACTGGAGGTCCCCCAGGATAAACAGCAGAGTTTATATTCACGTCAGATGGCTGTGGAGGTGGTTTCTGAACAGATGTAAAGGGGTGGCTTATCAAAGTGGAAATAAGTCCTGATTTCCGGGCCAACCCTGGAGACCCATCCCATTCTGGGAACTTGACTGCGGTGGCTCCCTGTACAGTTGAGAAGCGTAGACATAGAAAGAGAACCTTTTTGAATCCATAGTCCCCGACTTGCAATTGTGCTCCTGTAACAATGGAAAGTTCCTCTTCAGCTTCAACTGGAGCAGTACATACATGTGAGAAGTTCTTCCACTGGACTTTCTCATAGTATTTACGGTCATGAGTCTCTTGGTAGAAATTCCCAGTCGGGTCATCCACAAGTTGGAACACTTTAGGGAGAGAAGAGAGGTGCTGCAAGTGGATTGCCAACCGATTGCTCCTTTTACCTTCAAGATACAACCGGAGTCCAGTCACGGGTCTTTTGCCTACATCAACCTGAATGATTGTCTGATTAGTATAACAAGAATATAGGTCACAGCGCAAGATAAACCTATTGCAAGGGAATACTTGCATTAAATAGTATATTGTAAAGATGGTTTCAGGACTAGAGAGGGGGGAAGGAAGGCAAAGATTTTTTCTATGGGTATATTATGCAGTTGAAGAACAATAGTTCAGTTCTGTTTCTTATACCAATTTCACTTGAAACATTGGAAGGCAACTTGTTCAGAAAGAATGAATTTTGATTAAGGAGACAAAAGTAACCTTCGGACATGAATTATAGTGGGTGAAAGATCAGGCTGCAAAAACAACAAAGAGTTCAAAAAGAAATTTTCCAGTTAAGATCTTACCGGGGTGGTGTTTACATAAAGCTTGGGGCCCATCAAACTGAATTGCAAGGATGCTGTACTCTGTTGCTTCCTTTGTGGACCCAGGGGAAGATCACTGAACACAGGTGCCCACTGTCGGGGCAATTGAAATTCCAAAAACTGATGAAGCTCTTCAATTGGTGGCTTATCTGCCAAACAAAAACAGAGGAAAAGATTAATACTGATGTGTAAATTGTAAAAGTTGTATAAGATGAAGTCTGTTTGTTTTCTTTGCTATCTTAGACTGATTTAGGTTAGCTACCAGCCTATTATAAAAGGAGTTCATGTCCATAAAAAGCAGCTTGTAGGAGATGCTATCCCACTTTTATCTTCCTGCTCTAGGAAAAGATGTACTTAGGCGATTTAAGCTTCAATTTTGCGATATGTTGATAAGAAAGAGAAGAAAGGTATTTTGGATTACATTTTGTTTTTGTGGGTTGGAATTATAATATGTTGTCAACTGGCTCCGTATGATGGACAAAGCAATAAAATACATAAAATATGCTTAGCATGGTGAATATATGAATGTTTTAAAAATGCTTAATATATAATAAGGTAGTGGTTGCAAAAATGAAAATGTAGATCGCACTTACAGCGTAGGTACAAATTAATGGCATGGCTCAAAAAACCACTTCCAGAGACACCATTCAGTAATGATGTTATTGGAATGAAAGACATGGAAATCACATCAGGCTCCAACTGTACAGTTTGTAACCATTCATTATGGCTTAGGTTTCGGTTATCACTTCCACCTCTTCTCTTGTAAATAGTAACAACATCCTGCAGTTTTATTTAGCATTTGAAGCAAGAGAATCTGTTCTTAAGATGTTGAAAGACCGCAATTCACCAGATTTAAGACTGCAATGTATGTAATGTATACCTCCTTGTGTGAGTAAGAACTCGATGTCCCAACATCTACAAACCTCAACCTTGACTCCCTGATTTCAAACTGAAACAAAATGATCATATAAGATACTAGACAAAACCAGATGTAAGCCAAGTATAAATTTAAGATCTTGAATAGATTTTCAAAAAAATGCAATTTTTTACTGGTTATAAGGCAGCATGGTAAAATTACAAACACATGCCCAACTTCTCCACCTGACTGAGAGAATCTCTGCAGATGATTTATAGAAAATTACTTCTTATTTAAGAATTAAACATGTTTTCACTTCAACTGACAATTGCTGAGAAGATGGCAATCAAAAAATCTATTTGTCCCTTTTCTCTCATGTGCGGAGCACAATTCATACAACTTATAAGAATTTGGGAAGGTCCAAGACAATTACTATTAAAGAAAGGAAGTGAGAAACCTACATCAGTTAACAGAAACGCTTTAAGCATTTCATTAGTTCTATATCAATGATCGAAAAAAATACTCTACTGGGTAGCTAACCAGATACAGAGAGATGGCACAATGCTGCCACATTGTGGTTGAAAAAAAAAGAAGGAAATAAGAAAAATTTAAACCTTATCATTGTGGTATGATTGTTCTGAATCCATTCCAGGTTGACCATTTGTATCCAAAAATCTCTTATCTGCTATTGACTTTAGTCGTTTTTGTACATCAGCAGGCTGAAGTGATGATGAATGCTGCTGTTTAACGAATATTACATCCTTCCCACCCATCTTTACACCAACGATAATATGAGTACCATACTTTTCAATAAACCTGGCGAAAAAAACAAATAGCAAATTGTTAGCACTTGCAGATGCCAATAGGAGTTTCAGTCTTTTAGACGCATTCTTATCTCATTACATTCTTGATTCTCTGAGGATAACAATTTCCAAATGTGACAAATACTAGCAATATATCTTGTCATTTCACTTATAATAATTGTAGATTAAGCAGCACATAGTATTAGCTAGCTTTAGGCAGAAAAATCAAGAATTTAGCTCCCAACTGAAGTGTCTATAGTTGAATGCATGATTCCCATTTCTTATTCAAGTAACAGCTTTATTTAGAGGAAAAGAAAAAAAAAAAAGACTTGGAAAGCAAGCACTTAAATGGCTGAAATTCTAGTAGACTGGGGAGGGATAGGCTTGGAAGACTTGGCTCAATTAAGTTGTTCTCTGAGGACACATTGATCAACCTGGTGCTATTGAAGGGAAATCTAACCCACAAAAAAAGAAAAAAAAAAAAAAAAAGACTTGTGGAAGTTCGATACCTAGCCAATGCAACAGGTTCCCATGATGATGGAACTTCTTTTTTCACATAATCACGAAGCACCATCTGAGATTTTTCCAGCGCAACTGTGTAAAGTGTGATGAACATCCCATCAAAAGCAAGAGTCTTTGTGTAGGCTGCATCTTTCTGCCAGCAGCCTGAGAACTCAAACATTGCATTGAAGAGTCCACAGGGAATTTTCCCAGTGAGAGATAACTCCTGGTTGAATTGTTCTGCCATCTGGAGGATAAAGATGCAATAAAAGTCATAGGAGTATTATTAACCAAATCAGATATCTTGGCATCATATACAACACCAGACAGGATATAAATGCTTAGTTCATGGATAAACTAAGTTCCTATTTGTCATGCGGAGATTAGTTTGACCCATTAAACTTCTATTGGTCATAGAGAGACCAACATGATAAAACTTGCATCCGATGGATCAAGTAAGGCACCCTGCTATTAACACAAATTGACATGATATACATGTTGAAACCAGTTTCTTCGTACCAAAACAACCATCCGATAATTACTACCTTACAAAACTACAGATAGAATGATACAAGTTAACATGCACTGATTACATAAAGCATTGGGACTTAGGAGATAAGCAATAAGTATTATAAAAATGAAGGAAATTAAAGTAAGAAATGGAAGCGGGAAGGAACTTTACTTGCTGAAAAGGTACCACATCAGAGCGAAATCGAGTTCGTTCTCCTTTGTCACATTTGATTGATTTTGATACACCAGAGATAGTGGTTCCACCTGAAAGTACAATATCTCGACCTTGATCCTCATCAATGACAATCAACCGTGAATCCCCTTTGCAATACTTGAGCCTCAAATCCAAAGAGACATCATATCCACGTCCAATTGACTGAATGGCAACCTTGGCAGCATCAGAAGCTGAAAGCTTTAATGCCATTTCTTAAAACATAATTATCCTTTACCACAAGTAGATCGTAACACTACACCTACAGTTTAAATTCATGGCAGCTCCTCTAACTTCCAGCACAACGCCACATATTACAATGGTAAGCTTAATCTCCTCTGATATTTTTTAAAACAGCCTCCCATGGTATTCCGAAACTTCAAGATCCTTCAAACCTTCGAATTCCAAATCTTTGAGCTCACAAGAAAAATTCTTGCAAGCAACTTAGCTGAATATTTCAAAAGCGCGGTCGAGAGAGTTAGCTCCTTCCAAGCAGTTTCAGCTACAATAACTCAGTAAAAGAAACAAACCAATTCACAGTAAACAAGAAGGTTCTTCACTTACTCCAAAATACAAATTCAACCACAAAACCCTAGAAATTCGTCATGAATAAACAATTCGCAAAGCGTGCAGCAGCCTGTGAGCTCCTTTCACTTAGTACGGGACTTCAAAACCGAAATTCCAATGCAAATTTCTTGGAAATCGGGAGCTTAAAACCCTAGAGTTGTAACTATTAGTGTAATTGGAGTCAGCTCAGATCTAGAGATTGAAGTAAAAATATAGAAAAAAAATTCGAAATGAAAAGAAAAAAAGAAGAAAAGAAATGGAAGTTTTCCTCTTTCCTGATTATTAATTTATGAATAATAGACTGAAAGGTATTTGAGTGGAGCGAAGACCAGACTCGATATCGTAGAAGAGTCCACGAGAGTGTGATGAAGTGACGGGTGGTTATATATCTGTAAATCACAAGCCAATTAAAATGGCGCGTGACTTTTATGAATCAATCCAAGAAGGGACGTGGATGCAACTCATTGGGTATAATATATTCCCCCAGTCAAAAGGCAGCATACTTGTGATGTGTGGAAAACACGTATTCTTAAAGTTTTGATTTAGTCAAAGCCCAGTTATTTGTTAATTAATTTAATTGAGGCCCAATTTCACTAGACGAAGCCCACAAATAATAAATTATTATATTTTTATAAAAAATATTTACTAAATATAATAAATAAATAAACCAACTTCTAAAATGTATAAAATAAGTTTGTTAGAGAAACAGAAATATGAAAAGATCATTTCCTTGTTTTTGGCTTCACACATATTAGATTCATTGGTGTAAGAAGAATATAAAGAAAAAATTTTAAAATATATATATAAGTGATTTCCATGAAATGCTATCCTTTACCACTTTTTTTTTTTTTTTTTCCTTTTTCAAACTAACCACTAACCACAAACCACATTCTTTAATTTCATTTCATCTTTTTATGTTTTCTCCTTCTCAACATCTTGGTGTATCTTTCATTTTTCTTTTTCTTTTTCTTTTTTTTTTCCCGAGAGGAATGATGTATATATAGATATATATTTATATATATATATTGGTGTTCTTCTTATTACTTGTTTCTCCCTGAATTTTTGTACATAGATGGTTTTGTAAATAAACCTGGCATGACAACGGAGGGTTGGATAATTAATAAAAGCAGCAGTGGTTCTTCTGCACCTGGGTCTGCTCCAGAATCACCTAATAAGAATAAAATCAAGTTTTTGTGTAGTCAAGGTGGTAAAATTCTTCCTAAACCAGTGGACGGCCATCTGAAATATGTTGGAGGTGAAACTCGTATCATCTCCGTGCCTAGGGATATCAAATTTCAAGGTTTTTTCTTTTTTTTTTCTTTCTCATATGTGATTGAGATCATTCCTATTCCTCTATCCACATTGGAACATTGTTCATTTCAAAAGACTAGATGCATTGAATTAAAGCCAATTGCAGTCTGCAATTACATTTTGTGTGTGTGTGTTCGTTTACATGAAAGAATGTCATAATGGTTATGATCGTGCATTCATGAACAATGGTTGAAAAGATAAGGCTCAAAAACATGTGGTCATTTTGAAATTAATAAATAAAAGGAAAAAGGAAAAATTTGTTGTCGATCATCAAATATTTTTAGAATTTGTAGCTAAGCAGTTAATAAAAAAAAATAATTTCTGGATTTGGACAGAATTGATGAAGAAGCTGACTTACCAAATTGAAGGTGAGATGGTGCTGAAATATCAATTACTCCCTGAGGATCTCGACGCACTGGTTACCGTGAGATCTGATGAAGATCTAAGCCACATGCTCGATGAATATGATCGGAATGAGAACTCCGGCACTCCCAAGCTCCGGACATTTCTGTTCCCGACAAAACCTAATCAGATGGAAAATCAAACGGAGATTCATACACTCGAACAGCGATACATTGCCGCAATCAATGGCTGTACCCGTGCCCTCTCACCGTCCGCAGGCACGAAACAACAACGTCCAATTCTCAATATCATCCGGCCTTCTTTCGGAATATCACCACCGGATTTCTCTACTTCACCCAGCTCTAGATCTCCCGAGAATAGCTATGTTGACGTCGCTATCCACGATCTAATTTCAAACAATTACCAGAGCCATCGAGGCAATATGTATCGAGTTCAGAGTTCGCCTAGCATCTCCAACATCAGTGGCTACCACCTGCAAAGCAATCAATCGTTCCAGCAACAATCCTTTAATAATTGCTACGCAAACACAAGACAACCTCCTCCTTCTCCTCACCAGAGCCACCACGGCAAACCACCGGTAAGCGGACCTGAAAGGTTCATCTCTAATAGGCCAGGGAGGGAACGATACGAAGGTTTAAGACTCCAAGTTGATCCGACACCGTATCACCGTTACTCTTGCATAAAGCAGCATCCTAGGGTAAACGACAGCTGCGGCGCGCATTATGATGACTATGGTTCATGGTCAGAAAAGAAACCGGAAAAAAAAGGATGTAGTCTTCCTCCTAGTCCTCTTTCCATGAGTCCCCGAGCACAACAAAACCATCTTTCCTTGAAGTTATGGGATCGTGCGATAACAGAATAAAGCTGAATAAATCGAACCAGGGAGCGGACATGGCCATAAGCTACTACTTTGAGATGCACATAGCTAGTTGTTTTTTTTTGCTGCATTTATAGAATTTTGGGTAACAACTACTTTTGCAGCAGTAGAAAATAGCATACAACTTCCAACCTTTCCAAGCCTTTGTATGAATTGAAGAACATAATATGTCCTCTTAACAGTGAGTAACTTTGTAAGTTACACTTTTTATAAGAAATACAGATAAATGTGAGATAAAAGGAATAGAATATTATCAAGTGAAAAAGCACCATATATAACAAAAGGGCCCCATTTGGGAGCAAAAATTTGCATACTCACCAAAAAGCTGCGAAAATGAAAATAAAACTCCTTTTCTTATGCATTGCTAATAAATTAATGCAATCCCATATGGGGAAAATCCATGTGGTTTTCAAGTATAAAATCCTCTTTCAGACGCTTTAACCTTCTACACAGCCCTAATAAAATATTTTTCTTGGAACCCCCAAATTAAAGAGATATTCCCCCAGATCAAGAGCTGTTCCCACAAAAAAACTCAATTCTTTATACACATTTAGGGCAACCAAAAAGAAACGGGTCTTCAGGAGGGGGACCCAAGAGGGAAAAATGAAAGTTAACAAGGGTGTGCATGTCCTAGCCTCATTTGCTGTCCGTGAAATCAGCATCAATGACATCACCTTCAGGTCCCTTCCCAGCATTGCCTGAAGGTCCAGATTCGGCACCTGGAGCTGCACCTGCACCAGCACCAGCATCAAGTGTCTCACCAGGCTTACCATAGACTGAGCTACCGAGTTTCATTACTTCCTGGTTAAGGGCAGCCATAGCATCCTTCATGGCTTGGGTTGATCCCCCTGATATAGCATCCTTGAGCTCCCCGAGTTTTGCTTCAACTGTCCCTTTTACATCTGCAGGTACCTTGTCACCAAATTCCTTTAGCTGCTTCTCTGTCTGATACACAATAGAGTCTGCTTGATTTTTCGTGTCAATGGCATCTCTTTTCTCCTTATCTTCCTTAGCAAACTTTTCGGCTTCACTAACCATTCTCTCTACCTGAATTATACATAAAGCGCACAATGAAAATGTTCAGATCTTATAGTTGCTCTAAAAACTCAAAAGTAAAAGAACTAACTTTTCAAATTGGCAAACATCACTGAGCTCCACAATAATGTTTAGTGGTAAAATATGATATCAAATATCAAATCAAAGAGCCTAAATCTATATTTATAGTAAGAGAAAACTACCCAATAAAGAAACTTACCTCATCACCGGGCAATGTACTGGCACCAGTTATTGTGATATCTTGCTTCTTCCCAGTGCCTTTATCAATGGCAGCGACAGAAAGAATACCATTTGCATCAATATCAAATTTCACTTCAATTTGAGGAACACCCCGAGGAGCAGGTGGTATCCCATCCAATCGGAAGCTTCCTAAGGATTTGTTATCCCTGACAAACTCTCTTTCACCTTGAAGTACATTAATTTCCACGCTAGTCTGGCCATCAGCAGCAGTTGAGAAAACCTCTGACTTTGAAGTGGGCAAGGTTGTATTTCTTGGAATGATCTTCGTCATGACACCACCAAGAGTTTCCAAACCCAATGACAATGGTGTGACATCCAGAAGGACAATATCACTGACATCTCCAGCTAAAACACCAGCCTAGGAAGAGGAAAAGAAACAAAAGAAAAGAAACATAAGAAAATAAAATGAAATGAACTCCTACGGGAGCTAACAGCAAAAAGTTCTCTACTTCGTTGAAAAAGAAGGGGAGGAAAAAAAATGAAGAAGATGGCGGGTTTGAAAGGAGCAATATAATCTCACCTGCACTGCAGCTCCAAGGGCAACCACTTCATCAGGATTGACTGTGACATTAGGATCTTTTCCTGTCAATTTTTTGACAAGTTCTTGAACGGCTGGAATACGGGTTGAACCACCAACAAGGATAACCTCATCTAAATCGCTAAATGAGAGTTTTGCATCCCTCAGTGCATTCTGAACTGGTGTTTTCAGCCTACCATGGAAATGTGTGATTTAGTTCAGGAGACATTACACAAAATGCACAATCCAAATTATTAGATGGCTGAAAAGTGTACAGCTGCATCAAAATCCTTTTACCTATCAAGCAAATCTGAGCATAGTTCCTCAAATTTAGCCCGTGTGAGAGTGGTTTCAATGTGTTTAGGACCTTCTGCTGTGGCTGTAATGAAAGGCAAACTGGAAAATACCAAAAAAAAAAAAAAAAAAAAATTGAGCATACTTCATGAATCCAACTCCAGAAATAAATGAAGATTCATAGAAAATATAGACCTGATATTTGTTTGCGTTAAAGATGAAAGTTCCATTTTAGCTTTCTCTGCCGTTTCAGTCAGACGCTGAAGAGCTTGTTTATCCTTCAGGAGATTTATACCTTCATTCCTCTTGAAATCTGCAGCAAGCCAATCCACAACTCTCTGGAAGGAAGATAAACCAAGCATAATCAGCAAAAGAACAAGAATGGACATGTGACAGAAGGAATGATAATGTAAGTTTCACATGGCATTCAATTTAAGTATGAAATCATATTTGCAGACTTCAAGGAAAAAGGGAAAGAGCACACATACCTTATCAAAGTCATCACCACCAAGGTGTGTATCTCCAGAAGTGGAAAGAACCTCAAAAACACCATCCCCAACTTCAAGAACTACAAAACAATGCCAACAATTAAGCCAAAGTTGCCCAAACCAGCACAATATTACAGTGAAACCACTTTATCACTAAGAATGGAATAGATTAACAGAACCTTTTATTTTCAAGCAGAAAATTAGCAGAGGTAGCCAACCCATTGTTCTTTTCAGTTTATTTTCATTTTGCATGAGAAAATTATAGTCAACAGAGTTCCATTTTACACTAGTTATAGTTCCAAGAAAATGTAACCCCAAACCCATTTATACATAGTCCTGGTTCAATTTACTATTTTAACTAAGATTCAATTACCCTTTTTCCCCTTTGTTCTAAGTAAGAGTAAACAATGAGATAAAAAAAAGAGTCAATTCTACTGAGAAACTTTTGATACCTGAGACATCAAAAGTGCCACCTCCAAGGTCAAAGACTAAAATGGTTTCATTGTTCTTCTTTTCAAAACCATAGGCCAATGAAGCAGCAGTTGGTTCATTTATTATACGAAGAACTTCTAAACCAGCAATCCGACCAGCATCCTTTGTTGCTGTTCTCTGGGAATCATTAAAGTAGGCTGGAACAGTGACAACAGCTTTAGTGACCTTATCATTCAAAAACTTTGATGCATCATCAACCAGCTTTCTCAAAACCTAAATGAAATAGAAACAAACCCATTAGCTGTAAATCAATAACAATATACAATATAACATTTTCCAAATGCACAATTTTCCTAAGGAAATCCAAATGCACTCAATAACATGATCCAAAATAAACATCCTCATTTCTGATTAACAAGGGTGTAATATTTTATTCCCCAGTCTAAATTTCAATTGAAAAAGATGCAATTAGGTGCAATGAAATATGTATAGCGTGGCATAAAACTATCCAAGATTTATTGCCAAACTCTACAAATTCAGAAATTGAGACAAGTTTCACCGCTATCCAGAAGGGGGACCATATCATGGTCATGGGTTACAGCAGACATTATGATTCAGAGACTTCTCAAAACATATTATGATGCTAGAAATCCCAAGCGCTTTATTGACGCTTCCAAACTCAATTCCCTCACCATCTAGAGTCACATCCACAAATTACCTACTTTTGGAACTGCAGTTCAGTCATCCCCGCGCTAACATCCACACAAGGATTTCAGAATTTTAATGATAATCAAAACTTGGCTTCGAATGTTAAAGCAAAAACAATTCATTTTCGCTCACCAATACAGCGAAGGGTAGAAAAACTGGTTAACCGACCTAAAACAACTATTCCCTAAACTTATAAACCATAAAGCGCAGAGTTTTCAAGAGTCTAATATAACTAGTTCAGAATTTTATCTACCCAAGTAAAAAAAATCTGACGTAGACTGTATACCTGAGCTGAAATTTCTTCTGCAGCAAACTTTTTGTTGATGGCAGGGCACTCAAGCTTGACATTTCCATTCTCATCCCTCACCACATGGTAAGAGACCTGCTTGGATTCCTCATCCACCTCCGACATTTTCCTTCCAATAAATCTCTTGACCGAAAAAAATGTATTTTCCGGATTCACCACGGCCTGTCGCTTAGCAATCTGTCCAACCAACCTATCACCGTTCTTAGTATACGCCACTACAGATGGTGTAGTCCGTTGACCCTCGGCGTTAGTAACAATGGTCGGCTTACCTCCCTCCATTGCCGCTACAGCTGAATTCGTCGTCCCCAAGTCAATTCCCACCACTTTCTCTGCCACAATCCGCATCGGCTTCGGGCTTGTAAAAGAAAATCTGCGTGAGCTGCTACGTTTAGCATTATTCAGCTTTAACCCAAAAGAACTCTGGCGAGCGTTGATAGGTTGACCAAAGAAGACAGTTCTGGCGGATTTGTTTAGGTTTTTGTTCGTACTAAAAGGCGTGGAAGCTCCAAAAGCGTGAATTTGAGCCGCTGAAGACGCCATATTGTTCAATTAAACCCTAAACAATCAGAAATGGATGATTTTCAGAGAGAATAAAGGAAGGGAGAGTCGAAAACCCTAACCCTAGAAGACGGTAATGGACGTGGTCTTTGGCGAGGAAATGAGGTGTGAGGTGAAGAAGAAGATAAGGGGTTTATCAGGGGGTTGGAGGTGAAGGTCTGGTAGGCCAGTGGGTCCCACTTTTCGAGCTCTTCTAGAAAGATCTATTAATGCTTAAATTGCAAACATAAACTAATATATCATTTATTAATAAAAATTATTAAACGCAGTTTCTTATTTAATTACTTTTCCCAAAACAAAAAATCTAAATTACTTCGATATAAAACATATATATTAAATTAAATCAAGTGAGTATATTTGAATATTTACTATTTTTAATAATTCTCAACTGAAAGAAAGTGATCCATAAAAATTTATTTGAATAAAGTGAAATTTTATCATTCAAAATAACTCATGCCTTAAAAAAAAAAAAACTCAAAGATTAATCAAATCTCCCCCTAATCCAAAAAAGAAAAAAAAATTTCTTGCTAGGGAGAGGATAGTTGTCTATAGCAAGTAAGCAAGTTACAGAGAAGAAGAAGATGATGATGGTGGCTGATGCATTTTCAGAACCTCATTCTTCCAGTGTATATATATATATATATATATCCAAAAAAAAAAAGAAAAAGAAAAGAGCTTGATTCATTTGTGATCTTGATCAACTGATTATTACCCAAATGAAGTAGTAGTGTGTTCAAGAATCGGTTGATGATTAGGTTGAGTATTCTTTCTGTGGCAAGGCTCTCCATCCTATATCTCTCCTGAAGAAACCTCCATGCCATTTGATTTGGTCTACAGCTTGATATGCTCTATCTCGAGCTTCTTCAAGATCCCTTCCTTTAGCAGTAACCCCAAGAACACGTCCACCTTTAGCAATGAAATTTCCTGTATTTTCATCAATGGCTGTTCCGGCATGGAATACTTTAACGCAAGGTGCAACTGCTTCTGCATCATCTAGGTTGAGTATCTCTGTTCCTGTTTCATAGCTCCCCGGGTATCCTTTACTAGCCATGACCACTACCATGGCTGAACCAGGCGACCACTCTAGAGATATACCATTAAGTTTACCCTTACAAGCTGCAAGGAGAACTTGTGCCAAATCAGATTCTAATCGCATCATTAATACCTGTAGATCATGAATATGGAGCTGTAAACTGTCGAGACAAACAAAAACCATGTAAAACTGCAACAATGCATAAACTGAGTTCACAAAAGCAGGGAGAATTAACAATGGAAGTGATTAAGAACTTAATTCAAAGATCCTCGAGAGTCTGCACTATGTAGATATCATTCTTTCCTTTGTAATGTCAAAATTTATAATAACAAGAACATTAAGTAGTTGACTGACCTGGCACTCTGGATCTCCAAACCGGACATTATATTCAATTAGCTTGGGTAATCCAGACTTCTTCTCAATCATAAGACCAGCATACAGAACGCCAACAAACTTGCAACCTTCTTTGGCCATACCTTTAACAGTAGGCAGAATTATAGATTCCATAACAAGGGTTTGGAGTTGTTCTGTCAAAACAGGTGCTGGAGAGTATGCTCCCATTCCACCAGTATTTGGCCCGGTATCACCCTCCCCAACACGTTTATGGTCCTGTGCAGATTCTAGAGCAATGGCATTCTCTCCATCTACAAGTGCAAAGAATGATGCTTCCTCTCCTTCCAAATATTCTTCAACAACAACACGACCACCAGCTGAACCAAAATCTCCTTTTACAAGCATTGAATCAACAGCTTCATATGCCTCCTCGAGTGTCATGGCAACAATAACACCTTTTCCAGCAGCTAATCCATCTGCTTTAATAACAATGGGAGCGCCTTGTTCTTTAATATAGTCTTTTGCAGCAGACGAATCTGAAAATGTTCTATACTGCACCAAATTAAGATGACAATGTAAAGAGATTGGGCTATATTTGAAACAAATGTAAAAATCTCTATATCATATATATAAGACAATGAATGGACTAACCTTTGCTGTAGGAATACCATATTTATCACAAATGCTTTTCATGAAGTTTTTGGAGCCTTCTAGTGCAGCAGCCTCAGAAGAAGGGCCAAAAGTTGGTATTCCAGCTTTAACCAGATCATTAGCAAGACCGGCAACAAGAGGAGCCTCTGGTCCGATGACCACTAGTCCAACGCCCCATTTATGACAAAAGGAGATCACAGCGGAGCTATCTCCAATGTTAAGATCAGACATGGGAATACAAGTTGCATCAGCTGAGTTAGAAATTCCGGCATTGCCAGGGGCACAAAAGACGGCATCACAAGAGGGAGATCGCTTCAATGCATAACAAAGAGCATGTTCTCTTCCCCCTCCTCCAATAACCAACACAACAACCCTTTCCTCTGCCAAAACAATCCAAAAGGATGTACACTCAATCATCAATTGATGTTGGATATTAACAAGTTGAAGCAGCAGGCAACCAATTTTTTTTTTCTCGGAAACTATTAGCGCTAAAAATTTAGTTTATATAGAATGCTACTTCTGAGATTTCTGTTTCTCAGAAACATTTCAGATTACACCAAGGTCTTATTTATTATCATCATTATTACAAAACAAAAAAACCTAGTAGTCTGCAATAAACTATAGTCCAAAACTAATCTCTTTGGTCCACATTCCAAACTGAGAGAGGTCAGTTTCTTAAGATAGTTCAAGAATGCAAGCAAGAGCAAAATATGCTAAACAAAAACTGTTCCCGATATCCCACAGAAATCCCATAATGAAAAAACCTCAAATAATATTACAATCAACAAATCAAAACCAAATAGAAAAAAGGAATCAGAAACGAGCTTTTCCTAGTAATCACTGATTAATTCTGCGCGAATTGCTTAAAAACTACCCGACATAGGAGAATGGGGAAAGGAGAGAAAAAGAATGTAGATAAACGGAATTTCAACACACTGAAACTAATCTCATTCAATGCAACAGGCAAAATATCTCACCAAATATTATTAAAATTCCCTTGCTATTAACAACAACAACAAAAAAAAACTATAAATATCCTCTCATTACCAGCAGAGGTGCCGTTATCTGAAGAAACACAGTTGACAATACCGGTGAATGATCGGTGGTGAACATTGAAACGGCGGTGAGAGTGGCCCTTAATGCGAAGGTTTAAGCAGTTCCAATTAAAGATTCCCGATTGAAAAGAAGAGCTAAAATTGGCAACGGGAAACTTGGCTGAACGACGAAAATTGCTGCCCAAAAACTTAGCTGAAACTCCACTACTGTAAGAAGTAATGCAAGCCATATGATTCCCCTTACTTCTTCCAAGAAACGAAAAAAAAAACAAACCTAAAACGAAATAAAAATGGAAAACAAAATACCGAGAAAAGAAAAAATGAATCCTAATTGGCGAAGAACATGGATGAAGAAAGAAGCGAAAAAGACTGAGGTGGTGGAAACGAGAAATGATGAGGGTTAACGTTATTATGTATCGAGGGGTTTTAGGTTTCTTTCCCCTTTTGTCTGTAATATTAAAGAAGTTTATGGCATTCCTTTCTTCTTTTTTCCCAAAATCAAGAATTATTATTTAAAATTGTCAAATTAAAAAAAAAAAACAATTTGATATTTACAGATATTTTTTCTAAACTAATATTGTGTTGTAAATTGTATTGCTAAGATATGCATGCACCATTAAATAATAATCATTAAAATTACTAAATAAGAAATAAATATTTAATTTTTTAAAAAATACTATCATAAACTGTTTATAACTCATTTATTATTATTATTATTATTATCATAAATTGGGACTTCAATCATAAATGCATTATTAGGGAATTTCACAAAATTTACCAATAACCTAATATTATACTTGACCAAGAAAATATGCTACCAAATTAATAAGATTCAAGAATTCCTAAAAGGGCTGTGTGATTCTTCTGTTTCGTGGGGTAACTTTGCAGCTATTGTCCATTCAAATGAAACTTTAACCCCTCCCATGCCTAGCTTACAGAATTTGTTACAACTACCCAGTGATATCCATTACAGTATAGACTTGGCAGTATTGTTGAGATCATAGTTCAAAATTCAAGATTTCAACGAATATGCAGAACAAATTCACAATATTGACTAACCTGAGGGACTAAAGAACAAATAAAGGGAAGCAAAACATAAAATAGAGAGATTTCCCATCATCTTGTGTGTAATCTTGGAGTAGAGGGATGAAGGTACTAAAACAAATTCCACGAGGATTTGGAAGAGGATAGCAGAACAAACAAACAATCAACCCTCACTCTCTTTTCAGCCTACACATCAAGAAGAGGAGAGGAAATATTGAACATATGACATATTCAAACAATAAAATAATAATAGTATTCCATGGGGTTGGCATCTGTAGTAAGGTCTATATTGTTGTTGATTATGAAAAACTGACCTACAGCACTGAAGACATTGCTCAGTTTCAGCCTAATTTAGCACCAGCCTTTCACTGGAAACAAGCACTCAGAGGAGGCAAGGGCTCAGGATATAAATATCAGGGGAAAAAAAAAAAGAAAAGCCTACATAATATATTTCACTCATCTCCCAGAATCTACTGAGAAATTCATTGCAACTCTTCTTTTACAGGCGTTATATGAAATTATAGTGATAACAAGATTTTACAGATGTTAAGAAAAAAGTCATTGTAGGGCAGGAGTGAGCACCGAGACTTGAGACTAAGAGTGTAAAGCCATGAATAAGTTCTGCCTTCGAGCATGCTCTGGAATAAGCCGACGAATGGTTTCAGGAGGGATGCCTTCAAGCTCTGCCAAAACAAGTTCATAGAGAAAATTTTAAGATGAATACAAGTGAAAGAAGTCCAAGAAATCAAATATATATACTCAAATTAACTAAGATAGCAAACGCTACTAGATTATTCTTTTGGAGAAATGGTAAGCTTAAGCCATTTAAATGCAAGTAGCATGACTTTCTAGGTAGCAACTTCATATTAATGTTCATTATTAAAATACACAAGTTTTGCTATATCAGTTACTAAGATAAGCATTGGATATATGCTAACTATTGTGGCCACAATATTACCAAACTGGCAAAGAAGTAATTTTCCCATCGTTTCCCTGCCCCTTGAACTTAGTCCTTGAGATTTCATTTCAACAAATAGAAGTTGTTCCAGAACAATCCCACTTTCACCTAAATACAGTTTAATTTTTAACAAGGACAAGAAATATTGTTATTTTCCCTACTTCCAGAATAACGGTGCATACATCTTGCTTCCTTACTTTGATACAGAGATCACATATTCTATATGTATGATGGGATAATGCAGCATAAGATATGATCACACATGACCCTAATGTTTATATGTGTATTTTGTTCAAGAATTCCCTTACCCTGACTGCCAGTTAATGACTTTGTGGAGAATCATTATGGTCACCAATATCAATCAAAAATGAAGAAGTGATAACTTTACTCATCCTTATTGACTTAAAGCATACCTTGAGGCTTAAAATTAAAAAGTGGTGGAAGAGGGCGTCCATTCGGAAGTCGAGTATTAGGGTCTCTAAGTTCATCGAAGAAAGGGTGAACACAAGCTTCCAACTGTCATTCCACCAGAGTATATCAATAAGTAAATATTCCAGATATCAAGCTCAACTAGTTGCTATTAAAACTTGGACTTACAGCAGTGCATCTCAAATTTGGGGAATACTGGAAAAACCGACAAACCAAGTCAACTGCTTCTGGGGGCAGGCATTTTTGGAAGACCTAGACCACAAGAAAATACTGTCACTTATAAAGTCTCTATACTGATTCAAGAGAATTTATATTTTAACATTTCAAATTTGCAACACACAATACAGTTAATTCTGAGGACAAACCTTGTGCCAAGGATGGGGCTTTATCTGGGGAAACTTAAATTCTGTATAGTTGGGATTCATGCATTTTATTTCCTCTCTGGTAGGTGTTCCCAAAACCTGTGTGACAACTTAAAATTATATGACTTCCAGCAGTGCGGAAATGTATCTGCCTATATTTGACAGCAAACAATATAAAACTAAATACCAATAACTACAGTCGATCAAATCACAGTTATTTCGCTTTCCACAATGAAGAAAACAATGAAAAGTGAACGAGAAAAAATCTTGGACTCTGAAGTTCATGTACCAGCATAGAAACTCCAAAGAGTTTAACCTTTAGAAAACATATTGAACAAAGTAACTTCTAAGGAAAACAAATGGACAAATTCATTGCCGAATGAATTCCAGCAAAGAAAGTAATTAAAAGAATATAGAAAACAGTATAAGAAGATGGGTTACCTTTATAATTTCAACTAATTGATCTACCCCACTCTCTCCGGGAAACAAAGGCTGTATGTAAAACAGGAAAAATGACTTAGAACCAATCTTGCACATTAGATTTGAAAAATACTGCATGAAATTAGACCACTTTAGTACCTTTCCTAGAAGTAATTCAGCCATCACACAACCTGTAGACCAAATATCAATAGCAGTTGTGTATTCAGTGGCACCAAATATGAGTTCAGGAGCACGATAATATCTTGAACAGATATACGACACATTTGGTTCTCCTTTGACCTGATGAAACAGTAGAGGAACCAAACTTATATCAGCAGAGAAATAGGCCATTTTGCTTTCTCTATAAGCCACTTACAGTGTAAAACCTACCAGAACTTTTGCACTCCCAAAGTCACAAATCTTTAGCTGATGTGTATGAGGATTTACCTGAAGGAAACAGCAAAGCCTTTTAGTTTCTCAAATAGCATGATAGTGCAAAAGAAAAAATATTGTGTGAAGAGTCATGTTCAGATGCAAGAAAAACAGATACATAGGAAGATCCATATTATCCCTATTCACTACGCTGCTCCTACTCGAGACTATTCCACACATTTTGCAATCAGTACTGCAGCATGAAAATATGTGTGTCAGGGCAAAATATGATTCATTATATGTAGGTTATTATAGTTAGGAACATGTGAATGGATATATATATGTCAACTTATTCAGGTTCTTGTGCAAGAGTATGTAACTTTTAGTAATTAGAAAACTTCATGGTTTCACCATCGAAGAAGTAATCCTTACCAACAGATTTTGAGGTTTGATATCACGGTGACAAATCCCAATGCAGTTATGGATATATGCCAGGGCCCTACATATCTGCAACCACAGTAAGCATTCATGACTGATATTAGTGCTACAAGGAAGCATGGTTGATGAGGAAATAACTAATGGGAAGAACATCCAGCATTTATAAACAAATAAACTAAGAGCTATAAAACAAACATAACGAAATGTTAGACAGGAGGATGATGCCTGTGGAATCTGATCAAGGGAATATATGATAAGGACACTGTCATCCTAAGTATTTTCACATTTCCAGGAATTTGGAAGCACATAGCAGTAATTTGCTAAGATAAACAATCTTGTGTATAAAGTATAAACCATGTGGAGGCTGACATATTGCTAAGCTCTGGAAAGTTTGCCAAAATATATAGCTGTAAGTGGTTATTAACCTGATATGTATAAAGTTTGACATATATCAATGGCATTCTTTGGCTCATCCTATTGTACTGTTTAGCAATGCGATTCACAGTTTCAGGCACAAATTCAAGGACAAGATTCAGGTACAGCTCTTCTTTGTCTGTTGTTGAAAAGAAAGAATGCTTAAGGGAAACAACATTAGGATGATCCAACATTTGCATAATTTGCAGTTCCCTGTTCTTGTAGCGCTTGTCCTGAAGAACCTTTTTGATCGCAACAATCTCCCCAGTTTCTCTGCACTTTGCCTGCAAGAAGAAGTCAGAATAGTACTGAGTACAGAATCTAAGAGTGCATGAATACTGTACTGAAGCAATCCGTGGAAACCTACTTGAAAAACAACACCAAAAGAACCGGTCCCAATGACATGTTCTGCAATGTAACTGACAATCTGTTGAAGTCCAGCAACATCAGATGGAGGATACAGCATATATCAGCTCAGTGATATTACTCATTGCACAGAAACTATTGTTTGATATCACAAGCTAGCATTTTACATACCTGCTTTGGTTGACCACTCCGACCCCCTATAGTTGTTCTTATAACATGTCCTGTTTCAGCACCCACACCATCAATGATATCTGGTTCACTATCCTGCATTGTCAATAATTTATCATCTATGAAAGGAAACAAACAAGTGTTTCTATTTGTTTCTTAAGTAGAATTGCAATTGTATTCTTTTCAAGATATTAACCATGAGAGAAGAAGTTCAGCGATGCAAAGAAACATTATAAATTTCAAACACCAGATTAAGTATAAACATTTTCAGAAGCTAACCCTGTCATCATCATTGCCCTCGTGGTCAACCCTATCCCTTAGTCTCATTGCCAGCATCTCCCTTCCCAACCATTCAACAGAACCAGATGACCCTTTGAAACCATTAACACTTCTGGAACTTCCAACCCCACCATGTCCCAGTCCATTAGAAGCCATAGATTAGAAGAACAAATTTCACATGCACTAGTAGTCAATACTTCCAGCATAGTTCAAGAACCTCTGTACCTGATGAAATAAGAAATGCATCAACGAGAGTAATAAGACTCCGACTTCATTTAAAACAAGCACTAAATGTAGGACAAAACATCCAGGTTAAATCACAGGTCAACCGCAGACTATATAAACTACGAGTTAAAAGTCAAATATGAACCCAAAAACACACCCCACACACATACCATGTCAGCACATATGTTTGAATGTGGGTAAAAAACCATGTCAGAACGTAACACTAGCATTGAATGCATCAGTGCTAGCGGTATTTACTAATTACATAACACAATTTCAAATACAAAACTATTGCGGCAAAAAACTTGAATATTATTTCTCATATTTTGATTCATCCATATTTGTAGTCAATATGAAAAATGTTACATTACATCAATTATTTAATATACATACACAAGGAAACAGACACTCGAGCGCACAAATTTAACATACTCAAAAATATTACCATTATCATATAAATACTTTTCTTTCTTTAACTGTATACACCTTTCTTACACAATCCAACTCAAACACAAACAATAGAAATACACCTAAAAATCGTAAAAGTTCCATGCCAATCAGATCGAAATACACCAGCTGCGTCGCAATCGAAGGACTGAAAATTCACCAAAATCCTTTTCCGCCGAAAAACAGTAGAAAATCAACACGAAAAGGAAATAGGAAAATACATACATAGATAAAAAATAGCAACAAACAAAAATTAGCACTAATCGAACTCAATCTAAATACAAATGAAACTTCAAGTACTTGCTTCGGATATTGAACTAAAAAATTAACATGCCGTCCTATTTTTACCAAAAACAGGTATAATATAAATAAATTAATTAAAAAAAAAAAAAAGGCAAGAAAAAATTAACTTACTTGACTTAATTCGAGTGGCAGTTGGAAGGAGATTTCTCGCATTTCTATGAAACTCCTCCGTCTTCCTCAAAATCCAAACAACTTTAAACTAATTATACAACAACACATATAAACCTAAAAATTGGAAAAACAAAAGAAAAAATTACAGTAAAAAAAAATAAAAAATCGGTGTGAGTGCGTGTGAGAGAGAGAGAGAGAGGGAGAGAAAAGGAGAGAGAGAAAGAGAGAAAGTAAAGGAAGGAGTGGATCAAAGTCAGAGAAGCGTGAAACTGTTGATTTGATTACTTATTTACATACTTTTTTTTTTGAATTACGATAACTTTTTTGACATATTATATTTTCACAGTACCGACTACTACGTAATCACCATCGTAAAGAGCTCGTATTTTGTTTTGTTTTTTTTTTTCTTTTTTTGGTAGTGAGTGAATGAGGTAGTGAAAGAGAGAGAAAGAAAAGGATTGTACTGTCTGTACAGAGAGGTAGATAGAGAAATGAAGAGAGAGAAAGGTTTATATATATATATATATATATACATACAATATAATATAATATAATATAATATCCTCCTTCCCTCTCTCTCTATATAAGAACATTTTTTTATTAAAATAATTTTTCCATAAAATATTCTATAATTCATATATATCAACTAAAAATATTATTTATTTTAGATTTTTATGTAATAATTTTACACATTTAAAATATTATTATATACAAATTAAGTTATAATAAAAAATACATATATATTAATAAATAACAATAATAATTAATGCATCATAAACAAAATTATTTTATAAATATTACGAATTTAAAATACTTTATTAAATAAATAAATTTAAATTTATATATATATATATATGTATATATATATATATTGTGCAACAACTTACTGACAACCTTCACTGACAAGTGACAAGTGAGAAGTAGTGACACATACACTTCTTTACCGACGACTGTCGGGCTCCTCCGCTCAGCCAATTAGATTATTTATTATTTATTTTTAATTAGAAGTGAAATTATTATTATTAAAAAGATTTAAAAATTATAATAATAAGAAAGAAAAAAAAAGAGGAAAAAGGAAATCAAACAAAATGATGGGTAAAAGATAGAAGAATGATGAGTAGAAGAAAAAGGCCCACCAAATTTGCGCAATTTCAAATAATTGCCAGATTTCTCTTCATCAATTTCAAGATAAGGCTTTCCTTTTCCGGTCCATTTCCAATTCATGTTAAAATGTTTGTTTCTTTTATATCATATATATATATATATATATATATATATATATATATATATATATATATATATATATATGTGTATGTATAATATGTCTAATCACTAAATAATGACATATTGACTAAAAACCACAAAAAAAGAAAAGAAAATCACTAGAAATGCAATCATTAAACAAAAAGCATCATTCTCTTCCCATACGAAACAGAGAATAATAAATGACACCCATTCTCACTTCCCCCCCTTTGACATGACTTCTCAAAATCATATATATCCTTATAATTAATTTAATTTCACACAATATTTAAATTAGTAAAAAATTCTTTAAGGGTTCGATAATTTTTATATATAAAAGTGTTTTTTTAAGGAATTAATTTGTACGTGAATTGAATTAAAAATTTTTAATTTTATATTAATTTATGATACAGTGGGGAAAAAGAATATTTAAAAGTGAAATATTATTTATAAAATTTAAATTACAAATTTATTAGTCTACCAATTTTCTACTTCACTTAATTATAGGAGAAATAAATTGCGAAATCTTAAATCATTGAATGGAAAAAAAGTGGTCAAATCTTCATAAAAATGAATCATATCGGACATTTATTAAAACTTAAGCATGCTAATTGCGTATAATATATTAAAAAGTAATAATGAATTATGGAATTTATTATCAGAAACAAATATAATAATATTTTAGGAATAAAAATAGGGTGTTAGGGGTAAAATTGGTAAAATGCACAAGGAAAGATAAGATCACAGCCAACACACTAAAAAGACTGTTTTGTGCTCGACGAAGACGTTTTTATTCTCTTTCGTCGTTTTTGTGAAAATAAAAAAAGAAAAAAAGGAAAGGAAAGTTTGAAGGGCCACGTGGGCCCATTTGTAGTTTCGGGCTGAATATGAGATATCACATGTGAAGAGCACGTGGCTGGATTTGGTAATCCAGGACCACGTCCGATGGACCCGAGTCCATTTCGTTATCGGGGCGATAACCACTTTTGTTGACTTTTCATTTTTTTCAATTTTTTTTTTGTATGGAATAATATGAATATAATTTTCATTTTATTTTTACTTCCCTGCGGTCGTTTTAATTCTCACTAATATATGAAAAGTAAATTTAGAAGAAGAAAAAAACTCTGTATTAGCGACTGAATTAACTAATATTTTTTTACTTTTAATGTTCCTCTTTCTCTTCCATATACGTTTTTATCTCTATTTTTCGTATCTTGAAAAAATGGAAATCAAAAATTAAAATAGAAAAAAAAGGAAAAAGTATTGTACTTAAATTGCGGATAATTTGAGGAAAAAGGGGCAAAAGAAAAAAAAAAGGAAAAAGATAGATACTTTTGTATTATAAAGTGAGAACAAAAGGGAACTTTTTTTTCTCTCTTAAAATAAAAATGTGTGGACAACTAAAAAGGATAAAAAGGAATACCAGCCTGGAGTTAATTACTAGAAGAAAAAAAAAAGGAGGGAAAAAATATTAAGACAGAATTTTGAATTTCCATACCATATATGCCTACCATTGCCAGCTGATTTTAATTGATTACTTGAAAATGGAACTTCTATTTTTCATTAAACCTGTTTTCCTCAATCCGAAAGGATTTATGGGGAGAGACTAAACAGAAAAAATCAGTTAAAACTTGAGGGAAATATCTAAGTAAGAGAACCACAATCACCTTGTTCTAAGGAACTTATATCTTTATCCCAAAATCTTGTTAGAAGATTATATGGAGAGAAGAAAAGCAAATAGTTTGTATACAAAAGTGAAGCAACAGTTGTATATAAGTTTGTACACAAAAAATCTGGTATATAAATAACAGAAAAGCAGAAACCAACTTTGAACCGCAACATGTTACCTCATTATGTAATCAATACTTTTACCTATGAAACCAAAAGTTTGTACATATGAAACTTCAAGATAGACCATGATAGTACTTAAGAAGACAATTAAACAAAGATATGTGTACAACATGCTAAAGATAGTATTATTTATATATGTGCATATATATATATATATATATATATATATATCTGTTTTAACTAGAGAAAGAATTCCTAGATGGAGTGGTTATATTCCAACAGCATCAAGAAGTTGCGAGTGTTGAGAGACAGAAACTAGTGAATTAGCAACAATGGCACCACTAGCAGCTACTGCAGGGACACCAATACCTGGAAAAGTAGAATCCCCGCAACAATAGAGCTGTGGGATTGGAGTTGAATGTCCAGGAAAAGTGCCTTTACCAGCTTCTATTGCGGGACCATAAGTTCCTCTATTTCTTCCAAGGAATCTTTGATGTGTCAATGGAGTCCCAACCAACTTTACCTCACATTTTTCACGATTGAATCCAGGGCCAACTGCACGCTCAACAGCCCTCCACATTACCTAATGTACAAAGATAGACATACAAGCTCAGCAGAAAAAAATAACTAGTAGTTTTGTTTCTGAAGAAAAATCAAGTATCTTACTGTTTGGAAGTGTACCACTGGAAGAGGTAATAAAAGAAAAGCAAAGTTCAAATAAGGAAAGTTACCTTCAAACAAAGAAAACCTGTATGGCCCCATTAATCCCCCACTCACCACCAACACCACCCAAGGAATTAAAAAAAAAAAAAAGGGAATCTACATGGCCAAATTATATTTGATAGAAAATGCTGCAGTGAAGTATATGTAAATGCTATAATTTAAATAGTTCAGGAAATGTGAGCATAATTATTGCAATGAGTTGTTAATAACGTATCTACCATTTTGGTTTGCATGATAAGTGACGAATAACAGTAAAGTAGAAACATTTGACCTGACCTATAGGTATATTACTACAACTGCATGAACTCAATTAACCAATTTCCCACAATAGAAATATCTTTTCTCGCTAACAAGATATCTCAAAATCTTTATGTATCTTTACTCATAAAATTAAATTCTGACAGGTGCTTGACTATGAATAGATTACCTCAGATCTTTTTGCTTTGAGTTCCTTGTACTCCATGCTTCGGCGATCAAGGCCTTCCCATATACCAAAAGGCTCAGTTCCTGGCGTATAGGCATGTAGAACATGCTTTCCAGGTGGAGCAAGATCAGGACTAAGTGCACTAGGTAAAGATATTAAAACAACATTTTGATCTGCATCGACTCTCTCCCATTCATTCACAATTATATCATGGATTCACTAGCTGTGAGGAAACAACAGCATATCATCTAAACTTCTCTTCTATCAGCATATATTCATTTTTTTTCCTCTTAAACAGCAAAAAAAAAAAAAAAAAAAGTTAAATGTGCCAGCTTTGCATAATTCAGGTTGGAGTTCTGATGCTACTATCTGTTGAAAAATTCATCTAATGCTTGAAAAGGAAATATATCCACTGAGACTTACAGGAAACATCCATGGATGAATGAACAGTTTAAATTCTTTGATCATGCGAGGGTGTATTTTTCCTCAGAATTGAACATGCAATGGGAATATCAATTGAGTGAAAAACACCACAGAGAGTTATGAGACCACAGTATGCAAGAATTCAAAAAGAAAAACTCAGCTGTTGACCAAATGACAACCACAAGATTCAATTTGCTTAGTTTGAACAATTTCTCACCTCGGCATCAAAGCCAAGATGCAGGTGCCTGAATGATTCACATTGTGGTGTCTTATCAATTTGGTCCTGGTATGATTTTGGAACAACTTCCTTGGGCAATAATTTCAATGTGTCCCACATTGATGCATTGCTTACCACAGCCTTTCTTGCACGCACAAACTGCAACGAACATTATGCATATTTAATTCCATAAAATGAAATGAGCAAAAGAATCACTTATCTTCCAATATTACTTACTTGACCATTTCTTAGCTTCACACCTACAGCTCAACCTTGATCAACAACAATGCTTTCTACATGACTTCTTAGAGAGATCCGCCCACCAAACTTCTCAAGTCCTCTGACAAGAGCATCAATTACTGCCCCACTTCCATGAAGAGGATATTCTAGAGAGCAACCTGGCTTGTACCATTTTGAGAACATGTAAATCTGAATAGATGGGAGATAAAATGAGAGCTAGGTGTTCAAACATGAGCAGGCCATTATCTTTATTGCTTCATAGAACACTATGCTGATAGATTTCTGAATTCAAAAGTTATGGAACTGAATTGAATGAAATTAAAAGTGGATAGCTTCAGCAATTCTCTAATAATACATGCAATAAAAGTTTAAATACCGCAAACTAACAAAATACAAGTTGGTAATATGGAGATGAAATTATTAGCGCACTTCACAAAGGAAGTCCCAATCTTCTTTGTGTAATGATTTGACCAAGAAAACTATCTTATGATGAACTACAGTCAATTACCATCTCTGCTGAAAGTACGCCATTAGATTTCACTCCAGCAAGCAGAAAAGATAGAAGGTCCACCCAATTCCGGATAAAAGGATCTTTTAGCCCTAAAGAGTCAAGGGCTCCCTGGGGCCCATCTGAGCAAAAGATTTGAGTAGAGAAGGTGCATATCTTGCAGAAGCTGTTGAAAGAACACCCAGGTCACCTCGGATAGACAAAGGAGGCAGAGCCATTGCTGCTGCAGACATTGGCAATATTGCGTCCTGTAGAATTATCCAAGACAGAAAAATTATATAGAAGCATGAAATATCGTGCCTTGATGGTAAACTTTATAAAAGAACACGATAAAATTGCTAATGAAATTTCATGCAAGCTTGTCATAAAATTCAGGTTACCATTTTTCCAATAAGGTTAGTTTAGGGAAAAGAATCTATCATACTCACAAGAAGCTTCCTCCATTCTTTCACAGCCTCTGGACCTGCATACTTCTCAAGGTCCTGTAAGATGAAACATGGCAAACCTTAATCAGCAGATGGAACAGTTCAAGCTGTCAAGAAATTGAAATTGAAACCTTATACAGCAAATAATTTTGACCATTATCCTATAGATGGCACAGAGCTCCTTCATTTCAGAAGCTTTTCTGTTTGCAGACTGAGGAAGTAAAAATTCTTCATAAAAATTTATGGAGAAATTAATTCCCTCTGTTTGAGAAAAATCATCAACATTCTAGGTCGATTAGATTAAAGATTTGTCCAAGCTAACACGTGATCTCAGAAGTAGATAATATGGTACTGGTTCTCGTAATTGACTTGACAAACACAATAATCAGAATTTTGAAACGCAGAATCATGCTGGTGCACCAAGACAGAAACTAGAAATCCAACACCTTTCTCGTTCATCAAAATAGTTATGATCAAGTACACTTTATGGAGAAGCTTGGTGCTGAGAAATAAATTCTTAAGGCGAAAGGACAAAATTAATCATGACAATTTTTTTTTTTTTTTTTTTTTGCAGATAAAAGACATATTAGAAGGGAACAATAACTAAATACGAAATTTACCTTAAAGAACTCAGTTGGACCAATGCGTGACAAGAATTCACCTTCAGGTATGTACACCATCCACAAGTCATAATTAGCACATGGAATTGATTCACCTAAAGCATCAAGCATCTACGGAAGAACACATAAAATTCCCAATCGCAAAGTGAAAAAAAGAAAAGAAAGTAATTCCAATAAATAAATTCAACTGCCTCACATAATGAGCATAAATGAAATAATATCCTGGAAATTCATCCTTGTTTATAAATATCATACTCAAGAATCCAATCAATGAAAGAAAGAAATATGGAATTACTTGTGCCAGTGGATTAGCCTGTGGACCTCTAGATTGAAAACCAGAAAACAAAGATGGACCAGAATCAAATTTATAGCCTTTGATCTCAAAAGAGTGAGCAGCACCTCCAGGCAAATCATGGCTTTCCAATACTAAAACATCTTGCTCATATCTAGCGAGAAGTCCAGCACAACATAAACCGCCAATTCCACTACCAATCACCACCACATCCACCTCTGGCTTGCCTGCTCATCATTCTGCATTCACGTTAAACACAGTCCCCCCATCGTAAACAGTTAGACTCACTAAAAAAAATTTTGAAAAGCAAGTGACCAGTAAAGATAAAAAAGTATAATCGTCTTGACCTGATAAGGCATTCCGATTGGAATCAACAGCTGTGGAAGAAGGAGAAGCGGTGGTGCCAATGGCGTTGGAAATTAGCGGGAAGAAGAGACTCCGGTTTCGACGACAGCGGGGGCGAGGGCTTGAAGAGATGAGGAAGTAGAGTCGGCGAAACGGAAGTAATCGCCATTGTTGAAAAAAGAAGGCTGCAATTTCTCGGGTTTCACAGGCGACCAAACGCCATGGTTGAAACTGAAACTTAAATAGCTAAAGGAAACAAGTGGGAGTGGGTGCAGTTCAGAACGCGCCACGTCAGCTATCTGGTTTCCATTGCTTCCTTAGCCATGAGTTCCTATATTTCAATTTTCTACATATTTTGATCCTTTTACCATTTTTGTATAATCCAAGTTCTGTTTTGGGTGATTTAAGAACATGATTTTAAGAACGTTAACAAAAACGAATAGACCCATATTACTTATTTTAAAACTATCCAAAAAAAAAATTAAAAATAAAAATTCTGTTTCACAAGTTTTATTTAAATATGATTTCAAATTCTAAATAATTTATAAATTTTATTTTTCCATTATTATTGTATAATTATTTTTTCTTTTTACTGTAAAAAATTATAATCCCAAAATTTAAATATATATACATGAATTAAAAAAGAATTATTTAAATCACAAAAAGTTTAAAAAGTGTAATATGTATAAATAAAAAAATAAAAACTAACTAATTAACTTGTAAGAATAGGACTCATGAATAATTTAATTCAACAAAGTATTTAAATTAAAAACACCAAGACGTATGTGAGTTGATAAGAAACTGTTTAAAATTATTTTTTAAAAAAACATTCTCCCACAAGGGACTATAGTTGGGACCATCCAGGAGCCGCTGCTCTAAGCAAATATATATATATATATTTAAGTTGGGGGGCAAAAATACGAGAGAGCTGGAGAGGTTTGTTGTAAACAGTATGGATCCGTCTCTCCTTGATAAACTGTATGAGTTATTTTGGTTTCTAAACTATAAACCCGAGTTTCAAGTAAGGTGCTAAAACACGAAGTATTTCTAGTGTGATAAATGGAATTGACTTGAAATTCACTAAATTTAGAGGTGTCTATTAACTTCGTTTGGCTCTGACCAATGAAAAGAGACTTGTTTCCCAAGCTCTGTATCGCTTCCAATCTCCCTGATGATATATTAACCTTATAAATAGAAAAACGTAAATGATAGGTATATTCTTCTTCCTCATCTTTCTCATCGTAATCTTTAAAAATTACGAAAAATTCGCCTGAAAATTCACAAATAAACAATTCTATACTCCAAATTCCATACGCATTGCGGAAGAATTTTTGGGCAAGTAATTCGTTGTCGACAACAATTCACTCTTGTCCTGGATCTGATCCGGTAAGATCAAATTCTAAAACATTACCTCCACGTTCTATAGCATATAATTTATTATTGAAATATGTGATATCATAAATAGGTCTATCAAATCTGTGAATATGATTCTAGACATGATCTCCTGGCCTCCAAAAACTTAAATCTCCCTCTTTAATAATTATCACCGTGAAATCTGTAGATTCGTCAGGTCTCGCCGATAAGATCATCCTAGAAATATTTGTCGCCGGTGTTATGTCGTTCAAGTATGTCCATGTCCAACTTACCTCTTGCGGTAGTAGTTCAATTTCAAATCCAGTAATTGGATTCAATAAAGTCAAATCACCACTTAATCCTATCGTCAACAACCATCCCAATGATTCGAGGCATCTCCTACCTTTGAAACATGGTCGTTTAATTTTAGTGATTATCTCTTGCTCTGTTATGCTACAAAATTCACGCTCCTCTCCATCTCCTCCCAATATTAAATATGGAATCGGTTGGCCAAACTTTGACCAATGAAATTTGTCAAATTCCGCTATTTGCCATGATTTACAAATGGTTTCAAATCTTAAATAATCTCTCAGTTTCTCTATCCGCTTGATTATCTCACGCACTAAATCATAAGGAAGCTCATCCTGCCAATGTCTCATCATTTTAATTTGGAGAAAAAGATTTTCTTTTATGAGAAAGTCTATGCACTGCTTCAGAAACTTTTAAAATAAAAATTGCGTATTGTTTGTAAACTTCATCAAATAATCTTTTTATAATAAAATTATGAAAGAATCCCAAAGAAATTGAATTTTATTTTTTTAAAAATTCTAATATTGGTTTATTAAATCTTTTAATGAATATAGTAAAATTAAATTATTTTAACAAATAAAATATATAATTTTGCGATAAAAATTTTAAATATTAATATTTTTTAAAATTATATTATAAATAATAAAACAAGATTAATGATAAAGATTAAAATATAGTATATATTCCCATATAGATATGGAATAATTATATAGTAAGTAAATATATTAGTTATGATAAAACGAAAAATATTCAATTTATTCTCTCAGTATTTTCTTTTTTGAAATAAAAAAAATTAATCCCTTAGTTATGATATTAATAATTTTTTTCTCAAATTTTAATAAATTTTTAAAATATAAATTTCTAAATTTAAAACTAATTTTCTACAAAATATATATATTACTTTTTAATTGTCGATATATTATATCTTTTTACTTATAGTTTATTATATATAAAAATAAATATTTTCTCATTATACTATTCAAATTCAAATATTTTTTAACTTCCTTTAAAATTAATTATTTTTTATAAAAATAATAATAAAATAAATAAAGGTGTATGCATTTATTTAAAATTATATTTTTAACGAATATATATACGTCTAAAAAAATGATTGAACAATTATTTTAAATAATTATTCAAAAAATTAATTTCAAAGTCTGTTTTCTTTAATATATATATATCATATTAGTTTGGATACTCAGTCACCCCTCTTCCCTTTTTACTTTTTTTTTAGCAAAGTAGCATAAATAATCTTCAAATTTTAAAAATTTGGTGATATTGGACTCAAAAATATATTTTTTTTTGTGGAATTAGTCTCTGAACTATAAAGAAATTGTGATATTGGTTTTTCGGTTAAAAATTCTTTTAAATGATTCGTTAAATAAAAAAAATTTTAAAAGTATTTATGTCACTATATTATTTAAATATATATATATAATAATAGACACATTGACATAAGTAGTCTCCAAACTATAGATGTTCGGTGACATTGGTCCTCAAATTATAAAATTTTTGTGAAATTAAACTTTATTTTTTTAATCTAAAATATTTATATAATTATCCTATTTAAATATGTTTAATATAATATATATATATATATATATATATATATATATATATATATACACATATAATATCATTTCATCTTTATTTTCATTTTTTAACAAATAAAAAATTATTGGAATCAACAAATAAAAAAAATTTATAAATTATGTAGAATTTAAATATGATTTTAAATTCTACATAATTTATAAATTTTTTTCCACTATTATTGTATAATTAATTTTTTTTAGTGTAAAAAATTCTGATCCCAAAATTTAAATATACATACATGAATTAAAAAAGAATTGAAGTTTTTAACTGACGCACATTTTAAAAAATTATTTAAATCACAAAAAGTTTAAAAAGTGTAACACATATAAATAAATAAATAAAAATTAACTAATTAACTTATAAGAATAAGATCCATGAAAAATTCAATTCAACAAAGTATTTAAATTGGAAACCCGAAAGCGTAGGTGAGTTGGGGCCCATCACATCTAGGATATCCGTGCTCTCACAATATATATATATATATATATATATATATATATATATATATATATATTGGGGGGCAAAAACACCAGAGGGGTGGAGAGAATTGTTGTAAACATTTTGGATCCTCGCCTCCTTGATAAACTGTTTCAGTTTTTTTAGTTTCTAAATTATAAACCCCAGTATTAAGTAAATTATAAATCCCAGTTTCAATTAACATGTTAAAACACGAAGTGTTTCTAGTGTAATAAATACAATTGGCTTTGAATTCACCAAATTTAGAAGTGTCTATTAACTTCGTTTGGTTCTGACCAATGAAAATAGACTTGCTTCCCAAGCTCTGTATGGCTTCCCATCTCTCTGATGATATATTAACCTTATATATAAAAAAATGTAGAGAAATGTTATATTCTTCTCCTCCCTCTTCTTCATAGTAATTTTTAAAAATTACGAATAGTTCGCCCGAGAATTCACAAATAAACGATTCCATTCTCCAATCTCCATACACATCCAAGAATGTTTGGACAAGTAATTCATTGTCGACAATAATTCGCTCTTGTCCTGGATTTGATCCGGTAAGATCAAATTCCAAAACATTACCTCTACGATCTATAGCATATAATTTATCATTGAAATATGTGATATCACAAAAAAATCTATCAAATTTGTGAATATGATTCCAGTCAGAATCTCCTGACATCCAAAAACTTAAATATCCCTCTTTAATAATTATCACCGTAAAATCTGTAGATTCGTCAGGTTTCGATGACAAGATCATCTTAGAAATATATGCCGGTTTTATGTTGCCGAAGTATGACCGACTTTGCGGTAGTAATTCAATTTCAAATCCAGTAATTGGATTCAGCAAAGTCATATCTCCACCTAACCCTACCGTCAATAACCATCCCAATGATTCGAGGCATCTCCTACCTTTGAAACATGGTCGTTTAATTTTAGCGACTATCTTCTGCTCTGTTATGCTGCAAAATTCACGCACCTCTTCATCTCCTCCCAATATCAAATATGGAATTTGTTCGCGAAACTTTGACCATTGAAAATTATCAAATTCCACCGTAACTTGCCATGATTTACAAATGGCTTCAAACCTCAAATAATCCCCAAGTTTGTCGATCCGCTTGATTACCTCACGCACCAAATCATTGGGAAGCCTATCTTGCCAATTTCTCATAATTTTAATTTGGAGAAATATGAAAAAGATTCTTTTTTATGAGAAATCCTACGCACTGCTTAAGAATTTTTAAAATAAAAAATATGTACTGCTCAGAAACTGGAGAAACTTTATGAAATAGCCTTTTTATAATAAAATTATGAAACAAAATTTGAAAGAAATTGGATTATGTTTTTTTTAAAATTTTAATATTAATTTATTAGATCTTTTAATCAGTATATAAAATAAAATTATTTTAACAAATAAAATATATAATTTTGTGATATGAATTTTAAATATTAATATATTTAAAATTATATTGTAAATAATAAAAAAATAATTAATGATACAGATTAAATATAGTATATATTCCCATATAGATATGGAATAAATATAAGTATATTAAAATTAAAAATATTCAATTTATTCCCTTAATTAAAAATATTCAATTAAAAATATTCAATTTTTCTCAAATTTTTAATAATTTTTTTAAAAATAAATTTCTAAATTTTTAAATTAATTTTCGGCAAAATACATATATTACTTTTTAAGTTGTGAATATATTAAATCTTTTTACTTATAATTTACTATATTAAAAATAAATATTTCTAACTATACTATTCAAATTTAAATGTTTTTCGATTTCCTTTAAAATTTAATTATTTTTTTATAAAAAATAATAATAAAATAAATAAAAGTGTATGTATGTATTTATTTAGAATTAGATTTTAACGATATATATATATATATATATATATATAATATATATTATATATATATATATTTGTCAATTATTGAAATAAGTAAAAAAAGCATATTAGTTTGGATACTCAGTCACATTTTTTTTTTTTGGAAAATTGAATAGTATTCGACATATAGAAGTTTTGTAATATTGATCCCAAAGCAATTTTTTGGTAAAATTAGTCATCGAACTATAAAACAATTGTAACATTGGTTCTTCCATTAAATCATTCGTTAAATAAAAAAATTTTCAAAGGTATTTATATAACTATATTATTTAAATATATGTAATAATAAACAAATTGATATAAATAGCTTTCAAACTATACATGTTCCATGACATTAGTCTCCAAATTATAAAAAATTTGTAAAATTCATTTTTTCCTTAAAAATTTAAAATATTTACTTGTTTAAATATATTTAATAATATATATATATACATATAATATTATTTCATCTTTATTCTTCTTGGCTTCATCTTCCTTCTTTTATCCTTCTACTTTCTTTGTCTATATTTTTCAACAAATAAAAAGTTGGGAAAAAATTAATAATAAAAAAATTAGATAATGATTTTTTTTCTTTTTTATTTTTAAATTTTCAAACAAAAAGAAAAAAAATTTAAATAGTGAAAAAATATATGAGAATGATATTAAAATATTATTTGAAGGTATATATGTATAAATTATATATATTAAATATATTTAAATAATATAATGACATAAATATATTTAAAAAATTTTATTTAACAAATAATTTTTATTTTAAAAAATTAAACAAAAGGGCTAATATTACAATTTTTTTTATAGTTTGGGGATCAATTTTATTAAAAAATAATAATTTAGAAATCAATGTCACAAAACTATATCTATAGTTACCTATTTATGTCAATTTACCTATTATTACATATATTTAAATAATATAGTGACATAAATACCTTGGAGTTTTTTTATTTAAGAAATGATTTAACAAAATTTTTAACGGAAGGATCAATGTGACAAATTTTTTTTTACAGTTCCGAGATTAATTTTACAAAAAAATTAATTTGAGAATTATTTATGCCAACTTACTTCTTTTTTTATATATTTTTATTTTTTTAAGATACAAATGGATCCCATTTAGCTCTGAAAATTATAGGTTATTTATATTTTTGTTTCAAGTAATTCAACTTTTATGATTGTCTTTTTTTTTTTTTCTTTTACTATTATACATATAATAATATATATGAAACTTCAAGATAGACCATGTTCGTACTTAAGAAGACAATTAAACAAAGATATGTGTACAACATGCTAAAGATGTATCTGTTTTAACTAGAGAAAGAATTCCTAGATGGAGTGGTTATATTCCAACAGCATCAAGAAGTTGCGAGTGTTGAGAGACAGAAACTAGTGAATTAGCAACAATGGCACCAGTAGCAGCTACTGCAGGGACACCAATACCTGGAAAGTAGAATCCCCGCAACAATAGAGCTGTGGGATTGGAGTTGAATGTCCAGGAAAAGTGCCTTTACCAGCTTCTATTGCGGGACCATAAGTTCCTCTATTTCTTCCAAGGTATCTTTGATGTGTCAATGGAGTCCCAACCAACTTTACCTCACATTTTTCACGATTGAATCCAGGGCCAACTGCACGCTCAACAGCCCTCCACATTACCTAATGTACAAAGATAGACATGCCCAGCAGAAAAAATTACTAGCAGTTTTGTTTCTGAAGAAAAATCAAGTATCTTACTGTTTGGAAATGTACCACTGGAAGAGGTAATAAAAGAAAAGCAAAGTTCAAATAAGGAAAGTTACCTTCAAACAAAGAAAACCTGTATGGCCCCATTAATCCCCCACTCACCACCAACACCACCCAAGGAATTAAAAAAAAAAACGGGAATCTACACGGCCAAATTATATTTGATAGAAAATGCTGCAGTGAAGTATATGTAAATGCTATAATTTAAATAGTTCAGGAAATGTGAGCATAATTATTGCAATGAGTTGTTAATAACGTATCTACCATTTTGGTTTGCATGATAAGTGACGAATAACAGTAAAGTAGAAACATTTGACCAGACCTATAGGTATATTACTACAACTGCATGAACTCAATTAACCAACTTCCCACAATAGAAATATCTTTTCTCGCTAACAAGATATCTCAAAATCTTTATGTATCTTTACTCATAAAATTAAATTCTGACAGATGCTTGACTATGAATAGATTACCTCAGATCTTTTTGCTTTGAGTTCCTTGTACTCCATGCTTCGGCGATCAAGGCCTTCCCATATACCAAAAGGCTCAGTTCCTGGCGTATAGGCATGTAGAACATGCTTTCCAGGTGGAGCAAGATCAGGACTAAGTGCACTAGGTAAAGATATTAAAACAACATTTTGATCTGCATCGACTCTCTCCCATTCATTCACAACTATATCATGGATTCCCAAGTCTTAGCGTATACCCTAAACAATCAAATATCATACAGTGGTTAATCATATGTTTCTAGAGCATGGTAAGACCAATCTCATTTAAACTGTTAGGAACTAGAAAAGATCCATTGTCTAACCTATCAAGTTTTCAGGAGTTTTAAAGATTTGTCAACCCGAACTAGCTGTGAGGAAACAACAGCATATCATCTAAACTTCTCTTCTATCAGCATATATTCATTTTTTTTTCCTCTTAAACAGCAAAAAAAAAAAAATTAATTGTGCCAGCTTTGCATAATTCAGGTTGGAGTTCTGATGCTACTATCTGTTGAAAAATTCATCTAATGCTTGAAAAGGAAATATATCCACTGAGACTTACAGGAAACATCCATGGATGGATGAACAGTTTAAATTCTTTGATCATGCGAGGGTGTATTTTTCCTCAGAATTGAACATGCACTGGGAATATCAATTGAGTGAAAAACACCAGAGAGAGTTATGAGACCACAGTATGCAAGAATTCAAAAAGAAAAACTCAGCTGTTGACCAAATGACAACCACAATAAATAGAAAAACGTAAATGATAGGTATATTCTTCTTCCTCATCTTTCTCATCGTAATCTTTAAAAATTACGAAAAATTCGCCTGAAAATTCACAAATAAACAATTCTATACTCCAAATTCCATACGCATTGCGGAAGAATTTTTGGGCAAGTAATTCGTTGTCGACAACAATTCACTCTTGTCCTGGATCTGATCCGGTAAGATCAAATTCTAAAACATTACCTCCACGTTCTATAGCATATAATTTATTATTGAAATATGTGATATCATAAATAGGTCTATCAAATCTGTGAATATGATTCCAGACAGGATCTTCTGGCCTCCAAAAACTTAAATCTCCCTCTTTAATAATTATCACCGTGAAATCTGTAGATTCGTCAGGTCTCGCCCATAAGATCATCCTAGAAATATTTGTCGCCGGTGTTATGTCGTTCAAGTATGTCCAACTTACCTCTTGCGGTAGTAGTTCAATTTCAAATCCAGTAATTGGATTCAATAAAGTCAAATCGCCACTTAATCCTATCGTCAACAATTATCCCAATGATTCGAGGCATCTCCTACCTTTGAAACATGGTCGTTTAATTTTAGCGACTATCTCCTGCTCTGTTATGCTGCAAAATTCACGCTCTTCTCCATCTCCTCCCAATATTAAATATGGAATCGGTTGGCCAAACTTTGACCAATGAAATTTGTCAAATTCCGCCATTTGCCATGATTTACAAATGGCTTCAAATCTTAAATAGTCTCTCAGTTTCTCTATCCGCTTGATTATCTCATGCACTAAATCATAAGGAAGCCCATCCTGCCAATTTCTGATCATTTTAATTTGGAGAAAAAGATTTTCTTTTATGAGAGTCTATGCACTGCTTCAGAAACTTTTAAAATAAAAAATGTGTACTGCTCGTAAACTTTATCAAATAGTCTTTTTATAATAAAATTATGAAACAAATCCCAAAGAAATTGGATTTCATTTTTAAAAAAATTCTAATATTGATTTATTAAATCTTTTAATCAATTATTTTAACAAATAAAATATATAATTTTGCGATATGAATTTTAAATATTAATATTTTTAAAATTATATTGTAAATAATAAAACAAGATTAATGATAAAGATTAAAATATAGTATATATTCCCATATAGATATGGAATAATTATATAGCAAGTAAATATATTAGTTATGATAAAACGAAAATTATTCAATTTATTCCCTATTTATTTTGTTTTTTGAAATAAAAAAATTACTCCCTTAGTTATGATATTAATATTTTTTTTCTCAAATTTTAATAATTTTTTAAAATATAAATTTCTAAATTTAAAACTAATTTTCTACAAAATATATATATTACTTTTTAATTGTCGATATATTATATCTTTTTACTTATAGTTTATTATATATAAAAATAAATATTTTCTCATTATACTATTCAAATTCAAATATTTTTTAACTTCCTTTAAAAAAATTAATTATTTTTTATAAAAATAATAATAAAATAAATAAAAGTGTATGTATTTATTTAAAATTAGATTTTAACGAATATATATTCGTGTAAACAAATTATTGAACAATTATTTTAAATAATTATTCAAAAATTCATTTCAAAGTCTGTTTTCTTTAATATATATATATATATATATATATATATATATATATATATATATATATATATATATAATATATATCATATTAGTTTGGATACTCAGTCACCCCTTTTCCCTTTTTACTTTTTTTTTTTTTTAGCAAATTAGCATAAATAATCTTCAAATTATAAAAATTTGGTGACATTGGTCTCAAAAGTTTTTTTTTATTGTGGAATTAGTCCTTCAACTATAAAAAAATTATGACATTGATTTTTCCGTTAAAAATTCTTTTAAATCATCCGTTAAATAAAAAAATCTTTAAAAGTATTTATGTCACTATATTATTTAAATATATAATAATAAACACATTGACATAAGTAATCTCCAAACTATATGTTTGGTGACATTGGTCCTCAAATTATAAAAATTTTGTGAAATTAAACATTTTTTTAAAAATCTAAAATATTTATATGATTATCTTATTTAAATATGTTTAATAATATATAATATATATATACATATAATATCATTTCATCTTTATTTTCATTTTTTAACAAATAAAAAAATTTATTGGAATCAACAAATAAAAAAAATTTATAATATGATTTTAAATTCTACATAATTTATAATTTTTTTTTTCACTATTATTGTATAATTAATTTTTTTTACTGTAAGAAATTCTGATCCCAAAATTTAAATATACATACATAAATTAAAAAAGAATTGAATTTTTTAACTGACGTACATCTTAAAAAATTATTTAAATCACAAAAAAATTTAAAAAGTGTAACACATATAAATAAATAAATAAAAATTAACTAATTAACTTATAAGAATAAGATCCATGAAAAATCCAATTCAACAAAGTATTTAAATTGGAAACCCGAAAGCGTAGGTGAGTTGGGGCCCATCACATCTAGGACATCCGTGCTCTAAGAATATATATATTTAAATTGGGGGGCAAAAACACCAGAGGGCTGAAGAGAATTGTTGTAAACATTTTGGATCGTCGTCTCCTTGATAAACTGTTTCAGTTTTTTTAGTTTCTAAATTATAAACCCCAGTATTAAGTAAATTATAAATCCCAGTTTCAAGTAACATGTTAAAACACGAAGTGTTTCTAGTGTAATAAATACAATTGGCTTTGAATTCACCAAATTTAGAAGTGTCTATTAACTTCGTTTGATTCTGACCAATGAAAATAGATTTGCTTCCCAAGCTCTGTATCGCTTCCCATCTCTCTGATGATATATTAACCTTATATATACAAAAACGTAGAGAAAAGTTATATTCTTCTCCTCCCTCTTCTTCATCGTAATTTTTAAAAATTACGAATAATTCACCCGAGAATTCACAAATAAACGATTCCATTCTCCAATCTCCATACACATCGAAGAATGTTTGAACAAGTAATTCGTTGTCGACAATAATTCGCTCTTGTCCTGGATTTGATCCAGTAAGATCAAATTCTAAAACATTACCTCTACGATCTATAGCATATAATTTATCATTGAAATATGTGATATCACAAAAAAATCTATCAAATCTGTGAATATCATTCCAGTCAGAATCTCCTGACCTCCAAAAACTTAAATATCCCTCTTTAATAATTATCACCGTAAAATCTGTAGATTCGTCAGGTCTCGATGACAAGATCATCTTAGAAATATCTGCCGTCGGTTTTATGTTGCCGAAGTATGACCGACTTACCTGTTGAGGCAGTAATTCAATTTCAAACCAACTTACCTGTTGTTGCGGTAGTAATTCAATTTCAAATCCAGTAATTGGATTCAGCAAAGTCATATCTCCACCTAACCCTACCGTCAATAACCATCCCAATGATTCGAGGCATCTCCTACCTTTGAAACATGGCCGTTTAATTTTAGCGACTATCTCCTGCTCTGTTATGCTGCAAAATTCACGCTCCTCTCCATCTCCTCCCAATATCAAATATGGAATCTGTTCGCGAAACTTTGACCATTGAAAATTATCAAATTCCACCGTAACTTGCCATGATTTACAAATGGCTTCAAACCTCAAATAATCCCCAAGTTTGTCGATCCGCTTGATTACCTCACAAACCAAATCATTGGGAAGCCTATCTTGCCAATTTCTCATAATTTTAATTTGGAGAAATTTGAAAAAGATTCTCTTTTATGAGAAATCCTAAGCACTGCTTAAGAACTTTTAAAATAAAAAATATGTACTGTTCAGAAACTGAAGAAACTTTATGAAATAGTCTTTTTATAATAAAATTATGAAATAGAATTCGAAAGAAATTGGATTGTGTTTTTTTTAATTCTAATATTAATTTATTAGATCTTTTAATCAGTATATAAAATAAAATTATTTTAACAAATAAAATATATAATTTTGTGATATAAATTTTAAATATTAATATTTTTTAAAATTATATTGTAAATAATAAAACAAGATTAATAATAAAGATTAAAATATAGTATATATTCTCATATAGATATGGAATAAATATATAAGTATATTAAAATTAAAAATATTCAATTTATTCCCTTAATTATGATATTGATATTTTTTTTCTCAAACTTTTAATAAATTTTTTTTAAAAATATATTTCTAAATTTTAAATTAATTTTCTACAAAATACATATATTACTTTTTAAGCTGTGAATATATTAAATCTTTTTACTTATAATTTACTATATATATAAAAATAAATATTTTCTCACTATACTATTCAAATTTAAATGTTTTTCGATTTCCTTTAAAATTTAATTATTTTTATAAAAAAAATAATAAAATAAATAAAAGTGTATGTATTTATTTAGAATTAGATTTTAACGAATATATATATATATAATATATATATATATATATATATATATATATATATACCAGGTAACCACGTTTAAAAAAAATTATTGAACAATTATTTTAAATAATTATTCAAAAAATTCATTTTAAAGTCTGTTTTCTTTAATATATATAATAATAATAATTAATTATATACTTTTATATATTTGTCAATTATTGAAATAAGTAAAAAGGCATATTAGTTTGGATACTCAGTCACCATTTTTTTTTTTTTGAAATTTGGATAGTTACTAAACTATAAAAGTTTGGTAATATTAGTCCCCAAAGTAATTTTTTGGTAGAATTAGTCTCCGAACTATAAAAAAATTGTGATATTGGTTCTTTTGTTAAAAATTCTGTTAAATCATCAGTTAAGTAAAAAAAATTTCAAGGGTATTTATGTAACTATATTATTTAAATATATGTAATAATAAACAGATTGACATAAGTATTCTCAAACTATAGATGTTCGGTGACATTAGTCCCCAAATTATAAAACTTTTATGAAATTGATCTTTTCTTTAAAAATTCAAAATATTTATATGATTACCTATTTAAATATGTTTAATAATATATAATATATATACATATAATATTATTTCATCTTTATTCTTTTTGGGCTTCATCTTCCTTCTTTTATCCTTTCACTTTCTTTGTTTTTATTTTTCAACAAATAAAAAGTTTGAAAAAAAATTAGATAATGATTTTTTTCTTTTTTCTTTTTTAATTTTCAAACAAAAAGAACAAGAAGAAGAAAAAGATTAAAATAGTGAAAAAATATATGAGAATGATAGTAAAATATTATTTGAAGGTATATATGTATAAATTATATATATTAAATATATTTAAATAATATAATGATATAAATATATTTAAAATTTTTTACTTAACAAATAATTTTTATTTAAAAAAAATTAAACAAAAGAGTTAATATCACAATTTTTTTTATAGTTTGGGAATCAATTTCAAAAATAATAATAATTTAGAGACCAATGTCACAAAACTATGTCTATAGTTTAAAGTCAATTTACCTATTATTACATATATATTTAAATAATATAATGATATAAAAACTCTTGAATTTTTTTTATATTTAATGAATGATTTAATAAAATTTTTAACCGAAAAATCAATGTGACAATTTTTTTACAGTTTCGAGACCAATTTTAAAAAAAGTTAATTTGGAAAATATTTATACCAATTTATTTATTTATTTATTTATTTTTATTATTATTATTTTTAGATACAAATGATCAATTCTAAAAAAAATTAATTTGAGAATTATTTATGCCAACTTACTTTTTTTTTTGTTTTTTTTTTGTTTTTTTTTTTTGTTTTTTTTTTTTTTTTTTTTTAAAGATACAAATGGATCCCATTTAGCTCTGAAAATTATAGGTTATTTATATTTTTGTTTCAAGTAATTCAACTTTATGATTGTCTTTTTTTTTTTTCTTTTACTATTATACATATAAAAATATATATGAAACTTCAAGATAGACCATGTTCGTACTTAAGAAGACAATTAAACAAAGATATGTGTACAACATGCTAAAGATAGTATTATTTATATGTGTGTATATATATATATATATATATATATCTGTTTAAACTAGAGAAAGAATTCCTAGATGGAGTGGTTATATTCCAACAGCATCAAGAAGTTGCGAGTGTTGAGAGACAGAAACTAGTGAATTAGCAATAATGGCACCAGTAGCAGCTACTGCAGGGACACCAATACCTGGAAAAGTAGAATCCCCGCAACAATAGAGCTGTGGGATTGGAGTTGAATGTCCAGGAAAAGTGCCTTTACCAGCTTCTATTGCGGGACCATAAGTTCCTCTATTTCTTCCAAGGAATCTTTGATGTGTCAATGGAGTCCCAACCAACTTTACCTCACATTTTTCACGATTGAATCCAGGGCCAACTGCACGCTCAACAGCCCTCCACATTACCTAACGTACAAAGATAGACATGCCCAGCAGAAAAAATTACTAGTAGTTTTGTTTCTGAAGAAAAATCAAGTATCTTACTGTTTGGAAGTGTACCACTGGAAGAGGTAATAAAAGAAAAGCAAAGTTCAAATAAGGAAAGTTACCTTCAAACAAAGAAAACCTGTATGGCCCCATTAATCCCCCAGTCACCACCAACACCACCAAAGGAATTATATAAAAAAAAAGGGAATCTACATGGCCAAATTATATTTGATAGAAAATGCTGCAGTGAAGTATATGTAAATGCTATAATTTAAATAGTTTAGGAAATGTGAGCATAATTATTGCAATGAGTTGTTAATAACGTATCTACCATTTTGGTTTGCATGATAAGTGACGAATAACAGTAAAGTAGAAACATTTGACCAGACCTATAGGTATATTACTACAACTGCATGAACTCAATTAACCAACTTCCCACAATAGAAATATCTTTTCTCGCTAACAAGATATCTCAAAATCTTTATGTATCTTTACTCATAAAATTAAATTCTGACAGGTGCTTGACTATGAATAGATTACCTCAGATCTTTTTGCTTTGAGTTCCTTGTACTCCATGCTTCGGCGATCAAGGCCTTCCCATATACCAAAAGGCTCAGTTCCTGGCGTATAGGCATGTAGAACATGCTTTCCAGGTGGAGCAAGATCAGGACTAAGTGCACTAGGTAAAGATATTAAAACAACATTTTGATCTGCATCGACTCTCTCCCATTCATTCACAACTATATCATGGATTCCCAAGTCTTAGCGTATACCCTAAACAATCAAATATCATACAGTGGTTAATCATATGTTTCTAGAGCATGGTAAGACCAATCTCATTTAAACTGTTAGGAACTAGAAAAGATCCATTGTCTAACCTATCAAGTTTTCAGGAGTTTTAAAGATTTGTCAACCCGAACTAGCTGTGAGGAAACAACAGCATATCATCTAAACTTCTCTTCTATCAGCATATATTCATTTTTTTTTCCTCTTAAACAGCAAAAAAAAAAAAAGTTAATTGTGCCAGCTTTGCATAATTCAGGTTGGAGTTCTGATGCTACTATCTGTTGAAAAATTCATCTAATGCTTGAAAAGGAAATATATCCACTGAGACTTACAGGAAACATCCATGGATGGATGAACAGTTTAAATTCTTTGATCATGCGAGGGTGTATTTTTCCTCAGAATTGAACATGCACTGGGAATATCAATTGAGTGAAAAACACCACAGAGAGTTATGAGACCACAGTATGCAAGAATTCAAAAAGAAAAACTCAGCTGTTGACCAAATGACAACCACAAGATTCAATTTGCTTAGTTTGAACAATTTCTCACCTCGGCATCAAAGCCAAGATGCAGGTGCATGAATGATTCACATTGTGGTGTCTTATCCATTTGGTCCTGGTATGATTTTGGAACAACTTCCTTGGGCAATAATTTCAATGTGTCCCACATTGAGACATTGCTTACCACAGCCTTTCTTGCACGCACAAACTGCAACGAACATTATGCATATTTGATTCCATAAAATGAAATGAGCAAAAGAATCACTTATCTTCCAATATTACTTACTTGACCATTTCTTAGCTTCACACCTACAGCTCAACCTTGATCAACAACAATGCTTTCTACATGACTTCTTAGAGAGATCCGCCCACCAAACTTCTCAAGTCCTCTGACAAGAGCATCAATTACTGCCCCACTTCCATGAAGAGGATATTCTAGAGAGCAACCTGGCTTGTACCATTTTGAGAACATGTAAATCTGAAGAGATGGGAGATAAAATGAGAGCTAGGTGTTCAAACATGAGCAGGCCATTATCTTTATTGCTTCATAGAACACTATGCTGATAGATTTCTGAATTCAAAAGTTATGGAACTGAATTGAATGAAATTAAAAGTGGATAGCTTCAGCAATTCTCTCTAATACATGCAATAAAAGTTTAAATACCGCAAACTAACAAAATACAAGTTGGTAATATGGAGATGAAATTATTAGCGCACTTCACAAAGGAAGTCCCAATCTTCTTTGTGTAATGATTTGACCAAGAAAACTATCTTATGATGAACTACAGTCAATTACCATCTCTGCTGAAAGTACGCCATTAGATTTCACTCCAGCAAGCAGAAAAGATAGAAGGTCCACCCAATTCCGGATAAAAGGATCTTTTAGCCCTAAGGAGTCAAGGATCTCCGAGAAAGGTCTTAAACTTGGTCCCACTAAGGGCTCCCTGGGGCCCATCTGAGCAAAAGATTTGAGTAGAGAAGGTGCATATCTTGCAGAAGCTGTTGAAAGAACACCCAGGTCACCTCGGATAGACAAAGGAGGCAGAGCCATTGCTGCTGCAGACATTGGCAATATTGCGTCCTGTAGAATTATCCAAGACAGAAAAATTATATAGAAGCATGAAATATCGTGCCTTGATGGTAAACTTCATAAAAGAACACGATAAAATTGCTAATGAAATTTCATGCAAGCTTGTCATAAAATTCAGGTTACCATTTTTCCAATAAGGTTAGTTTAGGGAAAAGAATCTATCATACTCACAAGAAGCTTCCTCCATTCTTTCACAGCCTCTGGACCTGCATACTTCTCAAGGTCCTGTAAGATGAAACATGGCAAACCTTAATCAGCAGATGGAACAGTTCAAGCTGTCAAGAAATTGAAATTGAAACCTTATACAGCAAATAATTTTGACCATTATCCTATAGATGGCACAGAGCTCCTTCATTTCAGAAGCTTTTCTGTTTGCAGACTGAGGAAGTAAAAATTCTTCATAAAAATTTATGGAGAAATTAATTCCCTCTGTTTGAGAAAAATCATCAACATTCTAGGTCGATTAGATTAAAGATTTGTCCAAGCTAACACGTGATCTCAGAAGTAGATAATATGGTACTGGTTCTCGTAATTGACTTGACAAACACAATATATCAGAATTTTGAAACGCAGAATCATGCTGGTGCACCAAGACAGAAACTAGAAATCCAACACCTTTCTTGTTCATCAAAATAGTTATGATCAAGTACACTTTATGGAGAAGCTTGGTGCTGAGAAATAAATTTTAAGGCGAAAGGACAAAATTAATCATGACAATTTTTTTTTTTTTTTGCAGATAAAAGACATATTAGATGGGAACAATAACTAAATACGAAATTCACCTTAAAGAACTCAGTTGGACCAATGCGTGACAAGAATTCACCTTCAGGTATTACACCATCCACAAGTCATAATTAGCACATGAATTGATTCACCTAAAGCATCAAGCATCTACGGAAGAAAAATAAAATTCCCAATCGCAAAGTGAAAAAAAGAAAAGAAAGTAATTCCAGTAAATAAATTCAAGCGCCTCACATAATGAGCATAAATGAAATAATATCCTGGAAATTCATCCTTGTTTATCAAATATCATACTCAAGAATCCAATAAATGAAAGAAAGAAATATGGAATTACTTATGCCAGTGGATTAGCCTGTGGACCTCTAGATTGAAAACCAGAAAACAAAGATGGACCAGAATCAAATTTATAGCCTTTGATCTCAAAAGAGTGAGCAGCACCTCCAGGCAAATCATGGCTTTCCAATACTAAAACATCTTGCTCATATCTAGCGAGAAGTCCAGCACAACATAAACCGCCAATTCCACTACCAATCACCATCACATCCGCCTCTGGCTTGCCTGCACATCATTCTGCATTCACATTAAACACAGTCCCCCCATCGTAAACAGTTAGACTCACTAAATTTTTTTTTTAAAAAAGCAAGTAGACCGGTAAAGATAAAAAAGTATAATCGTCTTGACCTGATAAGGCATTCCGATTGGTATCAACAGCTGTGGAAGAAGGAGAAGCGGTGGTGCCAATGGCGTTGGAAATTAGCGGGAAGAAGAGACTCCGGTTTCGACGACAGCGGGGGCGAGGGCTTGAAGAGATGAGGAAGTAGAGTCGGCGAAACGGAAGTAATCGCCATTGTTGAAAAAAGAAGGCTGCAATTTCTCGGGTTTCACAGGCGACCAAACGCCATGGTTGAAACTGAAACTTAAATAGCTAAAGGAAACAAGTGGGAGTGGGTGCAGTTCAGTACGCGCCACGTCAGCTATCTGGTTTCCATTGCTTCCTTAGCCATGAGTTCCTATATTTCAATTTTCTACATATTTTGATCCTTTTACCATTTTTGTGTAATCCAAGTTCTGTTTTGGGTGATTTAAGAACATGATTTTAAGAACGTTAACAAAAACGAATAGACCCATATTACTTATTTTAAAACTATCCAAAAAAAAAATCAAAAATAAAAATTCTGTTTCACAAGTTTTATTTAAATATGATTTCAAATTTTAAATAATTTATAAATTTTATTTTTCCACTATTATTGTATAATTATTTTTTTTTTACTGTAAAAAATTATAATCCCAAAATTTAAATATATATATACATGAATTAAAAAAGAATTATTTAAATCACAAAAAGTTAAAAAAGTGTAATATATATAAATAAATAAATAAAAATTGACTAATTAACTTGTAAGAATAGGACTCGTGGATAATTTAATTCAACAAAGTATTTAAATTGAAAATACCAAAACGGATGTGAGTTGGTAAGAAGGTGTTTAAATTTTTTTTTAAAAAAACATTCTCCAAGGGATTATAGTTGGGACCCATCCATCTAGGAGCCGCTGCTCTAAGCAAATATATATATATATTTTTAAGTTGGGGGGCAAAAATACCAGAGAGCTGGAGAGGTTTGTTGTAAACATTCTGGATCCGTGTTTCTTTGATAAACTGTATGAGTTATTTTGGTTTCTAAATTATAAACCCCAGTGGGTAAGGTGCTAAAATATTTCTAGTGTGATAAATGGAATTGGCTTGAAATTCACTAAATTTAGAGGTGTCTATTAACCTTCGTTTGGCTCTGACCAATGAAAAGAGACTTGTCCCAACTCTGTATCGCTTCCAATCTCCCTGAGATATAACCTTATAATAGAAAAACGTAAAGATAGGTATATTCTTCTTCCTCTTTCTCATCGTAATCTTTAAAAATTACGAATATTGGCCGAAAATTCACAAATAAACAATTCTATACTCCAAATTCCAATTGCATTGCGGAAGAATTTTTGGGCAAGTAATTCGTTGTCGACAACAATTCGCTCTTGTCCTGGATCTGATCTGGTAAGATAAATTCCAAAACATTACCTCCACGTTCTATAGCATATAATTTATTATTGAAATATGTGATATCAAAATAGGTCTATCAAATCTGTGAATATGATTCCAGACAGGATCCTGGCCTCCAAAAACTTAAATCTCCCTCTTTAATAATTATCACCGTGAAATCTGTAGATTCGTCAGGTCTCGCCGATAAGATCATCCTAGAAATATTTGTCGCCGGTGTTATGTCGTTCAAGTATGTCCATGTCCAACTTACTCTTGCGGTACTAGTTCAATTTCAAATCAGTAATTGGATTCAATAAAGTCAAATCACCACTTAATCCTATCGTCAACAACCATCCCAATGATTCAGACATCTCCTACCTTTGAAACATGGTCGTTTAATTTTAGTGACTATCTCTGCTCTGTTATGCTACAAAATTCACGCTCTCTCCATCTCCTCCCAATATTAAATATGGAATCGGTTGGCCAAACTTTGACCAATGAAATTTGTCAAATTCCGCTATTTGCCATGATTTACAAATGGTTTCAAATCTTAAATATCTCTCATTTCTCTATCCGCTTGATTATCTCACAGTAAATCATAAGGAAGCCATCCTGCCAATGTCTCATCATTTTAATTTGGAGAAAAAGATTTCTTTTATGAAGTCTATGCACTGCTTCAGAAACTTTTAAAATAAAAAATGTGTACTGTTTGTAAACTTATCAAATAGTCTTTTTATAATAAAATTATGAAACAAATCCCAAAGAAATTGGATTTCATTTTAAAAAATTCTAGTATTGATTTATTAAATATTTTAATCAATTAAATATTTAACAAATAAAATATATAATTTCCGATACGAATTTTAATATTAATATTTTTAAAATTATATTATAAATAATAAAACAAGATTAATAACAAAGATTAAAATATAGTATATATTCCCATATAGATATGGAATAATTATATAGCAAGTAAATATATTAGTTATGATAAAACGAAAAAATATTAATTTATCCTCAATATTTTTTTTTGAAATAAAAGAATTAATCCCTTAGTTATGATATTAATATTTTTTCTCAACTTTAATAATTTTTAAAATATAAATTCTAAATTTTAAAACTAATTTTCTACAACATATATATATATATTACTTTTAATTGTCGATATATTATATCTTTTTACTTATAGTTTATTATATACAAAAATAAATATTTTCTCATTATACTATTCAAATTCAAATTTTTTAACTTCCTTTAAAAAATTTAATTATTTATTATAAAAATAATAATAAAATAAATAAAAGTGTATGTATTATGTAAAATTAGATTTTAACAAATATATACGTCTAAACAAATTATTGAACAATTATTTTAAATAATTATTCAAAAAATTCATTTCAAAGTCTGTTTTCTTTAATATATATATATATATTAGCTTGGATACTCAGTCACCCCTTTTCCCTTTTTACTTTTTTTTTAAAGCAAAGTAGCATAAATAATCTTCAAATTTTAAAAATTTGGTGATATTGGTCTCAAAAGTACTTTTTTTTTGTGGAATTGGTCCCTGAACTATAAAGAAATTGTGACATTGGTTTTTCCGTTAAAAATTCTTTTAAATAAAAATTTTTTAAAAGTATTTATGTCACTATATTATTTAAATATATATAATAATAGACACATTAACATAAGTAGTCTCCAAACTATAGATATTTGGCGATATTGGTCCTCAAATTATAAAAATTTTGTGAAATTAAACATTTTTTTTTAAATATAAAATATTTATATAATTATCCTATTTAAATATGTTTAATAATATATAAAATATATATATATATATATATACATATAATATCATTTCATCTTTATTTTCATTCTTTAACAATAAAAAAATTATTGGAATCAACCAAATTTTTTTTTTATAAATTATGTAGAATTTAAATATGATTTAAATTCTACATAATTTATAAATTTTTTCCACTATTATTGTATAATTATTTTTTTACTGTAGAAAATTCTGATCCCAAAATTTAAATATACATACATGAATTAAAAAAGAATTGAATTTTTTAGCTGACGCACATTTTTAAAAATTATTTAAATCACAAAAAGTTTAAAAAGTGTAACATATAAATAAATAAATAAAAATTAACTAATTAAGATCCATGAAAAATCCAATTCAACGAAGTATTTAAATTGGAAACCTAGGTGAGTTGGGGCCCATCACATCTAGGACATCCGTGCTCTAACAATATATATATATATATATATATATATATATATATATTTATTTATTTATTTAAATTGGGGGGCAAAAACACCAGAGGGGTGGAGAGAATTATTGTAAACATTCTGAATCCTCGTCTCCTGTTTCAGTTTTTTTAGTTTCTAAATTATAAACTCTAGTTTCAAGTAAGATGTTAAAACACGAAGTATTTTTAGTATAATAAATACAATTGGCTTTGAATTCATCAAATTTAGAAGTGTCTATTAACCTCGTTTGATTCTGACCAATGAAAAGAGACTTACTTCCCAAACTCTGTATCGCTTCACATCTTCCTGATGATATATTAACCTTATATATACAAAAATGTAAAGAAACAATATATTCTTCTTCCCGCTTTTCCTCATTGTAATCTTTAAAAACTACTAATAGTTCGCCCGAAAATTCACAAATAAATGATTCCATTCTCCAAATTCTCCAAATTCCATACACACCACGGAAGAATGTTTGGACAAGTAATTCATTGTCGGCAACAATTCGCTCTTGTCCTGGATCTGATCCGGTAAGATCAAATTCCAAAACATTACCTCTACGTTCTATAGCATATACTTTATCATTAAAATATGTAATATCACAAATAGGTCTACCAAATCTGTGAATATGATTCCAGTCAGAATCTCCTGACCTCCAAAAACTTAAACCTCCCTCTTTAATAATTATTACCGTGAAATCTGCAGATTCGTCAAGTGTCGACGACAAGATCATTTTAGAAATATCTACTACCGGTTTTATGTCGGTGAAGTATGACTGAATTACCTGTTGCGGTAGTAGTTCAATTTCAAATCCAGTAATTGGATTCAGCAAAGTCATATCTCCACCTAACCCTACCGTCAATAACCATCCCAATGATTTGAGGCATCTCCTACCTTTGAAACATGGTCGTTTAATTTTAGCGACTATCTTCTTCTCTCTTATGCTGCAAAATTCACGCACCTCTCCATTTCCTCCCAATATCAAATATGGAATCTGTTCGCGAAACTTTGACCATTGAAAATTATCAAATTCCACTGTAACTTGCCATGATTTACAAATAGCTTCAAACCTCAAATAATCCCCAAGTTTGTCGATCCGCTTGATTACCTCACGCACCAAATCATTGGGAAGCCTATCTTGCCAATTTCTCATAATTTTAATTTGGAGAAATATGAAAAAGATTCTTTTTTATGAGAAATCCTACGCACTGCTTAAGAATTTTTAAAATAAAAAATATGTACTGCTCAGAAACTGGAGAAACTTTATGAAATAGCCTTTTTATAATAAAATTATGAAACAAAATTCGAAAGAAATTGGATTATGTTTTTTTTAAAAAATTTTAATATTAATTTATTAGATCTTTTAATCAGTATATAAAATAAAATTATTTTAACAAATAAAATATATAATTTTGTGATATGAATTTTAAATATTAATATATTTTAAAATTATATTGTAAATAATAAAAAAAAGATTAATGATAAAGATTAAAATATAGTATATATTCCCATATAGATATGGAATAAATATATAAGTATATTAAAATTAAAAATATTCAATTTATTCCCTTAATTATGATATTAATATTTTTTTTCTCAAATTTTTAATAATTTTTTTAAAAATATATTTCTAAATTTTTAAATTAATTTTCGGCAAAATACATATATTACTTTTTAAGTTGTGAATATATTAAATCTTTTTACTTATAATTTACTATATATAAAAATAAATATTTTCTCACTATACTATTCAAATTTAAATGTTTTTCGATTTCCTTTAAAATTTAATTATTTTTTTATAAAAAATAATAATAGAATAAATAAAAGTGTATGTATGTATTTATTTAGAATTAGATTTTAACTATATATATATATATATATATATATATATATATATATATATATATTTATCAATTATTGAAATAAGTAAAAAAAGCATATTAGTTTGGATACTCAGTCACATTTTTTTTTTTTTGAAAATTGAATAGTATTCGACCTATAGAAGTTTTGTAATATTGGTCCCAAAGTAATTTTTTGATAGAATTAGTCATCGAACTATAAAACAATTGTGATATTGGTCCTTCCATTAAATCATCCGTTAAGTAAAAAAAATTTCAAAGGTATTTATATAACTATATTATTTAAATATATGTAATAATAAACAGATTGATATAAGTAGCTCTCAAACTATACATGTTCCATGACATTAGTCTCCAAATTATAAAAAATTTGTAAAATTCATTTTTTCCTTAAAAATTTAAAATATTTACTTGTTTAAATATGTTTAATAATATATAATATATATACATATAATATTATTTCATCTTTATTCTTCTTGGCTTCATCTTCCTTCTGTTATCCTTCTACTTTCTTTGTCTTTATTTTTCAACAAATAAAAAGTTGGGAAAAAATTAATAATAAAAAATTAGATAATGATTTTTTTTCTTTTTATTTTTAAATTTTCAAACAAAAGAAAAAAAATTAAAATAGTGAAAAAATATATGAGAATGATATTAAAATATTATTTGAAAGTATATATGTATAAATTATATATATTAAATATATTTAAATAATATAATGACATAAATATATTTAAAATTTTTTATTTAACAAATAATTTTTATTTTAAAAAATTAAACAAAAGGGCTAATATTACAATTTTTTTTATAGTTTGGGGATCAATTTCATTAAAAAAAAATAATTTAGAAATCAATGTCACAAAACTATATCTATAGTTTACCTATTTATGTCAATTTACCTATTATTACATATATTTAAATAATATAGTGACATAAATACCTTGGAGTTTTTTTATTTAAGAAATGATTTAACAAAATTTTTAACGGAAGGATCAATGTGACAAATTTTTTTTACAGTTCCGAGATTAATTTTACAAAAAAATTAATTTGAGAATTATTTATGCCAACTTACTTCTTTTTTTATATATTTTATTTTTTTAAGATACAAATGGATCCCATTTAGCTCTGAAAATTATAGGTTATTTATATTTTTGTTTCAAGTAATTCAACTTTTATGATTGTCTTTTTTTTTTTTTCTTTTACTATTATACATATAATAATATATATGAAACTTCAAGATAGACCATGTTCGTACTTAAGAAGACAATTAAACAAAGATATGTGTACAACATGCTAAAGATGTATCTGTTTTAACTAGAGAAAGAATTCCTAGATGGAGTGGTTATATTCCAACAGCATCAAGAAGTTGCGAGTGTTGAGAGACAGAAACTAGTGAATTAGCAACAATGGCACCAGTAGCAGCTACTGCAGGGACACCAATACCTGGAAAAGTAGAATCCCCGCAACAATAGAGCTGTGGGATTGGAGTTGAATGTCCAGGAAAAGTGCCTTTACCAGCTTACTGTTTGGAAGTGTACCACTGGAAGAGGTAATAAAAGAAAAGCAAAGTTCAAATAAGGGTAGTTACCTTCAAACAAAGAAAACCTGTATTTGATAGAAAATGCTGCAGTGAAGTATATGTAAATGCTATAATTTAAATAGTTCAGGAAATGTGAGCATAATTATTGCAATGAGTTGTTAATAACGTATCTACCATTTTGGTTTGCATGATAAGTGACGAATAACAGTAAAGTAGAAACATTTGACCAGACCTATAGGTATATTACTACAACTGCATGAACTCAATTAACCAACTTCCCACAATAGAAATATCTTTTCTCGCTAACAAGATATCTCAAAATCTTTATGTATCTTTACTCATAAAATTAAATTCTGACAGATGCTTGACTATGAATAGATTACCTCAGATCTTTTTGCTTTGAGTTCCTTGTACTCCATGCTTCGGCGATAAAGGCCTTCCCATATACCAAAAGGCTCAGTTCCTGGCGTATAGGCATGTAGAACATGCTTTCCAGGTGGAGCAAGATCAGGACTAAGTGCACTAGGTAAAGATATTAAAACAACATTTTGATCTGCATCGACTCTCTCCCATTCATTCACAACTATATCATGGATTCCCAAGTCTTCGCGTATACCCTGAACAATCAAATATCATACAGTGGTTAATCATATGTTTCTAGAGCATGGTAAGACCAATCTCATTTAAACTGTTAGGAACTAATTGTCTAACCTGTCAAGTTTTCAGGAGTTTTAAAGATTTGTCAACCCGAACTAGCTGTGAGGAAACAACAGCATATCATCTAAACTTCTCTTCTATCAGCATATATTCATTTTTTTTTCCTCTTAAACAGCAAAAAAAAAAAAAGTTAAATGTGCCAGCTTTGCATAATTCAGGTTGGAGTTCTGATGCTACTATCTGTTGAAAAATTCATCTAATGCTTGAAAAGGAAATATATCAACTGAGACTTACAGGAAACATCCATGGATGGATGAACAGTTTAAATTCTTTGATCATGCGAGGGTGTATTTTTCCTCAGAATTGAACATGCACTGGGAATATCAATTGAGTGAAAAACACCAGAGAGAGTTATGAGACCACAGTATGCAAGAATTCAAAAGAAAAACTCAGCTGTTGACCAAATGACAACCACAAGATTCAATTTGCTTAGTTTGAACAATTTCTCACCTCGGCATCAAAGCCAAGATGCAGGTGCATGAATGATTCACATTGTGGTGTCTTATCAATTTGGTCCTGGTATGATTTTGGAACAACTTCCTTGGGCAATAATTTCAATGTGTCCCACATTGATGCATTGCTTACCACAGCCTTTCTTGCACGCACAAACTGCAACGAACATTATGCATATTTGATTCCATAAAATGAAATGAGCAAAAGAATCACTTATCTTCCAATATTACTTACTTGACCATTTCTTAGCTTCACACCTACAGCTCAACCTTGATCAACAACAATGCTTTCTACATGACTTCTTAGAGAGATCCGCCCACCAAACTTCTCAAGTCCTCTGACAAGAGCATCAATTACTGCCCCACTTCCATGAAGAGGATATTCTAGAGAGCAACCTGGCTTGTACCATTTTGAGAACATGTAAATCTGAAGAGATGGGAGATAAAATGAGAGCTAGGTGTTCAAACATGAGCAGGCCATTATCTTTATTGCTTCATAGAACACTATGCTGATAGATTTCTGAATTCAAAAGTTATGGAACTGAATTGAATGAAATTAAAAGTGGATAGCTTCAGCAATTCTCTAATAATACATGCAATAAAAGTTTAAATACCGCAAACTAACAAAATACAAGTTGGTAATATGGAGATGAAATTATTAGCGCACTTCACAAAGGAAGTCCCAATCTTCTTTGTGTAATGATTTGACCAAGAAAACTATCTTATGATGAACTACAGTCAATTACCATCTCTGCTGAAAGTACGCCATTAGATTTCACTCCAGCAAGCAGAAAAGATAGAAGGTCCACCCAATTCCGGATCAAAGGATCTTTTAGCCCTAAAGAGTCAAGGATCTCCGAGAAAGGTCTTAAAAGCTTGGTCCCACTAAGGGCTCCCTGGGGCCCATCTGAGCAAAAGATTTGAGTAGAGAAGGTGCATATCTTGCAGAAGCTGTTGAAAGAACACCCAGGTCACCTCGGATAGACAAAGGAGGCAGAGCCATTGCTGCTGCAGACATTGGCAATATTGCGTCCTGTAGAATTATCCAAGACAGAAAAATTATATAGAAGCATGAAATATCGTGCCTTGATGGTAAACTTCATAAAAGAACACGATAAAATTGCTAATGAAATTTCATGCAAGCTTGTCATAAAATTCAGGTTACCATTTTTCCAATAAGGTTAGTTTAGGGAAAAGAATCTATCATACTCACAAGAAGCTTCCTCCATTCTTTCACAGCCTCTAGACCTGCATACTTCTCAAGGTCCTGTAAGATGAAACATGGCAAACCTTAATCAGCAGATGGAACAGTTCAAGCTGTCAAGAAATTGAAATTGAAACCTTATACAGCAAATAATTTTGACCATTATCCTATAGATGGCACAGAGCTCCTTCATTTCAGAAGCTTTTCTGTTTGCAGACTGAGGAAGTAAAAATTCTTCATAAAAATTTATGGAGAAATTAATTCCCTCTGTTTGAGAAAAATCATCAATATTCTAGGTCGATTAGATTAAAGATTTGTCCAAGCTAACACGTGATCTCAGAAGTAGATAATATGGTACTGGTTCTCGTAATTGACTTGACAAACACAATATATCAGAATTTTGAAACGCAGAATCATGCTGGTGCACCAAGACAGAAACTAGAAATCCAACACCTTTCTTGTTCATCAAAATAGTTATGATCAAGTACACTTTATGGAGAAGCTTGGTGCTGAGAAATAAATTCTTAAGGCGAAAGGACAAAATTAATCATGACAAATTTTTTTTTTTTTTTTTTTTTTGCAGATAAAAGACATATTAGAAGGGAACAATAACTAAATACGAAATTCACCTTAAAGAACTCAGTTGGACCAATGCGTGACAAGAATTCACCTTCAGGTATGTACACCATCCACAAGTCATAATTAGCACATGGAATTGATTCACCTAAAGCATCAAGCATCTACGGAAGAACACATAAAATTCCCAATCGCAAAGTGAAAAAAAGAAAAGAAAGTAATTCCAATAAATAAATTCAACTGCCTCACATAATGAGCATAAATGAAATAATATCCTGGAAATTCATCCTTGTTTATAAAATATCATACTCAAGAATCCAATCAATGAAAGAAAGAAATATGGAATTACTTGTGCCAGTGGATTAGCCTGTGGACCTCTAGATTGAAAACCAGAAAACAAAGATGGACCAGAATCAAATTTATAGCCTTTGATCTCAAAAGAGTGAGCAGCACCTCCAGGCAAATCATGGTTTTCCAATACTAAAACATCTTGCTCATATCTAGCGAGAAGTCCAGCACAACATAAACCGCCAATTCCACTACCAATCACCACCACATCCGCCTCTGGCTTGCCTGCACATCATTCTGCATTCACATTAAACACAGTCCCCCCATCGTAAACAGTTAGACTCACTAAATTTTTTTTTTAAAAAAGCAAGTAGACCGGTAAAGATAAAAAAGTATAATCGTCTTGACCTGATAAGGCATTCCGATTGGTATCAACAGCTGTGGAAGAAGGAGAAGCGGTGGTGCCAATGGCGTTGGAAATTAGCGGGAAGAAGAGACTCCGGTTTCGACGACAGCGGGGGCGAGGGCTTGAAGAGATGAGGAAGTAGAGTCGGCGAAACGGAAGTAATCGCCATTGTTGAAAAAAGAAGGCTGCAATTTCTCGGGTTTCACAGGCGACCAAACGCCATGGTTGAAACTGAAACTTAAATAGCTAAAGGAAACAAGTGGGAGTGGGTGCAGTTCAGAACGCGCCACGTCAGCTATCTGGTTTCCATTGCTTCCTTAGCCATGAGTTCCTATATTTCAATTTTCTACATATTTTGATCCTTTTACCATTTTTGTATAATCCAAGTTCTGTTTTGGGTGATTTAAGAACATGATTTTAAGAACGTTAACAAAAACGAATAGACCCATATTACTTATTTTAAAACTATCCAAAAAAAAAATTAAAAATAAAAATTCTGTTTCACAAGTTTTATTTAAATATGATTTCAAATTCTAAATAATTTATAAATTTTATTTTTCCACTATTATTGTATAATTATTTTTTCTTTTTACTGTAAAAAATTTTAATCTCAAAATTTAAATATATATACATGAATTAAAAAAGAATTATTTAAATCACAAAAAATTAAAAAAAGTGTAATATGTATAAATAAATAAATAAAAACTAATTAATTAACTTGTAAGAATATGATTCATGGATAATTTAATTTAACAAAATATTTAAATTGAAAATACCAAGACGGTATGTGAGTTGATAAAAAGCTGTTTAAAATTATTTTAAAAAAAAACATTCTCCCACAAGGGACTATAGTTGGGACCCATCCAGGAGCCGCTGCTCTAAGCAAATATATATATATATATTTAAGTTGGGGGGCAAAAATACCAGAGAGCTGGAGAGGTTTGTTGTAAACAGTATGGATCCGTCTCTCCTTGATAAACTGTATGAGTTATTTTGGTTTCTAAACTATAAACCCCAGTTTCAAGTAAGGTGCTAAAACACGAAGTATTTCTAATGTGATAAATGGAATTGGCTTGAAATTCACTAAATTTAGAGGTGTCTATTAACCTTGTTTGGCTCTGACCAATGAAAAGAGACTTGTTTCCCAAGCTCTGTATCGCTTCCAATCTCCCTGATGATATATTAATCTTATAAATAGAAAAACGTAAATGATAGGTATATTCTTCTTCCTCATCTTTCTCATCGTAATCTTTAAAAATTACGAATAATTCGCCCGAAAATTCACAAATAAACAATTCTATACTCCAAATTCCATACGCATTGCGGAAGAATTTTTGGGCAAGTAATTCGTTGTCGACAACAATTCACTCTTGTCCTGGATCTGATCCGGTAAGATCAAATTCTAAAACATTACCTCCACGTTCTATAGCATATAATTTATTATTGAAATATGTGATATCATAAATAGGTCTATCAAATCTGTGAATATGATTCAGACAGGATCTTCTGGCCTCCAAAAACTTAAATCTCCCTCTTTAATAATTATCACCGTGAAATCTGTAGATTCGTCAGGTCTCGCCCATAAGATCATCCTAGAAATATTTGTCGCCGGTGTTATGTCGTTCAAGTATGTCCAACTTACCTCTTGCGGTAGTAGTTCAATTTCAAATCCAGTAATTGGATTCAATAAAGTCAAATCGCCACTTAATCCTATCGTCAACAATTATCCCAATGATTCGAGGCATCTCCTACCTTTGAAACATGGTCGTTTAATTTTAGCGACTATCTCCTGCTCTGTTATGCTGCAAAATTCACGCTCTCTCCATCTCCTCCCAATATTAAATATGGAATCGGTTGGCCAAACTTTGACCAATGAAATTTGTCAAATTCCGCCATTTGCCATGATTTACAAATGGCTTCAAATCTTAAATAGTCTCTCAGTTTCTCTATCCGCTTGATTATCTCATGCACTAAATCATAAGGAAGCCCATCCTGCCAATTCTGATCATTTTAATTTGGAGAAAAAGATTTTCTTTTATGAGAGTCTATGCACTGCTTCAGAAACTTTTAAAATAAAAAATGTGTACTGCTCGTAAACTTTATCAAATAGTTTTTATAATAAAATTATGAAACAAATCCCAAAGAAATTGGATTTCATTTTTAAAAAATTCTAATATTGATTTATTAAATCTTTTAATCAATTATTTTAACAAATAAAATATATAATTTTGCGATATGAATTTTAAATATTAATTTTTAAAATTATATTGTAAATAATAAAACAAGATTAATGATAAAGATTAAAATATAGTATATATTCCATATAGATATGGAATAATTATATAGCAAGTAAATATATTAGTTATGATAAAACGAAAATTATTCAATTTATTCCCTATTTATTTTGTTTTTTGAAATAAAAAAATTACTCCCTTAGTTATGATATTAAATTTTTTTTCTCAAATTTTAATAATTTTTTAAAATATAAATTTCTAAATTTAAAACTAATTTTCTACAAAATATATATATTACTTTTTAATTGTCGATATATATCTTTTTACTTATAGTTTATTATATAAAAATAAATATTTTCTCATTATACTATTCAAATTCAAATATTTTTTAACTTCCTTTAAAAAATTTAATTATTTTTTATAAAAATAATAATAAAATAAATAAAAGTGTATGTATTTATTTAAAATTAGATTTTAACGAATATATATATGTGTAAACAAATTATTGAACAATTATTTTAAATAATTATTCAAAAAATTCATTTCAAAGTCTGTTTTCTTTTATATATATTATATATATATATATATATATATATATATATATCATATTAGTTTGGATACTCAGTCACCCCTTTTCCCTTTTACTTTTTTTTTTTTTTAGCAAATTAGCATAAATAATCTTCAAATAAAAATTTGGTGACATTGGTCTCAAAAGTTTTTTTTATTGTGGAATTAGTCCTTCAACTATAAAAAAATTATGACATTGATTTTCCGTTAAAAATTCCTTTAAATCATCCGTTAAATAAAAAAAATCTTTAAAAGTATTTATGTCACTATATTTAAATATATATAATAATAAACACATTGACATAAGTAATCTCCAAACTATATGTTTGGTGACATTGGTCCTCAAATTATAAAAATTTTGTGAAATTAAACATTTTTTTAAAAATCTAAAATTTATATGATTATCTTATTTAAATATGTTTAATAATATATAATATATATACATATAATATCATTTCATCTTTATTTTCATTTTTAACAAATAAAAAATTTATTGGAATCAACAAATAAAAAAAAATTTATAATATGATTTTAAATTCTACATAATTTATAATTTTTTTTCACTATTATTGTATAATTAATTTTTTTACTGTAAGAAATTCTGATCCCAAAATTTAAATATACATACATAAATTAAAAAAGAATTGAATTTTTTAACTGACGTACATCTTAAAAAATTATTTAAATCACAAAAAATTTAAAAAGTGTAACACATATAAATAAATAAATAAAAATTAACTAATTAACTTATAAGAATAAGATCCATGAAAAATCCAATTCAACAAAGTATTTAAATTGGAAACCCGAAAGCGTAGGTGAGTTGGGGCCCATCACATCTAGGACATCCGTGCTCTAAGAATATATATATTTAAATTGGGGGGCAAAAACACCAGAGGGCTGGAGAGAATTGTTGTAAACATTTTGGATCGTCGTCTCCTTGATAAACTGTTTCAGTTTTTTTAGTTTCTAAATTATAAACCCCAGTATTAAGTAAATTATAAATCCCAGTTTCAAGTAACATGTTAAAACACGAAGTGTTCTAGTGTAAAAATACAATTGGCTTTGAATTCACCAAATTTAGAAGTGTCTATTAACTTCGTTTGATTCTGACCAATGAAAATAGATTTGCTTCCCAAGCTCTGTATTGCTTCCCATCTCTCTGATGATATATTAACCTTATATATACAAAAACGTAGAGAAAAGTTATATTCTTCTCCTCCCTCTTCTTCATCGTAATTTTTAAAAATTACGAATAATTCACCCGAGAATTCACAAATAAACGATTCCATTCTCCAATCTCCATACACATCGAAGAATGTTTGAACAAGTAATTCGTTGTCGACAATAATTCGCTCTTGTCCTGGATTTGATCCGGTAAGATCAAATTCTAAAACATTACCTCTACGATCTATAGCATATAATTTATCATTGAAATATGTGATATCACAAAAAAATCTATCAAATCTGTGAATATCATTCCAGTCAGAATCTCCTGACCTCCAAAAACTTAAATATCCCTCTTTAATAATTATCACCGTAAAATCTGTAGATTCGTCAGGTCTCGATGACAAGATCATCTTAGAAATATCTGCCGTCGGTTTTATGTTGCCGAAGTATGACCGACTTACCTGTTGAGGTAGTAATTCAATTTCAAACCAACTTACCTGTTGTTGCTGTAGTAATTCAATTTCAAATCCAGTAATTGGATTCAGCAAAGTCATATCTCCACCTAACCCTACCGTCAATAACCATCCCAATGATTCGAGGCATCTCCTACCTTTGAAACATGGCCGTTTAATTTTAGCGACTATCTCCTGCTCTGTTATGCTGCAAAATTCACGCTCCTCTCCATCTCCTCCCAATATCAAATATGGAATCTGTTCGCGAAACTTTGACCATTGAAAATTATCAAATTCCACCGTAACTTGCCATGATTTACAAATGGCTTCAAACCTCAAATAATCCCCAAGTTTGTCGATCCGCTTGATTACCTCACAAACCAAATCATTGGGAAGCCTATCTTGCCAATTTCTCATAATTTTAATTTGGAGAAATTTGAAAAAGATTCTCTTTTATGAGAAATCCTAAGCACTGCTTAAGAACTTTAAAATAAAAAATATGTACTGCTCAGAAACTGAAAAACTTTAAAATAGTCTTTTTATAATAAAATTATGAAATAGAATTCGAAAGAAATTGGATTGTGTTTTTTTTAATTCTAATATTAATTTATTAGATCTTTTAATCAGTATATAAAATAAAATTATTTTAACAAATAAAATATATAATTTTGTGATATAAATTTTAAATATTAATATTTTTTAAAATTATATTGTAAATAAAACAAGATTAATAATAAAGATTAAAATATAGTATATATTCTCATATAGATATGGAATAATATATAAGTATATTAAAATTAAAAATATTCAATTTATTCCCTTAATTATGATATTGATATTTTTTTTCTCAAACTTTTAATAATTTTTTTTTAAAAATATATTTCTAAATTTTAAATTAATTTTCTACAAAATACATATATTACTTTTTAAGCTGTGAATATATTAAATCTTTTACTTATAATTTACTATATATAAAAATAAATATTTTCTCACTATACTATTCAAATTTAAATGTTTTTCGATTTCCTTTAAAATTTAATTATTTTTTATAAAAAAAATAATAAAATAAATAAAAGTGTATGTATTTATTTAGAATTAGATTTTAACGAATATATATATATATATATATATATATATATATATATTATACCAGGTAACCACGTTTAAAAAAAATTATTGAACAATTATTTTAAATAATTATTCAAAAAATTCATTTTAAAGTCTGTTTTCTTTAATATATATAATAATAATAATTAATTATATACTTTTATATATTTGTCAATTATTGAAATAAGTAAAAAGGCATATTAGTTTGGATACTCAGTCACCATTTTTTTTTTTTTGAAATTTGGATGGTTACTAAACTATAAAAGTTTGGTAATATTAGTCCCCAAAGTAATTTTTTGGTAGAATTAGTCTCCGAACTATAAAAAAATTGTGATATTGGTTCTTTTGTTAAAAATTCTGTTAAATCATCAGTTAAGTAAAAAAAACTTCAAGGGTATTTATGTAACTATATTATTTAAATATATATAATAATAAACAGATTGACATAAGTATTCTCAAACTATAGATGTTCGGTGACATTAGTCCCCAAATTATAAAACTTTTATGAAATTGATATTTTCTTTAAAAATTCAAAATATTTATATGATTACCTATTTAAATATGTTTAATAATATATAATATATATACATATAATATTATTTCATCTTTATTCTTTTTGGGCTTCATCTTCCTTCTTTTATCCTTTCACTTTCTTTGTTTTTATTTTTCAACAAATAAAAAGTTTGAAAAAAAATTAGATAATGATTTTTTTCTTTTTTCTTTTTTAATTTTCAAACAAAAAGAACAAGAAGAAAAAAAAGATTAAAATAGTGAAAAAATATATGAGAATGATAGTAAAATATTATTTGAAGGTATATATGTATAAATTATATATTAAATATATTTAAATAATATAATATAAATATATTTAAAAATTTTTACTTAACAAATAATTTTATTTAAAAAAATTAAACAAAAGAGCTAATATCACAATTTTTTTTATAGTTTGAGAATCAATTTCAAAAATAATAATAATTTAGAGACCAATGTCACAAAACTATATCTATAGTTTAAAGTCAATTTACCTATTATTACATATATATTTAAATAATATAATGATATAAAAACTCTTGAATTTTTTTTATATTTATTGAATGATTTAACAAAATTTTTAACCGAAAAATCAATATGACAATTTTTTTACAGTTTCGAGACCAATTTTAAAAAAAATTAATTTGGAAAATATTTATACCAATTTATTTATTTATTTATTTATTTTTATTATTATTATTATTTTTAGATACAAATGATCAATTCTAAAAAAAATTAATTTGAGAATTATTTATGCCAACTTACTTTTTTTTTTGTTTTTTTTTTGTTTTTTTTTTTGTTTTTTTTTTTTAAAGACACAAATGGATCCCATTTAGCTCTGAAAATTATAGGTTATTTATATTTTTGTTTCAAGTAATTCAACTTTATGATTGTCTTTTTTTTTTTTCTTTTACTATTATACATATAAAAATATATATGAAACTTCAAGATAGACCATGTTCGTACTTAAGAAGACAATTAAACAAAGATATGTGTACAACATGCTAAAGATAGTATTACTTATATGTGTGTATATATATATATATATATATCTGTTTAAACTAGAGAAAGAATTCCTAGATGGAGTGGTTATATTCCAACAGCATCAAGAAGTTGCGAGTGTTGAGAGACAGAAACTAGTGAATTAGCAATAATGGCACCAGTAGCAGCTACTGCAGGGACACCAATACCTGGAAAAGTAGAATCCCCGCAACAATAGAGCTGTGGGATTGGAGTTGAATGTCCAGGAAAAGTGCCTTTACCAGCTTCTATTGCGGGACCATAAGTTCCTCTATTTCTTCCAAGGAATCTTTGATGTGTCAATGGAGTCCCAACCAACTTTACCTCACATTTTTCACGATTGAATCCAGGGCCAACTGCACGCTCAACAGCCCTCCACATTACCTAACGTACAAAGATAGACATGCCCAGCAGAAAAAATTACTAGTAGTTTTGTTTCTGAAGAAAAATCAAGTATCTTACTGTTTGGAAGTGTACCACTGGAAGAGGTAATAAAAGAAAAGCAAAGTTCAAATAAGGAAAGTTACCTTCAAACAAAGAAAACCTGTATGGCCCCATTAATCCCCCACTCACCACCAACACCACCAAAGGAATTATATAAAAAAAAAGGGAATCTACATGGCCAAATTATATTTGATAGAAAATGCTGCAGTGAAGTATATGTAAATGCTATAATTTAAATAGTTTAGGAAATGTGAGCATAATTATTGCAATGAGTTGTTAATAACGTATCTACCATTTTGGTTTGCATGATAAGTGACGAATAACAGTAAAGTAGAAACATTTGACCAGACCTATAGGTATATTACTACAACTGCATGAACTCAATTAACCAACTTCCCACAATAGAAATATCTTTTCTCGCTAACAAGATATCTCAAAATCTTTATGTATCTTTACTCATAAAATTAAATTCTGACAGATGCTTGACTATGAATAGATTACCTCAGATCTTTTTGCTTTGAGTTCCTTGTACTCCATGCTTCGGCGATAAAGGCCTTCCCATATACCAAAAGGCTCAGTTCCTGGCGTATAGGCATGTAGAACATGCTTTCCAGGTGGAGCAAGATCAGGACTAAGTGCACTAGGTAAAGATATTAAAACAACATTTTGATCTGCATCGACTCTCTCCCATTCATTCACAACTATATCATGGATTCCCAAGTCTTCGCGTATACCCTGAACAATCAAATATCATACAGTGGTTAATCATATGTTTCTAGAGCATGGTAAGACCAATCTCATTTAAACTGTTAGGAACTAATTGTCTAACCTGTCAAGTTTTCAGGAGTTTTAAAGATTTGTCAACCCGAACTAGCTGTGAGGAAACAACAGCATATCATCTAAACTTCTCTTCTATCAGCATATATTCATTTTTTTTTCCTCTTAAACAGCAAAAAAAAAAAAAGTTAAATGTGCCAGCTTTGCATAATTCAGGTTGGAGTTCTGATGCTACTATCTGTTGAAAAATTCATCTAATGCTTGAAAAGGAAATATATCAACTGAGACTTACAGGAAACATCCATGGATGGATGAACAGTTTAAATTCTTTGATCATGCGAGGGTGTATTTTTCCTCAGAATTGAACATGCACTGGGAATATCAATTGAGTGAAAAACACCAGAGAGAGTTATGAGACCACAGTATGCAAGAATTCAAAAAGAAAAACTCAGCTGTTGACCAAATGACAACCACAAGATTCAATTTGCTTAGTTTGAACAATTTCTCACCTCGGCATCAAAGCCAAGATGCAGGTGCATGAATGATTCACATTGTGGTGTCTTATCAATTTGGTCCTGGTATGATTTTGGAACAACTTCCTTGGGCAATAATTTCAATGTGTCCCACATTGATGCATTGCTTACCACAGCCTTTCTTGCACGCACAAACTGCAACGAACATTATGCATATTTGATTCCATAAAATGAAATGAGCAAAAGAATCACTTATCTTCCAATATTACTTACTTGACCATTTCTTAGCTTCACACCTACAGCTCAACCTTGATCAACAACAATGCTTTCTACATGACTTCTTAGAGAGATCCGCCCACCAAACTTCTCAAGTCCTCTGACAAGAGCATCAATTACTGCCCCACTTCCATGAAGAGGATATTCTAGAGAGCAACCTGGCTTGTACCATTTTGAGAACATGTAAATCTGAAGAGATGGGAGATAAAATGAGAGCTAGGTGTTCAAACATGAGCAGGCCATTATCTTTATTGCTTCATAGAACACCATGCTGATAGATTTCTGAATTCAAAAGTTATGGAACTGAATTGAATGAAATTAAAAGTGGATAGCTTCAGCAATTCTCTAATAATACATGCAATAAAAGTTTAAATACCGCAAACTAACAAAATACAAGTTGGTAATATGGAGATGCAATTATTAGCGCACTTCACAAAGGAAGTCCTAATCTTCTTTGTGTAATGATTTGACCAAGAAAACTATCTTATGATGAACTACAGTCAATTACCATCTCTGCTGAAAGTACGCCATTAGATTTCACTCCAGCAAGCAGAAAAGATAGAAGGTCCACCCAATTCCGGATAAAAGGATCTTTTAGCCCTAAGGAGTCAAGGATCTCCGAGAAAAGTCTTAAAAGCTTGGTCGCACTAAGGGCTCCCTGGGGCCCATCTGAGCAAAAGATTTGAGTAGAGAAGGTGCATATCTTGCAGAAGCTGTTGAAAGAACATCGGATAGACAAAAGAGGCAGAGCCATTGCTGCTGCAGACATTGGCAATATTGCGTCCTCTAGAATTATCCAAGACAGAAAAATTATATAGAAGCATGAAATATCGTGCCTTGATGGTAAACTTCATAAAAGAACACAATAAAATTGCTAATGAAATTTCATGCAAGCTTGTCATAAAATTCAGGTTACCATTTTTCCAATAAGGTTAGTTTAGGGAAAAGAATCTATCATACTCACAAGAAGCTTCCTCCATTCTTTCACAGCCTCTGGACCTGCATACTTCTCAAGGTCCTGTAAGATGAAACATGGCAAACCTTATTCAGCAGATGGAACAGTTCAAGCTGTCAAGAAATTGAAATTGAAACCCTATACAGCAAATAATTTTGACCATTATCCTATAGATGGCACAGAGCTCCTTCATTTCAGAAGCTTTTCTGTTTGCAGACTGAGGAAGTAAAAATTCTTCATAAAAATTTATGGAGAAATTAATTCCCTCTGTTTGAGAAAAATCATCAACATTCTAGGTCGATTAGATTAAAGATTTTTCCAAGCTAACACGTGATCTCAGAAGTAGATAATATGGTACTGGTTCTCGTAATTGACTTGACAAACACAATATATCAGAATTTTGAAACGCAGAATCATGCTGGTGCACCAAGACAGAAACTAGAAATCCAACACCTTTCTCGTTCATCAAAATAGTTATGATCAAGTACACTTTATGGAAAAGCTTGGTGCTGACAAATAAATTCTTAATGCAAAAGGACAAAATTAATCATGACAAACTTTTTTTTTTTTTTCAGATAAAAGACATATTAGAAGGGAACAATAACTAAATAAGAAATTCACCTTAAAGAACTCAGTTGGACCAATGCGTGACAAGAATTCACTTTCAGGTATGTAAACCATCCACGAGTCATAATTAGCACATGGAATTGATTCACCTAAAGCATCAAGCACCTACGAAAGAACACATAAAATTCCCAATCGCAAAGTGAAAAAACAAAAGAAAGTAATTCCAATAAATAAATTCAACTGCCTCACATAATGAGCATAAATGAAATAATATCCTGGAAATTCATCCTTGTTTATAAAATATCATACTCAAGAATCCAATAAATGAAAGAAAGAAATATGGAATTACTTGTGCCAGTGGATTAGCCTGTGGACCTCTAGATTGAAAACCAGAAAACAAAGATGGACCAGAATCAAATTTATAGCCTTTGATCTCAAAAGAGTGAGCAGCACCTCCAGGCAAATCATGGCTTTCCAATACTAAAACATCTTGCTCATATCTAGCGAGAAGTCCAGCACAACATAAACCGCCAATTCCACTACCAATCACCACCACATTCCCCTCTGGCTTGCATGCGCACATCATTCTGCATTCACATTTAACACAGTCCCCCCATCGTAAACAGTTAGACTCACTAAAAAAAAAATTAAAAACGCAAGCAGACCGGTAAAGATAAAAAAGTATGAGCCTCTTGACCTGATAAGGCATTCAACGGCTGTGGAAGAATGAGAAGCGGTGGTACCAATGGCGTTGGAAATTGGCGGGAAGAAAAAACTTCGATTTCGACGGCGGGGGCGATGGCTTGAAGTGGCATAGGAATTTGATAGGATTTCAAGAATAAGGAAGGAATATATATTTGCAATGACAGGAGTGAGAAAAGTTTGTGCATCAGAAAGATTGTGATATATATATATATATATATATATATAATATATGAGAATGGGTATTTTGGTAATTTCCTTCAGAATGACATTGGCACTTTCCTAATATCTAATAATTATTTGGACCAAAAGGTAAAACTCCAATTGAAAAGATTTGTGAAAGATAAAGCCCAAACAAAAATAAAAATGAATAGACCACATTAATTATTTTAAAACTATCCAAAAAAATAAAAATTCTCTTTTACAAATTTTATTTAACTAAGATTTCAAATTTTAAATAATTTATAAATTTTATTTTTTCACTATTATTGTATAATTAATTTTATTTTTTTACTGTAAAAAATTATGACCCAAAAATTTAAATATACATACATAAATGAAAGAAGAATTAAATTTTTGAACTCACGTGCAATAAAAAAAGTTAACATATATAAATAAATAAATCTAAGAACTTTCTCCCGATGTCCTCCCATAGTTGGGACCTTGTGTTCTAAGAAAAAAATATATTTAAATTGGGGGGCAAAAACACCATAGGGCTGGAGAGGATTGTTGTAAACATTCTGGATCATCGTCTCCTTGGTAAATTGATTCAATTTCTTTGGTTTCTAAATTATAAATCCCAATTTCAAGTAATATGTTAAAACACGAAGTGTTTCTAGTGTGATAAATACAATTTGCTTTGAATTCAACAAATTTAGAAGTGTCTATTAACTTCGTTTGGTTTTGACCAATGAAAATAGACTTACTTCCCAAGCTCTGTATTGCTTCCCATCTCCCTGATGATATATTAACTTTATATATACAAAAACGTAGAGAAAAGTTATATTCTTCTTCCTGATCTTTAAAAATTACGAATAATTCACCCGAGAATTCACAAATAAACGATTTCATTTTCCAAACTCCATACACATCGAAGAATGTTTGGACAAGTAATTCATTGTCTGCAACAATTCGCTCCTGTCCTGGATTTGATCCAGTAAGATCAAATTCCAAAACATTACCTATACGTTCTATAGCATATAATTTATTATTGAAATATGTGATATCACAAATAAGTCTATTAAATATGTGAACATGATTCCAGTCAGAATCTCCTGACCTCCAAAAACTTAAATCTCCCTCTTTAATAATTATCACCGTAAAATCTGTAGATTCGTCAGGTCTCGATGACAAGATCATCTTAGAAATATCTGCCGTCGGTTTTATGTCTGCGAAGTATGACCGACTTACCTGTTGCGGTAGTAGTTCAATTTCAAATCCAGAAATTGGATTTAGCAAAGTCAAATCTCCACCTAACCCTACCGTTAATAACCATCCCAATGATTCGAGGCATCTCCTACCTTTGAAACATGGTCGTTTAATTTTAGCGACTACCTTCTGCTCTGTTATGCTGCAAATTTGACGCTCCTCTCCATCTCCTCCCAATATCAAATATGGAATCTGTTGGCGAAACTTTGACCATTGAAAATTATCAAATTCCGCTGTAACTTGCCATGATTTACAGATGGCTTCAAACCTCAAATAATCCCCAAGTTTGTTGATCCGCTTAATTAGCTCACGCACTAAATCATTGGGAAGTCCATCCTGCCAATTTCTCATATTTTAATTGGGAGAAATATGGAAAAGATTCTCTTTTATGAGAAACCCTACGTCCTGCTTATGAACTTTTAAAATAAAGAATAAGTATTGTTCCGAAATAGGATAAATTTTATCAAATAGTCCATTTATAATAAAATTATAAAATAAAATTTCGAAAGAAATTGGATTATGTTTTTTTTTTTAAATTCTAATATTGATTTATTAGATCTTTTAACAAATAAAATATATAATTTTGTGATATAAATTTTAAATATTAATATTTTTTAAAATTATATTGTAAATAATAAAACAAGATTAATGATAAAAATTAAAATATAGTATATATTCTCATATAAATATGGAATAATTGTATAGCAAGTAAATATATTAGTTATGATAAAACGAAAAATATTAAATTTATTCCCTCAGTACTTTTTTTTTTGAAATTAAAAAATTAATTCTTTAGTTATGATATTAATATTTTTTTCTCAAATTTTAATAATTTTTTAAAAGATAAATTTCTAAATTTTAAACTAATTTTCTACAAATATATAATATATATATATATATATATTATATATATATAATATATATATATATATATATATATTACTTTTTAAGTATCAATATTATATCTTTTTACTTATAGTTTATTATATATAAAAAAATATTTTCTCATTATACTATTCAAATTCAAATATTTTTTAACTTCCTTTAAAATTAATTATTTTTTTATAATAATAATAATAAAATAGATAAAGGTGTATGTATTTATTTAAAATTAGATTTTTAACGAATATATATACGTCTAAAAAAATTATTGAACAATTATTTTAAATAATTATTCAAAAAATTCATTTCAAAGTCTGTTTTCTTTAATATATATATATATTTGTCAATTATTGAACTAAGTAAAAAACCATATTAGTTTGGATACTCAGTCACCCCTTTTTCCTTTTTACTTTTTTTTTCAATAAATTAGCCTAAATAATTCCAAAACTATAAAAATTTGATGATATTGATCTCCAAATTTATTTTTGTGAATTGATCCCTAAACTATAAAAAAATTATAATATTAATCATTCCCTTCAAAATTCTTGTAAAGCATCTATTAAGTAAAAAAAAAAAATTAAACCATTATTGAAATAAAAAAAAAATTAAAGGTATTTATATCACTATATTATTTAAATATATGTAATCATAGACACATTGACATGTAAATTATAAATGTTTAGTAACGTTCATCTTCAAATTATAAAAATTTTATAAAATTAATCATTTTTTTAAAAATTTAAAATATTTATATAATTATTTTAATTAAATATGTTTAATAATATATAATATATATACATGTAATATCATTATAGTCCTCTTGACCTGATAAGGCATTCCGATTGGAATGAACTGCTGTGGAAGAAGAGAAGCTGTGGTGCCAATGGCGTTGGAAATTAGCGAGAAGAAGAGAGTCCAGTTTCTACTGCGGGGGCGAGGGCTTGAAGTGGCACTGGGAGAAGAAGAGATGAAACTACGGAAGTAGAGTGTCGGCGAAACGGAAGTAATCGCCATTGTTGAAAAAAGAAGGCTGCAATTTCTCGGGTTTCACAGGCGACCAAACGCCATGGTTGAAACTGAAACTTAAATAGCTAAAGGAAACAAGTGGGAGTGGATGCAGTTCAGAACGTGCCACGTCAGCTATCTGATTTCCATTGCTTCCTTATCTAATACAGGGAAAGAACAATAACAAACAGTAGAGAGACAACCAATTGGGCAGCCCTACCCCAAGATTCAAATTCACTCCTGGAGTATATAAATTATTTCAAATGAAAACTTAAATTAGTTTATATCTGCCAAATCCGGATCTATTTTCCCAGTACATCAGGAGGCACAGAGGTAACTCAACTCCTAAACAACTCCAGAATACATGGTAACCATTCCTAGTGTGGACAGAAAATCCCAAAGCTCTTCCTCGGTGAAAAGCAAATGTTTACACTAAATACTACCAGGTCAGTTGATCAGCACAGTACATTGCTGCTTTCTCAACCTATGGACATAGAGACACGCACGCACACACACACACACATATATATATGTAATCATCAATGCCAATAACATGGCAGACTGACTATTTTAGACAAAGCATATTTATATGGGAAATGGGAGGCAGAACACACTATTAATATCTGTATTTACAGTTCAGCGATAAGAAACCATCCACTATGAGCTAAAGTATTTCGATAGCTAGCCGAGCCAATAGCAGAGAAGGTGGTAGTGTAGTAGTAACCCATGGCTCCACCAATGAGCATATAATAAATCTGTCAAAGGCATGCCTGGAGGAAAACTGTGCTGCTATAAGGAGGAATTATATTGACTATTTCTCTTCCTCTTTTCTCCTACTATTCCTGGGACTGTCTTCAATTAAGGAGGACCAGAATTTCTTCATCGCAATGAACAGTAAATACACTGCTATCTGCAACAATCAGGTAAACTCAAGTTTCTCTAAGGTCGTCTTCACATAAAATCATATCTTTGCTCCTGCAATTTTGTTCACACTTGATTTCCCTCTTACGCAAAGGAGAGGGCTCCAGCCACTATTGGGGGGGGGCATAATTTCAGTATGGTAGATGACCAAGCATTTTACTGTAGAAATATCCAAGGAGACCACCAGTAAGTACAATTACCAATGTAAAAGTTTCCAACTTGTAGACACGCGAACATGACTGATTTACACCTTTTTCTGGGGAAAATAAAATTAGTAACCTATGATCCATAAAAGATTGCAAAACATAATGTTCATAAATATAGCCGTTGAGAGAGGATAACAATAACAAAATACAGGCATTGGAGATATAGCAACAGGATTTATAATGCTTCAGCAGATTTTGCATCTCTGTTGTCCTCTTATTAGATTGATCCAAATCATACATAAGTGCTATCTCTATACATATATGTTTTAAAAGAAAAATCCCCAACTCTAAAAAAATTCAACACTTCACGGAAATCATGCATAGAGAGAATAAAAAATTGCAATTACATACAAGGCTTACCATGAAACAAAGATCACGAACCCGAGCTTGACTTCTGAACCCAAACTTGCTTCTGCATCACCTCATCAACAAAAGATTAGTTCGGTGAGGAAACAGGCTTTTGTTGGGGAGGGAAACGGGAGAGAAAATGAAACAAAGCAACTTCACATAAAAAGGGTAACACTTTGGAAATTTCAGATTAAGGCCAGAGAGTGACAGTACCTCATGGGAACCTCCTCTTCTTAAGGGTTTCCCCTCAACTGAACCATCAGAATCCTTTATATGTGCTGATCCACGGCGACCACCAGGCTTATAAGAACCTAAATTAATTGCAAAAAACACTTAATATGTAAATATGTAAATTGTAAAACTCAGATATGTAATACACATTCATCAAAAGAAACATTTCTATGCCTCTTGTTTCAGGTCACAATTTACCATTATCAAGAGAAGAATGGCCACCACGTACACTTCCTCTGTGCTTGAATTCCCCACGTGCACCTACTGTGTCATTCCTTGTTTCAGCAAAAATCCCTAGAAACAGTTGGCATAAAAATGTATTTCCAATTTAATTAAGAACAACATTGTAACCCAACACCAAGAAAACTTTGGAAGCACAATCCCAATAGAAGTTAGTGAGGTTCAGCACCAAGCATCCCCAAAGGTTATGCCATTCAACTAGAGTACCTTCAGCAGAATCAAGTGCAGATTGAGATGACAGAGAATCATCACTTGCATGAGCACTATCTGACCGCCGAAGAGGTGCCCAGACTCCACGATCAGGTCTGTCCTTGTTCTTTTGACGTCTTTCCGGTTTGTCAGTGTAAACACCATGCAAATCATTTGGAACTCTGTCTTCTGGAGATCCATTTGAATCCTTCTGAAGCAAGTGCACACTAGGTGGCCGAGGAGGTCTTTTGTCCTTCTCTACGTTAGATGTCTGGTTTTGTTCAAACAGGCCCACAGAAGACTGATCCTGACGATTATCCTTGTTGAGTAGTATACTTCTGATGATTCTTCCACTACCTTCACGTCTCTGGTTCTGTTTGAGGTTGGGTGAGCCAGTCAAATTCTTAACAGGAGAAGCTGCATTCTGATGTGCTGAAGGAACAGCAGACAGCTGAAAAAGAATTTCAAAACAGGATTCATCAGCATGAAATTGTAAAAATGACTATTCCAGAATCAATGGTGCAAATAGCAAATTATGTAGATGTGGTCTGGGCTAAGATGTAAGCAGAAAAGTTTAAACTACCCATCCAAAATTAAGTAAGAGCCTTATTGTCCCATGTCAATCTCAAATATTGTGAGCTATACACAGATCAAAGACTTAACAAACAGTACTTGGAAATTCAGTATGGTAAATGGCAATTTCTCCATACTTCAATTGCTCACACTCAACCAATTTAATTCCCTAATATCTTTGACTCATGCTTAATTTCAATATCATCAGAAGTAGTTTAAGGAATTTAACTTACATGAGGAAATTCTTTTTCTTTTCCTTTCAAAAGCAAAATTTTCTTCTTCCCAGTATCAGGGGGGAAAGGGCCGCCTGAAATGAGTTAAGGAGCACTATTAAGTATCAACAACACAAAAAGCATCAGAACTGGTCAGCTAAGAAATTTCAAGCACTGAAAAAATAAGGTGCAGGGAAAAAATGCAGGGTCCATTTCCCCAATCAATTTATTTATTTATTTGCTTATATTCTCATAAAATTTGACCAACCTTTTCATTTTAAAAATAAACTTCAATTAATTATCCTTTTAATATTTAACTAAACAGATTTTAATTTCTAATTCAAACGTTCAAATATTAAGAATATGAAGGACCAAATGAAACTGAGTCATATCACTACCTTCGTCAAGTGCATCAGTTCTGGATTTGTCAAAAAGTAGGGAGTCATCTCGTTTAGAAACCATAATATAAGCAGATTTGTCTTTGCCACTGGTAATCTTAGCATTGTCCCTCTGTACATACTGTTGATTACAAAAGAAGATTACGTTATACTAAGATATTTTTAGAGTCAGAGCTATGAAACAACAGAAAGTAATGCATATGACAAGAGAACCAGGTCTACAACTGAAACATACACCAGAAGCAAGATCAAGTGCAGAAAGTATGAAAAGCTCAATCTGACACCAGTAAAGTTTAAGCCATGTGATAAGCAAGATCATTAGCTAACAAAAACTAAAGTAAAAGCAAGTCTATAACAAAAAGTTTAATTGAATAAGAATATAAAAGAAGGCAACTACATAAAAACATTTTAATGGTTGATTTAAGAACAACAGATAACAGATCCTTTAACCACGAGGACAAAAATGCTGGTAAAATCAGACATTTAACTGAAGATTGGAAGAATTATTACCATAGCGGAAATTCTTCTCTTGTCTGCATTGCGTTTCGATGAACTTGAGCCAGAACTTCCAATTGAGGCCCCACTAATCCTTTTAGCCGATTTCCCATTAGAGACAGGCCTCTGACATACGCCCGGAAAGAAAGTCATGGGTATTGAACAAAGTATTATCATGAAATCTTCCAGAAAGAAGTTTCATCATCAAACTATCATTTGGAGAATTCTTTTCATGCAATTTTTTGTCCAACTTGATAAAGAATTTAAATTTATTAAGGACTTTTATAGTCCATATTATTTTAAACATAGTTCTTTAACCTTGACGAGTATTTTGGACTTCCAAGACAGCCAACTCTCTGTATACAAATGTGATTACCCTAAAATTTTATTATCTCATTGACTTGGACAAATTTGGAAATAAAAGGTGCTGTAAGACCAGGTTATCAGATACTAAAACAATTGATTTTCACAAATCTGAATGTGACTCTGTCATATATCAGTGGAGAAAACATCTCTTGTATGTCCTTAAGCATAGAAAATCAATAAACACCTACCTTAGTTAGTGAGTTCCAGATAGGCTCATATCATTTTGCAGAGAAAGTGATACAGGTATGGGTGGCTAACATTTTGGAGTAGCCAGCTTAGGATGCTCAAGACTCCAATAAATATTTAACATGAAGCTCAGGCCAGAGCTATATGTGGTAATTTCCTAATATTACACCCCACTTTACTATTGTGTAAGGCTTTTACTCAAAGAAGCATTTCAAAAGAAGAAAGAACCAATTAGAGCTGGAAGAAATCAAGATTCTTACTCGGGCTCCACTTTTTGCAGCTCTTTTCTGGCGGACATAGTCCATCAAAGGTGTGATTATAACAGCCTCCTTTGCAGCACCTAAACACCAAAAAAAAGCATAAACAATTCCCCCCTCTAAAATACAAAGAAATTTTATCTCAGAAGGAATTGCATGCTTTTTCTTCCAATCAGAAAGAGGAAAAGATGTGAAGGTTTTATTTCCTTACCAGCTCGTTCTGCTTCCTTCCTCTCCAATTGAATCTCTGCACTGGGAAGATTCTCAACAGGCTTTGCAAGAAATTCAAGAAACTCCAGGTATTCAGGATCTACATGTCCGTCAATAAATTAATTGCGACTCTAAAACAAGGAAGTGGCTGGAACACTTCGCATTAGTAGGCATCAAGTAAACAACAACTACCTCTTAAAATGGTTCCTTCCCGTCCATCTTTTTTGGACCATTGCTTTGGAACGCGCTGAGAAGGAGCATACTCAACAGCTGATTTAAATTGAGTGCCTGTAGGCAGAAGAGAGAAACATGATATTCAGATTCTAGAATCAGTGATCCAAAATTGATTACAAGTGAAAATTCAACAGCTTAGATAAACCTATTCCAAGTTTCCATGACATCAAACAGCTCTAAGATGTTATGGTGAAATTACTATCAACAAGAACTCATTCCTCATCATAGTTCTCGTCTATAACACTAGAAGAAAAGACCATAACTTGCTAGAAGTTTCTAGCAGATAGAATTACCCTTCTCATTAACAAAAACATGTCCGTCAAAAAACTCCGCAAACTCGATAACATCATCTGGTCTCTTAAAATCAATATAAGCTCTTGAATACAACTGATTCTTCTGACTGCAAATTCAAACATGAAAAGTGGCACATAAGAAATTATGCTCTCACTTCATTGGTTGAATAAAAGTCCAATACATGACAATTGAATGAGAACTAGAACAAGAATTTTCAAACAATAAGAGTTTCTATCAACAATTACTTGTCTGCAATTTAGGAAACAAATACCAAATCAGCAAATAACAAGTTAAATAACTTTCTCTACCACCCTAAAGAAAAGGGGAAAAATGTAAATTTCCATTCCCGATGTTAATCCACAACATCAGGAACCCATACCCACCCCCCTCCCCCCCAAAAAAAAAAATGGAAAGAGAAATATTTCCATAGGCAATCCAAAATGAAGGGAAATATGTTCTTCTTCAGGTACAGTCATTGTTCTTTTTTTCAGTTTATGTTTTCATTCAAGATCAACAAGAAATTATCACCTTCAGTAAGTTGCTGCAAAGACCCAATTAAAAATGAACTATATCGTTAGATAGGACAATCATTCAATGACACTCACCAGGAACAAGTTCCTAAGGATTGAAAAAGAAAAAAAAATTACTTACACGAGAAGCTAAGAAAATAGGCTGACTACGTGTACACTGCCAAATCAAAATCTAGTCCAAAGAGCATAAAATAAGACTAACGAGTAACCAAAGAACTAGGGTATGAAAAAGGGAATTTACATAACTTTTTAGATTGAATATACCAAGACTGCGTTTCAAAAAGAAACACCCTTTTTAGAATAAGAAGTTTCCACAACTAGATTGGAAGAAGCATACAAATTCACATGCTAACTCACTAAATTATGCTATATTAGCCTTCACAAGCCCACTGACCTTCCCACCCTTTCTGCATTTTATTAATACGAAAATGTGGCGCGTTGAAATGAAAGATGCCCCATTCTCAACAAACCAAAAATTAAACTTCTATTGTTACTTCCATTCACACAACGTAACACCCAAAAAGCGAAGTAAAAACATCTACAACCCAAGAAAATAACCCAACGAGCAGATATCATAAGTGAGGTCAGATGCCTTAACATAAAAAACCAGATTGTGCGTACGTGATTCGGTTTATCCCCAAAAAGAAAAAGAAAAAAAAAGAAAAAAAAATTGTAAACCCTAACCTGGATTTACCGGGGCGGAAAGAGACCCAGTTATAACGACCGGCAAAACGGGCATCGACTTGCTCCATGAGCGACGACTGAGAAAGCGATGGCGGCAAGTGCCGCAGCACAACTTTGGTTCGATCTAATGGACCCTTCATGCGGAAACTCAGTTCCCTCTACAAAACCCTAAGCGAAAAAATTCAATATTTTGTAATTGAGCAAATACTCCACAAAATTAACCCATAAAAGCTTAGAAAATTACATCTTCTTTGCCAAAATTTCACCGACGATCGGTAAAATTTGTGTGCCCTAATATCAATTTCGATACCAAATATCCATGCACAAAAAAAAAAAGAAAGAAAAAATAATTTATAAAACAAAAGGGAGACGAAGGAATTTTAGAGAGAGAAAGAGAGAATGAGATGTCAAAAGGGAGATTGTAATCCAGTGAGGGATGAAATGGGAGACTTTGTATACGCCTGCGTACGTAAATACGTATATACAAACTTATTTTTAAAATTCTTTCTTGGGTGAGAGGAAAATTAGTCCTTCAAAATATAAAGAATTCATAATTAAGTCCTTATCGTTTTAAAATTATTCAATTTTGTTATTTTCTCTCTCTTAGTATTATCTTTATTTTCTCTCGACGAAGGAGAATTTACAAATATATCTGAAATATCTTCTAAAATTTTAGAATAAACAATAATATTAATTTAAAATAATATCTGAATTAAATATAATATTTAAATATATTGATATTTTAATATTATAAAGATAGTTAAGTTAAAGGATAATTTTTTACTCTGGCGATTAAAATATTATGTACATATACCGAACATCAAGTTGTAAATAAATGAAAATAATGTTAGTCAATATACCTAATATTTGTTACATATAAATATATTAATAAAAAAAGTTAAGGGCAAAGAAGAAATAATAATACTATGAAAAAAAAAATGAAATGCACATAAAAATAATAAATATGTTGAATTGCACAACTGAAATTTATATATTATTCATAATTCCAACACGAATGCATTAACTGATGAAAGAACACAGCTTAAAAAGTAAAAAGAAAAAAAGATTATTGTAGCACATAATACATCATTGTTATTAAATAACACTTAAACCATAAGATTTTGTTTTTTTTTTTTACCCCAAAGAATATACTGTTAAAGTTAAGAAAATGAAAAATCTTACAATAAACTATGTCAAGAACTCTAGATTCTGGTTGAACTGATTCATACATACCCTACCACCTGGGGAAGCAAGCAAGCATAGAAGTTATTCATGCAAATTATCCGGGACTTTTTGTTCTCAACTTCTGAGTGATTGCCCGGAAAATTCAAGTAGATGCCGGAAACTGATGAGTAAACACGACGAGTAACTATCTTCCTGTCTTAGCCCGTTTCATACCCGTGCTATTAAAAGGAGACATGCTGGGGCTCATACTAGGGCTTTCTTCCCTCAATGTGCCATTTAATAAAGCCAATTCTCTTAGTTGTTCTTTCTTGTAGAGATCCATGGATTCATCCTATGCATGGAACAGAGAGAGTAAAAATCTGGAAAATAACATCAATATTTGAACTGAAAAGTTGTCTCAGTAATACATACCACAGGTTTTAGAAGTTTTTCCAATATGGTAATTGCATGTTCAACTCGAGATTCAATGACATCTTCAGGGAATTCAGCTTCTATCAGGATGTGCAGCGGCTCATTAAGGTGCTCATATCCAGGTTTATCCTTTAGTTTCTCTTCCTATAGGAGAAATAAACCTAATATGAGAAATTATTCAGGCATTTCACACACATTCAATAGTAAATAAGCACAAGCAACCATGTACCATAAATTACAGATTTGTAATCTCTCTGTTGACTTTCTAGTAGAGCAGAAAAGTATTCCCAATGTGCTTCACTATTTCAAGAGATCCAGATAAAACCTTTTTCTCAGGATTTGGCATGCAAATTGGCATAACTTTCTCATAATCATTATTAGAAAAGATATGATTAGTGCAACTCATCTAAAAAAATCAGCTGAAGGTGTGCTGCTTCTTGTTTAACTGTAGTAATGTGAAACCAAACATATGAACTTGCTTTATCTACTCTTTCAAAGAAATAAGTAATTATAACAGATCATCTCCCTCACATCACAATCCTGAGTATTTCCACATGACTGAGCTCTTGATATTGAAAAAGGAATTATAGAATAAAATATAAACTAAAAGTAGCCATCCACATAAGAATTCATTGGTTCAAGTGGCCAAAAGCATGATCTCTCTTAAGCATTTGTGTATAGACAAATGAGTGGAGTGAATTTGTACCCTGGATAGGGGTCTGACTTGGCTCAACTCCAAAGTAGTTGGGAGTCCAAAGTAACTACATGATACCAAGGATGCATCCATATTACATATGCCATATTTATGATGTATTATTAATGTATCTTATTTACTCAACCAAGATATAGTATTTTATTCTCAAATGAGAATGAAAAAAAAGGGGAGAAAAGAACTTGAAACAATAAAGAGCAAAATCCATCCTAAAAGTATCAAATTCAACAATTCAGTTGAGGATCAGAGTAAAGAATTTATACCTTGATAGAATCCTTTACTGAACCACGGCCTCTTATATATATTCTACATTCTGTTATGGCTTCAACCCTTTTAAGTGAGTTTCCTCGAGGTCCCAGAATTCGGCCGACAAAATTATACTGAATATCAAAGAAAGAAGCCGTTACTCAGGGAGAATTTTTTTTCCACCTTTAAATGAAAGGCTAAAGTCAACTCCTAGGCTTGGAAATAGTAAGTTAGAGCTTCTCACACTTGGAAACTTATCCACAGGAACATCAAGTCGCAGAACTCTCTTCACAACAGGTGTGGTAGGGGTCCCTGAAGCCAAATGCCAATCCAAAGAGGAAGCTTGAAATGGAGCCAATTCCCGGATAAGTCTGTTTTCCTGGAGAAAGTCAATACATTTCATGAATATGCATTTTAAGAAATTTCATTTCTTTTCTTAAACACTTCCAAGTAACAAGCAAAAACTTATTTGTCAGTATGCAGCCTACACAGTGCACTTGAAGTTTGAGATGTGCATAGGTATAAATTTCTAAGACCAATAAAAGTATATGCCGATACTTCTTTCTAAGCCTTAGATTATGTGGTTAATAACAATCTAGAGAGAAGATCAGCAGGTTTAATATGAAAAAAGGGAAAGTTACATTTTTCTTGCTTTTCCTCCAAGCATATAAAAAGTCGTAAACCTCTAGAATAATATAACAAATGTATAAAATAACTTCACCAATTTCCATATAAAGAGATGCCATCCATACCTCAAGACCTACTGCATTCCAACCCTCCACATTCATCAGTCCTCCATTAGGTTGTTGACCTAATGCTGTCCTGTATGGAAGTTCATGCCCCAAGCGTTCATGATCCAAAACTTGATTGGATATCAACCCAGAAATCCGTATAATTTCTGGAGAAAATTATAAAATGAAAAATGAAATCAGCAAGAACAAGTTTAGCAGTATCAAGAATGTATTTCCAATAGGCTAGCAATTTAACAACAATTTGGCATCTATAACATACAAAGCAAAGGAGTATGATGAATTAAATAACTTCTCTTACCTACAAAGAAACATCAGATATTGATAAATAAATGTCTGTTTGTATTGATCAAATATAAATTTTGATTATAAATTCGAAACTAAATGTGCATAGAAACAACAAATCTGGCAATGGCAAAAGTTTGGCATGTGAAAGAATGGCTTTTTGTCACCAGGAAATTCCTTGTCCAAAAAACAATGTATATTAGAGTTTTGAGTTGATATCTTCCACAGTTCAGGTTCATTTGAGGGCCTGAGGGCAACAAAGAAAGCATCATATTGTTTCCAACCCACAATCCTTGCTGATATATAGCTGAAATTTGTATTATGATAGGACAATTTCAGAAAATCAAGAAGAAAACTGGAGTAACTGGTTAGGAAAGTTAGAACCTAGAACGATATGCATGGCCATATACAATCACTTAATTGCAATAAGCGAAGCAATGAATAGTATTTAACTTTTTGGAAATTCAAACAATTTGTTCAAAAGTAGTGTATCACTCATCAAATATTTAACCGAAATACTTTATACCCATTACAACCTGTTATAAAGTTTTGAGCCCAAGATCATCACTTGGAGAGGATATGAATTTATGGTTTATCTCTCCCCTATATAAATAGTCTCCAAGTATTTTCTTCTTCTTTTTCCATTTTTCATTCTATTATTATTATTTTATTTTATTCTTTTGTATTCACATGAAAATATAGCAAGAGCAAAGAAGCTTTCACCTAGTTTTGTGCGTTGAATGAAAATAAACTTTTAAAAAGAAAAAAAGGGAGGAAAGGAAAATGAAAGTTATATGAAATGGCATTAGAATTCAGGAATGCAGCTCACTCAAATACTGTAACATTCACAAAGAATCAGATATAGCATACTGTCATTCAAGACTACATGAGCAAGTTGATGAACATGGGGCTACATAGGCAACCTTGATTTAGAAGTCTACTGCAGACCGGCAGAATTTGGATGAATGGTCCCAATTTTTGCCTCTCAGCTAAGAGATCTGCCAAATATCTGGGAGAATAAAACAATTAAGTCAGATATATATACATAAAAAAAAATTAAAAAACTACTAATATGAATATTTTACAATTTTTAAGCATCTTAGCATAAATGTAACCACAGTGAAGTGTTTCTCAAGGGGACAAGAAACCACTCCGAAGTTAATGAAAACAAATGAACAATGCGTGCAAAACGTGTTTCATAACAAAGGCAACTCCATATTTTATATGGCTCCTCCTGAAATGCTCCATGGGAAACTGTATGAACCTCCACTAAATCTTCTTCATAATTCTCCACATAAATTTCAAGAGATACCACAAAGTATGTTAGCTAGAGGCACTGAAAACACACAGAAATTCTTCATTTCTGATTTCTCAAAGCAAAACAACCCAACACAAAAACACTAACCAACCATACCAGATCAACAACAGAGATCCACATCAAACTCAAACAAAAACCAACACATACAAATTACAGCTGTCTCGAGCATAATTAGAACACGAACAGAATATCTATATAGATGCGTAGCAAATAAAAATAGTCAAATTGCTAACCTTTCACGATCTGAAATCGAACTAGACCTCTGAATTGAGCTATGGACTCCAGTTGGAGAAAACTGAAAGTAACTCCTAGCTGGAATTATATTCTCCATGCATCCAGTTAAAATAAACGACTACAAACAAAAATTCTTAACCATTATCATCATCATCATCATCATCAGAAAAACCACAAAAAAAAACCACATATTCCCAAAATAAAAATAAAAATAAAAAATCACCGCCAAAATAACAAGGATTTGCGAGCTCACTTAGCAAGTAGGAGACCAAGGGCTTGCAGCAAAAGAGTGCGTGCACGATTGCAGATTGCAGATTGCAGATCTTCTTCCCCCCTTATTGGACCTCTCGCGACTGCTTTATGTGGGTGTGGGGGGGGGGGGGGGGAAGGAAGAGAGGAGAAAGAGATTGATCACGAAAAACCCCTCTACTGTTAAATGGTGGACTTTTGTCAATTTCCTCTTTTTTTTTTTTTTTTTCTTCTCTCGCTTAAAATAAAAATTAAATAAAATAATAGTGAACCTCTTGTGACTTTGTATTTTGTTTTGTATTGATTCTGTGTGAATAAAAGACATGTACATTACGTTGATCTGATTGTACATTTATATTCTCTCCTGTAATAATATCTAAATTCTAGATCTCGCAATTGCAAAACCTGTAAATATTTATTTTATTTTTTTTGTCTATATTCAGTGAATTTAATTAGTATGTTTATTCCTAACAAATATTAGGTGTATTGTTCAACATTATCTCCAAATTATTAAGACTTATCATGTAATTCAGTATTTATTTAATCTTTATCTTATTTTTTGTAATTCATTTAGTATATATATATATATATATATATATAACAAGAATCAATTGCATTTGCATATCATAAAATTTTTCATAGAATTCAGTTTATTTTTAAATCTCTTAAATCATTAAATAAAATAAAATGAGGGATTAAATCATATTATGAGATAAAAAGTTGATTAATTGTCTCAAGTATTATTACTTTATTTGTTAATAGTTATACACTATCTAATTCAATTTTCCTTTTATACTATATAAAAATCATTATTGAAGTTGAAAATGTATAATGCATATCCTCAACAAACTTACACATAATCTCATATTTCCTCAAGTTATATGAAATTTTTACCTGAAATAACACTTTTTTTCTTGAGGAAATTATGAAACATTCCTAATCATGAAATGTTCTTCACAGTACTATCTATGTAAAGAATCTGGTTCGATGGTAATTAACACGTGCAATTGAAGTAAATGGGCTTAAAAATTAAAATGAATGTCATTTTTCTGCTATCCAACAAAAAAAGAATAGTTTTGACACTCTCATATTGATACATACACTACAATCTACACATCTGAAATGTTGAGCTTCAAGATCTTTGCAATCAAGGCATATCAGCTGAACCAGAATGAAACACAGCTGATTGCAAGAAATTCTGTACCCTTGAAGACTTTCCTGAGTAACAACAATATGAACTGAGATTATTTTAACAGGGCAGTGTTTGTCAAGTGACATACAAAAAACATGCTAAAATGTAGAAAGCAATCTGAGAAGGAAACAAGTTTTCTTTTATAGCTACAACAAAAAGTTATTTGGTGCTGATGCAGATTTCTTTTAGATTCTACAAACTTTTATATGTAATATCCAAAACAAGTTTTCCTAAATATGGACTTCAAGCATTCAGCCAGCGATATAATATAATTTTTGATACTTTGTACATTCTGTTGGTATGGTTATGCTATAAAATGAATGTCATTTTCAAAAGCAAGAGAGAAAAAAATGCACTTTATCAATGGAGAAAGAATTATGTTCCAACTTTCATCTGTCCTTACTAGTAGTAAAGTTAATATTTAATGCCCTTACTGAAAAGAGAGACAGAAGCAGACAGATTTGATCAAATACAAAATGCCACTTAACTCATTTACACTCTTTTTTAGATAAATATCAACAACACATGTACATCAAATTCACGTACACTAGCCAGTTGTTTCAGCATCAGATGTTAAAGAAACATAAAGAGTCATACCTCAATTACGAAAAACATTATCATAGTTCATACAAAAACTCAATCTCGGAGACCAAGCTCAAGCTCGAGTTCATCATCCTCTTCAAACAACTTAAGTAGACGAGCATACTGCTCTTCACGCTTCTTCTTTTGCCAAAACTTGAAAAGAAAAAATGATAGAAGAACAACCACCACAAGGGCAAGGCATACTATGAGTACTTTGGATCCTGTGCTCCCACCAGAAGAAGGATGACCACCAGTCTTGGATCCATTCTTGGCACTTGAAGCATCATCAGAAAAGCCTGAAAGAAAGGGTTATGTACTCTAAGAAGCAATTAACTGGACTGATATGGCAAAAAAGTTAAAAATGGCATGATTGATATCCAACCACTTGATAATGTTACAATATACATCAACAAAACACAAGGATAAAAAAGTATCATTTGACTCTCATTTTCTTATTTCAACGATCAAGTAGTTAAGTGACATCAAAGATTGGACTCTAACCAGTATTTGAAACTTATCTAGAGCCCTTACTTCAATTTTCATATTCCAGCTGCATTAAGTCAAGTAGAGTAGTACAGAAGTGGAAGCACTAATAAGGAAGTAATTTGACGTGTAACAAAACCAGTGGTGGAAAATGATAAATGCTATGAACAGTTTTCTTATAAATACAAATCAAACATGAGAATGGAACCCAATGACACCTGCTGTTGCTAAGCCGGTTTAATAACATTTGTAATATTAAAAGAATCCAGCTAAGTCACTCTTAAATATCAAATTAGAACCAGCTATGAAATTCTCAGATGAATTTAGCCCTTCAAATCAATACTTTGGCTCAACTCAAGTTCAAACATATTGCTGAAATTTAAATCCTGACTTTGATTTTAATTTTTGAACCAACTCAAGCATGTATATATTAGCTTATGAGCTACTAAGCCATCTGCACTGTGTATACTTAAACAAATGAAGAAATTTCCTGCAATATACATATAGAAACATTCTAATCATTGATACACTAAAATCATTTCAATTCAGCTTCAAAATATCTGATTTAACTCAAGTTATCCACATCCCTGTCCATAAAACTCCACGCCAAAGGAAAAGCCTTTATCCCATCTGGTTTACCTGAATGGAGTACGGAATAAAATTTAATAACTCCTAAATTTTGAACCCTCTTCAATGATCTCACTTTTCTCTAGCTCAGTAAGGCATTTGATTGGAAGTCAACATAATAATGCATTTTTCCAAAAACCAATTTAATCAGTCCAAGTAGTATAAACCTTTTAAATATTTCTACATCAGCACCACCTTCAGATCTTTGAAGTTTTTTCCCTCCTTTAAAACTTATCATTAAATAAACTGTAACTTTACAGGAAATAGAGATATGGTTAAGGATGAAAGGCTACATGTTGGCCTCTTATTGTAAAGGATCAGAAGCTCCAAATAAAATGAGACCCAAAATCCAGACCTAGTTTCAACTAATTTAGACAACATTCCATGAAACTTGTCGAATATCATTTCACTACAAGTTTTTACTAGTAAACAAAAACAACAAATCTAAATCTGAGAAAATAAAAATTACTACAGCTGAATCTGCAATACATATAAATTAATGTACTTTTTTCCGATAATTTTATGAACTTCAAAGAGGCTTCCTAAGTAAGTACCAAACATCAAATTGCAACCTCCGCCATGCAATTAGCAAAAAAACTGGAAATTCCGTGATTAAATATGAGCTAAGCAGAAAAATTGAAAAGGTACAAAACAAGTTAGAACAAAAGCAACAAAAATCTATAAAAATAAATTATTAATTGCACAAAAAGATCAACGAGCATAAGCGAAGGAAATTGCAATAAACACTATCAAAGTCAAATGAAAGTTTAGAAATTATACAGACAATTTTAATAATTCAGAGAATAATTATGAAAATCAGAAATTCAGATACACAAAAGTATATATATATAATTATTTCATGCATTTACAAGCAAACCTGTAAAAATTTGCAGAGAAATTGAAGAAAAAAACACGAGCAAACGCAACGATCTCCGGCCTGAGATTTCTCTCATCTCTTTCTCTCTCTAATTTCTCTTGCAAAAAGAAAAATAATATTTTTTAAATATATTTTCTCTCTGTAAATATCGCTCTTCCGAAGAATTGTTCAGTTAATTTTTTTTTTTGGCCTATTTAATTTTATTTTCCCCTTTTATTGGTTTGATCCTTCTGCAAAACTACGCTAGCATTTGAAAGTGAAATAAAACCAGCCGCCAACTTTGCATAATTGCATTCATGGAATTTATTTTTCGTGATTTACATTTTGACCCATCTAATTTACTATGAATTTATTTAAAAAACACTAAAGCTCTTAAAAAGATTCCATGTCTACAAATTTTAAATTTTTAATTGTTAAATTCAATAAATTAAATAAGAAGTAAGAAATATTTATATATTCCACTTGCATATATATATATATATATATATATATATATATATATATATATATATATTACTTTTTTTTTAATGAAAACTATATTTTAAACCACAATTCTAAAATATTTTTTTATTATTATTAAGAAATGAAGTAGTAAATATTAAGATAATTTGATATCTTAATTTATATTTTTGATTAACTAACAAATTTAATTATGTCAAAATAAAAGTCTTTTTTTATTAGTATTATTATTTTAACCTCCTAATCCTATAAAATTTAAAGATTAAAATTTAATAATTTATTGTAAATCTTGTAAAATAATTAAATTATTATTAGACTTATGAGAACAACGTAATTTGAATTAATTATGTCAACTAAATTAATATTTAATATAAATCTTAAACAACTTGCTAATTAATAAATAAATAAATTCTACATATAATAATCAAGCCTTGACTTTATTATATATTTTTATTTCAATTTGAAAAGAAATAATACTAATAAATTTATAATACTGTTTCTAATGCAATAAAAATAGTATAATGTCGTATGCATTATGACGTAGATTATGGTCATGACAACTATATGTTTTAATAAAATAAAATAAAATAAAAAAGTAAGTAAGATGCTTTAAGTGCAAATGAATATTTTAGGAGTTTGAAGAATGTGCTCAGCCCCTGCAATTATGGTAGCTTTTCCCTTTATATATATATATATATATTTGTGTTTTCTTCATCAATTCGGATATAATATAATTCATACAAATTAAATAGAAGAATCGCAGAAGATAATTAAGCTACAGCTATGGAAGAAGCTAAGGATGGTTCCGGTCATCTTCTTACTCCTTACAATATGGGTAACTTCAAACTGAATCACAGGTATGAATTAATCCCGCCCAATTTCAGTTTCCGTGCGAGTTTTTTTTTTTTTTTTTTTGTTATAAGTTATAATTGGCGAGTGAAATTAATTGGATATTTGAATTTGATGAAATTGCAGAGTGGTTCTACCGCCGCTGTCGAGAAATCGTTCGTATAACAATACTCCGCAGCCGCATGCTATTGAGTATTATTCGCAGCGGACTACAAATGGAGGACTTGTCATTTCTGAGGCGGCAGCTGCTTCTGATATCTCACAGAGGTACTACTCTGAATTCCATGGTAGATAAGGAAATTGACTAAAAAATTAATTTACGAGGATATGTATATATATATATATAAGTTGTTGCAGATAAAAAATTAAATAGAAGGGAGATCCGAGTTTCGAACAAGTATCACAGAATTTCTACATTGAAGAAATAGATTCATGTATTTATCATGGTGTAATGCTAGATAATTGTTTTAGAGGTTCATGCTTTTGATGTATGATTTAGACTATTGAAATGAGTATAATAATCGAAATCATTATATGTGTGTATACAGTGGTTTGGGAACACTTTCGTTGAGACCATTAGGGCAATCAAGAATAACATTGGGCGTTGATTCTTTTTCTTGTAATTAATCTGATGGGTTGAAATAGGATTAAAATTGAAGTCTCATATATTAGTGGTCTCTTCGAGATCAGTTACAAATTGTGTTTGATGTGTTTTGAAAGGTGTACGAATATGCCTGGAATTTGGACAAAAGAGCAGGTGGAAGCATGGAAACCAATTGTTGATGCTGTTCATGAAAAGGGAGGCATTTTCTTTTGCCAAATTTGGCATCCAGGACGAATATTCAACTCTTCTGCCCAAACATTCTTTTTTATTGACGTTACTCTTGACAGAGGTAAATATCTTAACTAGACCAATCAAGAGGGTGGTCATATAAGAATAAAATTTTGGTTATTGTAGTTGGAATTTTGGCTGCAATATATATATATATATATATATATATATATATATATATAAATATATTTGGTACTAACGTGATCATACATGTGTTCAAAACAGAGAGTAAAGATCAAGAGTATGAATACCCAACACCAAGCCAACTTGACATTGAGGAAATCCCTTATATAATCAATGATTTTAGAGCTGCTGCACGGAATGCCATGGATGCAGGTAAGTACTAGGGAGTACTTGAGTTCCTTGGGACATGATTGATGGTGGAAAAGTTTGAATATCTCTTGGAGGTTTCTACTTCCTTCTGTTCTAAAAAGTGAACTCAAAATTCTCTTACTCGATACCATATTAAACCTTAGATAATGAGAGATTAAATGTAACTACTGATTAAGAAAACCTTTTGTGTAATTGGTAGGATTTGATGGGGTGGAGATTCTTGGAGCCAATGGATACTTGATAGACAAGTTCTTGAAAGATCAAGAGAATGACAGGACTGACAAGTATGGTGGGAGCTTAGAGAACCGTTGTCGTCTAGCCCTGGAAGTAGTAGAAGCAGTGAGCAAAGAGATTGGAGCAGAAAGAGTTGGAATAAAACTCACACCTTACTATCACAGTGAAACCACTGGGGATTCTGATCCTGAAGGCCTTGGAATTTACCTGTCAACTGAACTAAGCAAACTAGGAATTCTCTTTCTCCATGTATCTGAACCAAGAATGGTGAAGAAAAATGATGATCAATACATAACTCCTCGTCCACTTCACTCAAATAGGATGGCCTTCAAGGGAACATTCATTGCATCTGGTGGCTACAATAAATCTGGAGGTGACAAAGCTGTAGCAGAAAATTATGCAGATTTGATCTCATTTGGACGTCTGTTTTTGGCTAATCCAGATTTGCCTAAAAGGTTTGAGTTAAATGCTTCCCTTAACAAGCACGACAGGAAAACCTTTTACACTGGAGATCCAGTTGTTGGATACACTGATTACCCTTTTCTTGAAGTTGCTTCATGAATTCGTCTTCCGGTTTTCCATTGTTTCCAATAAGGCAGAGCTTTGCTTCATACCTTTCCTTGTACTATTATGGTGTGTTTTGTTTGTAATTTAGTGATGATTTGAATTTTAACGTCCTTTATTTTAAAATTATTAATCTATATTATTAAATCAAGAGGGATTATAAATATTTCTTTGTCATGAGCCTGTGAGACTTAAGAGAGAAGAAAGTCATCGCAGAAATATTTAATATATATATTATTAAAATGTGCATTCTTAAAAATAAATATTAATATTAATATGTATTAATAAAATATTTATGACTTCTATAAAAAATATATATATATATTTAAAAGGTTAAAAAGAGAATTAATAAACAATATTAAACTATTATTGTTTTTTTCTATAAAAAATTCATTTTATTTGTTTAATAAATTATATATTATAAATTTGGAAAAAATTTATCAATAAATTATAATGATAATTTCAAATTTGAAGTGGATTTAGAACATAAATTCCCTCAGAGAGACACGCATAACGAGGCTTACAGAAAGAGAGAGTAAGGGTATAAGAGTCTTTTAACAAGAATAATAGAGGGGTATTTTTGTCGTATAAAAGGGTATCGGGCTTCAACAATTACCATTGGCAGTGTCATCACAATCAACGACAATCGTCAATCGTCAATTATACGCTGTCCACTACAGTATTACACATACTCTAGAGAGAGAAAGGGGGAGATATAGACCTATTCCGACGGACTGAGAAATGTCGAGAAGACCGGACGAAGAATACGATTACCTATTTAAGGTAGTATTAATCGGGGATTCAGGCGTCGGTAAATCTAATTTGCTCTCACGATTCACCAGAAATGAATTCTGTTTGGAATCTAAATCCACCATCGGCGTGGAATTCGCTACTCGTACTCTTCAGGTATTTCATCTTTCAAATATCATTTGCGTATTTAACCTAAGCCTGTACGCGCGAAACTTTTTGTTGTTACAATTTTTGGGCCTAGAGTTGGACGTATGTAATATTATGCTATTTAATGTTCGAATCAATTGATTTGAATTTGGATTTATTATTATTTTAAAACTTTTAACGTTATTCAGGTCGGATTTGAACATTTTTTGTTCGAGAAAATGCAGATCCGCATTTAATTAAAGTGAAAATGAATGTCGGAGAGCATTGATAGTGTTTAATGCCGAGATGTAGGATATCTTTGGAATTATTTTCAAAATTCTGAATAATTTGTTAACAATGGTTGCCTTGATCATACTGTTTTTCTCATTGAACTCATTGTCTTTGAAAATATCAATTATAATCAAAATTTACTGATTAAATGCAGCTCTTTACAAGTAGTTGCTGATAGAGTGAGCTTAGAATACCTATTAGATAATTGTTTGATGATGTTTGAGAGTCTTATTATGTATTCTGCGTTCTTTTTGTCCGTTATGCTAGACATTGTATGGGATAAACCTAAACATGCTTGTGTTAACTAACACTGTAAACTAATTGGAGCAGTTTTGAATGATGTCATTGTTTGAGCTTCACTTAATTCTCAGGATCCAAATAAGGCTTCATAAACAAAACATGATGTATTAGTGTACCCAGACTTTGAATCCTGGTTAAAAAAGGAAAAAAGTTCATACCAGAGATTTTGGTTTTGGGGTATTTCAAATTTGAACAGACTCTGTTATCTAGTTGCATAAAACCTTATTTTCTTATAGTCTAGGTTCTACTCATTTTATTTTATTGATATTTAAGTACTACTGGCTATCTATATAGGTTGAAGGAAGGACTATAAAAGCTCAGATTTGGGACACAGCTGGGCAGGAGAGATACAGAGCCATAACTAGTGCCTATTACAGAGGGGCCCTTGGAGCTCTCCTGGTATACGATGTGACTAAACCAACTACTTTTGAAAATGTGAGCAGGTGGTTGAAGGAATTGAGGGATCATGCTGATGCAAACATTATGATTATGCTCATTGGAAATAAGACTGACCTAAAGCATCTGCGTGCAGTTGCTACAGAGGATGCTCAAGGTTTTGCAGAGAAGGAAGGTCTTTCTTTTATTGAAACATCTGCTTTAGAAGCAACAAATGTAGAGAAAGCTTTCCAAACAATCCTAGCAGAGATTTATAGGATAATTAGCAAGAAAACACTTTCCTCTGAAGAGCCAGCACCTACTAACATCAAAGAAGGGAGGACTCTTGTGGTTGGAACACAGGAAACCAACTCTAAGAAGCCCTGCTGCTCTTCATCCTAGTCAGCCATGTATTCTCATTTAAGGGGCACATGGTTTCTTACCAAACTCCAACCTTGCTTTCTGTTATCTCTATCTGTCTCTTATCTTCCTTTTTTTTTTTTTTTTTTTTTTTTTTGGCTTGGCTTTTTCTTTACTTCATATTATTTGTATTCTTGTGATTTTTTTCTTTTTTCCTTTTCATTTTGAGGTTTCATTGAACAAAGCTATATAGTTTGATGATGATTCATATTATAACTCCTCTTCTTCTACATAATATAGAAGCATAGAAATATGAACAGAGATATCCTTTTCTTCTGCTACAGCGAGGTCATACGGAAGGAATCATGGTTGAAAAATTGAATAAAGGAATTCGCTGATAAATTTGTTTCTAGTCACCAGATTACTTGGATGTTGTGTTTAGATGCATGTATTGGAAGTAGACGTTAGGGACAAATACGATGTTTATTTAATTAGGTGTAACTTGAGATTCTGTCACCTTGAAATTCGGCAACGGGAAGATTCTTCCATGCAACACGATCTAAAACAGATGTTCAACATATGCATATTAATATGCATATAAGGAACGAAAATATAAATAGAGGGGAAGAGAACTTAGTTTTACTCTAGCAGACTAATCAATGCACTATCTACATGTATGCCATATCTATAAACAGGCATAGAATCTTAGCATAAGAAACCTATCTAAGTCGACTCCAACAGTTAAGTGAAACTGAAAATGATAGAGCAAGATAGGGAAAAAGTTAAAAGTGATAAAATACTCTGAGAAGCATGCATAAGTAACCTCCTACATTCTTTTCCAAACTTGAATCAACATAACACAGGTGATATTAAAAACACTTCACATATTTTAAGTGGTCAACACGGCCCCTACTAGTAGTATCGTCTTTTTCCAACTTCATACAGGAAGTAAATATAAAACTACGTTAGCCGCAGCAGTTGCTTTTCTGTTCAATTGGCTGACCCTTAATCTGAACTGTACCTCCCTTGTTGGATGCAGATGGTTGATTACCCATTCTACATAAGGACGAGATGTAAGAATATATCTGTGTGTGTATAATTAAAGGACCTAGTCTATATCAGCAATGGTATGATTTTGACAAAAGAATATTAATATAAAATCAACTCTTTTATCTTACTTTTTCCTAATTTCGCCAGCCATGGTCAAGAAAGCCTGCTCCACATTAATGGAATCTTTTGCACTGGTCTCAAGGAAAGGGATCCCAAGCTCATCTGCAAATGCCTATAATGCACTCAAGCACAGTACTAAAATTAGATGAGATAAACCTAACTGAAACAAGCGGGAGTGCAGAGGCGGAGGAAGAAGCAATTGCAACTTAGCCAAAAAGGGTCAAGTTTTAAATAGTATCCAAGTTAGGTAAGTCATTTGACTAAAATGTCATGGGGTACCAAAGCTGGCAAGTTTAAAAGGGAAAAATTCTTGAAATTAATTTTTCATGGATTCCAAAGGTATCTTTTGCTTAAAAAACCATACGGTAAGGACAGAGTTGAGGAAATAATAGAAGAAAGTACCAGTATTCCATGATATATTTTTAGTGCTCGGAAGGAAGAAAGAACCACAGTTAAAAGTTTTTATAAAAATGGATAGCTGACTCATAGCTTTTAACTTAGCCTTTGATTTCCCAAAAGGCCAAATTTCATAATCCCTGCTTTAAAGAGAGGTCATGTCAGGTTGCATTTCAAGAAAGGGCATCTAAATTAGAAGACTAATGGAATTAAATGTAAAATTAAAGAAAAAACAACTCTCAGATATCAAAATTGAAAGATTATTCACTCTTATAACACTTGTTTCTTTAATAATAAATAATAGTTCCATAATGCAAAGAGACCAATCTCCCACAAGCCATAGCTAGAAACTGTAATACCACAACTACATAAACAAAATGGATGCATTTTCTTACCGTGGTTTGCCTCAAGTACTCAGTGCATGCACTAGACTAAAAACATTGACTAATAACTAATTCAGATTAGAGAACTGAGAATACCTTTGCCGTCTGACTGTCCACAGCCTTGTTTTCGACTAAATCACATTTGTTCCCCACCAGCAGTTTGCATACACTGTCATTAGCATATCTATCAATCTCATTCAGCCACTGCTTGACATTATTGAAGCTCTCAATCTCAGTTACATCATACACAATCTGTGACAATATAAAAAGTGTCAGAACATCCAACGATGAAGGCAAACTCATCCAAAATCATTGAAAACAGAATCTTCTATTTTACTTAATAATTCTTTCCAAATCCCACTCTTGTACAAATAATGCCAATTGATCACATTACAACATATCCAATTTTGTTCACTACATAATCATTACTGATATTGATCCTAAACTTCGTCAGTCTGTTGGTATCAGTTAGATTAGCTCAACAAAAAAACAGAGGTGTAACTGGAAAATAGGGGCAGCAGCATGGGTCTCCTAGAACATAGTTTCCATCCTCGAAAAGAAAATGACACATTTACAATCTCACCTTTGTCAGAAACTTGACATTAGTGCTAAAAATAAAATATCCGGTTAAAAACAAGCTATTTGCAAGTCAAATGTTAATTAACAAAGGAAAACTAAAAGCCCAATATGATAGTCTAGTAAACATGAAGATTGCAAGTCTTTCATGATCCAGAAGCTACATAATGAAATTAAACAAGGAGATACATCTTACAATGATGCCATGAGCTCCTCGGTAGTAACTGCTTGTTATAGTCCGGAAACGCTCCTGGCCAGCAGTGTCCCACTGAAAAGCAAAAACTTGTAGAATATGTTAATGAAGCTACTCTGTAAATAAAGTGAATGAGTGATGCGTGACCCTGCAAATATCCCTAGCTTTCTTCTTTCACGTTCTTTTTAACCAACCAATCCAGCTTTAAAAATTGAAGGAAGCATCTCCCACAATCAGACAGAAGAAAGAATTTTCCACATTAAATTTTTTTTTTTTTCACTATCTATCAAAAAAAGAAATGTTTTACTCACAATTTGCAGCTTGATTGTCTTTCCATCCAGCTCAATAGTCCTAATTTTCTGAAACAATTTTACAAATGCAGCTACATTAAATCACCAAACACCTCCATATTCACCATTTCCATAAACAAAAATTACAGAATTCAAATACATTGCCCATGCGAATGCCACCAAAAAGAATAAACTAAACTTACAAAATCCACTCCAATAGTGCTGATGTAACTATCCACATACGAGTCATCCTGAAATCATCCAAATTATCACCCATTCAACCAAAATTCATTCATCAATTCAAAATCCACCTTCTTCCTCACATGAAATTTGAGTGTGAATATAGAGATAACATACATTTAAAAAGGGGAAGAAAAATTATATATAATATATATAGATGTAGGGGATACAGAGTGCGGAAGCGAAATAGATTCAACCAAAGATTAGGAGAAATTAATAAAGACGGTAAAATAGACACCAATATTTTTAGGTGGAAAAATCCTCTTTAAATAGAGGTAAAAAACCACCGGCGAGAGAGCCAAAAATATCCACTAAAATTGACAGGAGTACAAAATATTTTCTTCAGGCTAACAAGATAAAATAGCCCTTTACAGATTCTCTACGAGTATAGAAATACTCAACTAAGAAGTAGAGAAAAGAAGAAAATATAAGGGAGAGAAATTATGAGGGAGTAAAAAGAAAAAGGAAATAAAATTCCTTAGCTCTCCTCGGCTTGCTGCTTCTCCAAGAATATCAATGTAAGGAGGGGTTTATATAGGCATACAAAGAGGTGCCAAAGTTGGAAAAAGGTTGTATATATATATATATATATATATATATATATATATAGCCTATATTTTTGACCTTTGTTCCCGCAGCCATTCACTCAAATTTGAATTGAATTTTAACCCTCCAATGTTGAATTGAATTTGTTGAAGGTTGAAAAAAGGGGAGCACAACAAATCTCCACCTTGATCTCCTTTTGACTGAAAAATATTCTCTCATCATGAAATCCTTCCTGTTGATCAAAACCTCAAATGACACAACTTCGTGTTGTCTTTGTTGGATGAGGCGACAGCTGCAGAACCTTTAAAACTCCACCTTCAGCTGAGTATATACACCCTTGAGATTCAAGAGTGCCTAGGGAAATGAGATTCCGATTTACTCCATATGCCGACTGCAGTTTTCTCATTGATGACTTCCCGTAATAACTCACGGGACAAACAGAATTGGATTGTGGATAACGCCTTTTCACCCATCTCTTCCCACTGTTCCTCCGTTGTAGTGGCTGGCTTTGTTGATTTGCCGGATAGAACCTTTTTTAGACCGTTCTGTGTAAGAACAGCCAGCATCTGGACTCGCCAGATAGCAAAACTAATTTTACCATCAAATTTCTCGATATCGAATTTCGTCGACATTTTTAATAGAAAATCCCGGTTGAATTATTATGGCTCTGATACCAATTTGTAGGGGATACAGAGTGCGGAAGCGAAATAGATTCAACCAAAGATTAGGAGAAATTAATAAAGACGGTAAAATAGACACCAATATTTTTAGGTGGAAAAATCCTCTTTAAATAGAGGTAAAAAACCACCGGCGAGAGAGCCAAAAATATCCACTAAAATTGACAGGAGTACAAAATATTTTCTTCAGGCTAACAAGATAAAATAGCCCTTTACAGATTCTCTACGAGTATAGAAATACTCAACTAAGAAGTAGAGAAAAGAAGAAAATATAAGGGAGAGAAATTATGAGGGAGTAAAAAGAAAAAGGAAATAAAATTCCTTAGCTCTCCTCGGCTTGCTGCTTCTCCAAGAATATCAATGTAAGGAGGGGTTTATATAGGCATACAAAGAGGTGCCAAAGTTGGAAAAAGGTTGTATATATATATATATATAGCCTATATTTTTTACCTTTGTTCCCGCAGCCATTCACTCAAATTTGAATTGAATTTTAACCCTCCAATGTTGAATTGAATTTGTTGAAGGTTGAAAAAAGGGGAGCACAACAATAGATTATATTTATATAAATATACATAGATTATATAATGAAATGAGGATAACATACAGCAAATCGGAGGAGCAGACAAGATTTGCCGACAGAAGAGTCACCGATTAACAGTAACTTGAACAAATAATCGCTGTAAACAACACAAAAACAAAAACCAAAAACTATAAATATAAATAATACACCAAAATCACAAACTCGAAGGAACAGAAACAAATTTTTTTTTTTAAAAAAATGGAAAAATTGAATCTTACTATTCGTTGCTCATCTTTGTTTCCTTTTCCCCCTCACACCGAACACTGTAGAGTGTCTTTTCTTCTCGAATGCGTTGGTTTGTCTGATACGGGAAACAAAGCTTCGGAGCTCTGTGTCACTGTGTGTGTGAGAGAGAAAAAGAGAGAGAGAGAGAGACTTTTTGCCTTTCTGCGAGAAAATGAAAGAAAAATAATGAAAGGAGAAGTGGATGGAATTTGATACTCCACCCGTTCTCCTATTAATAGCCCAACACCTATTTTTTCTTTTGTGTTAGAAAATATCAAATTTTGATTTTATATATAAAAAAAATTATTCAGTAAAATTAAAGACTTAAATATTTATTTTATACATGAATATTTTAAAATTTTTCATGCTTAAAATCTAATTTTTTAGTCTAAAAACAGTTTTTTTATATACTAAAAAGAAATATAAGTATAATATTTTTATATATTAAAATATAAATAATGATATATAAGTATAAATCTAATTATATTTATGTTGAAAATATTTTTATAGTAACAATATGCAACATTCATGATCATATATATATATTGATGGATCAAAAGATACGTGCATATGGCGTAGGGTAAAATTAGGGTATTATTTGTCAAATTATGCCCATAATTGATGTGGAGCCAAGAACCACATTTTAGAAGAGAAGGCTAAAATTAGGGCAATCTTTTGCCCCTACACATTTTACTTGGACTTTCAAGCTTTGAGAAAATAGTTCTCAAATAATCATTTGCTCCAATAAGCAATGTCGGAGTCTTACCATATTTTCAGATTCAACTATTTGTATTATTTTAATTGTAATAAAAAAGTTTAAATTGTGTTTGTTAGACTCATTTTTATATATCATTATACATTTACGCACTTATTCATGTGAGATATATCATTATACATTTACTTCGTGTATATATATATATATATATACCAAAATGAGAATTCACTTACATTCAACTAGGGGTTGAAACAAATTAAGAATGGTAAATTTTATTATAGCATATCTTCAAAATTTGCATCAAGTACAAAAAGGAAAAAAGAATAGTAGAAACAAAAGATACCAAATTTCAGTACAAATTTATTATAAAGGGCAAAATGGTTGGTTCAAATTACTTCTATGGCTTGGGATCCTAAAATGTCTTAACCTTCCAACTTGTTTCTTCAAATAACCATCACAAAGAAAAGCCCTTGAAAATTTGTCTTCTACTTCCCTATTTACATCGTGAACAAATACGTCAGTAATCTCTCCTGCTTCCTTATTCCTCGCCATCATTCCGGCGGTGTATATCGCCGTCATTCTCCCCGGTGCCTCCTCGTAGTAACCGGTCGGAGCATCTACCATGATTAAATCCCAATTTGTTTCGTACACTTCGTTAGGCAATCCTTTTAAAGCGAGTTGACACATTGAGTACCTTGGATCGCCAATGGCGGTACATTCTGGCCCTTGCCCTACTTCCATGAGATCGTTTGCTTGATTTACCTTGCTGTCGTACGTGACGTGGTACGACTCTAACATTGGGAATCTTCTCTTGATTTGCTCTATCCAGGACTCGTCTTCTTCGAGGAAAATTGTACGGCCGCCGTAGTTGAGTGTATTCCACATGAGACTGTCGTGGCCGAGACCGAATACCAGGAAATTGCAGGGAGATTTTTTCTCTAGGATCTTGGAGGATACGGAAATTTCTTTTAGTGTTTGCTGTGGTGTGATGGTTGAGGTAGTGTAGTGAATTAGGGCATGGGCTAGTGAAGATGGAATTTTGTTGCATGATGTGGATGAACAATGATTAGTGTTTGCTTTTGATGTCCTTGGTAAATTTTTCACTGAAATATTATTATCTTCACTTGAAGGTGATGGGGAAGGTGAAGACGATGAGAAGGTTGATCTAAGAACAAAAAGAAGTAAAAAGGCCACACATACCCCCATCATTAGCAGCTTCAGGTTCAGGGAGTATTGGGTTTTAGGCCTCATTTTAAAAAAAAGAAAAGATGAGAAAACAGAGTTCCAAGAACGGATCAAAATGGTGGATGATTTTCAGTGCAGACCTCAGAATTATAGAAAGAGTGAGAGAGGGTGGAGGAATTTGTCTGTTGAGGTAAAACAAATAGACAGCTGAATAAAAGTTTCAGAGACGGATCCATGCTTAGAGCGGAAGGGATAGTTCCCTTTCATTATTCTAAGTATGGATGAAGACAAAGGAACTACAAAGTATTTTGAATCAAGCAAAATATATGTTGGTAGAGAGACCTATAACTGCAAAAGTTTGGTGTGATATTTTCAATGGAGTTCTTCTGATGTTGATATGAATATATATATTAGGTGATATGGATTGGCTTCCAACTCCTATGGAAAAGGAATTTTACCTGATTTATTCAAGCAACCATGGGAATAAAGCTTTTTAATTTTATAGTAGTTAGTTAGATGTCAAACTATAAAATGAATGTATATTACACACAACTACTGATGGAAATTTTTACTTTTGTCATAGGCAGAGCCTTGTTGATCTTAATCCCTCTAATTTTCAAGTTGTCGTCTTGAATTTGAGTGAGTAATAGTGAAGCAAGATTTTGGGAAACCATAATTCTTGCCAATTATTGACATCTCTTTCATTCTAAAAATCCTGTTCCACACATGCCCAATAAATCATTAACATATATATATATATATATATATATATATATATATATATATATAATTAGTAATTTTATGATAATTGATTTGGCTGCAGATGGATGAATTTCAGGTCTGGTAAGAACAGAGGGTTTCTGAAAGAGAAAAAGCTGAGAAACAAATCAACTGAGTTACTTTGTTGCATATATTAGCCTCAAAAATGTCAAAATCCGGACAACCAATGCTCTTACATTTGCAAGGATGGCACATCCTTTACACACATTAAGGGTAAAAAAAGACTTCTTTTTTCCTTTGTTTTGTGAAAGCTATATATACACAACAGTATTACAACCTCCCCCCAATTACCCCACTCCCTCCCAGCTGACCAAACATGCAGGTTCTGTATCTCAAAGCCAATGTGTTGCTAATCATTTAGATCTCCAAGTGACGATCATCATAGCCAGCAGTAGCTCATCTTTTTGTTCCAGACGTGGGGGAGGAGCAGAGCAGCAAATGCAGCCATGAAAGAAAAATCTTCAATGAAATTCTCTCGTGGTGATGGTATTACATGTGTGGTTACCTCAAAATCCCTGCCAAAGAAATTTAACCATGAATTTGTGGAATTTTAGTCATGATGCAAGATTCCACACATTTTGTATCGAGGGTTCATCGCCCATTCCCCACATATTGTAGCAATGATTCTGTTTGTGCGTTGTCGCGGTACCCTTTCATATTCTTATTCTTGTCAAAACGAGCCTTCCGCACAGCCTGTTGTATATGCCTCTCATGTTCTTTGAGCATTTCATCTAGATTTCCAGCAGCAGGAAACAATGGACCAGAGTAATGCATCTTTGTCTGCTTTGGAGAAGATCCCTATAAGGAAAAAAAAAAAAAAAAGAAAAGAAAAAGAAATAAAGTAGTGAGTATTTCAAACTTCTACTCCATCCCCCCAGATTTTAACAGAAACAGGAATTTAGTCCCTTACCACAGCATTATGTTCCTGTCTGGTTGCAGCTTCATCCTTATTATATAATGAACTTGACAGACCTAGCAAGCTATGGGATGCATTATATTTACTATTTAACTGCTCCATTCGCCACTGTGAGTGGGTACTCTCATTTCTACTCTGGTCGAGATGAGAACTGCCATGAGCAGCAACAGAATTGGAGAATCGAGACAACTGTGCAGCCCATCCCTGTGGTTTATAAGATCTTTGTGCTCTTAATGCTACACCATTGTGCCCTGAAGAATATTCCTGAGAAATCGAGTGAGTCTCAGCTTCGTTTGCATGCATGTTTATGGAACCTTTGGATGCGCCATTTTCAGCCAAAAGACCTTTAAATAAAGGTTTGCCAGCAGGGTCAATAGGGAATCCGGAACCACTTTCTTCTTCATGATTGAACTGCTCACTGCTACTTTTTGAGTTTGCTAAACCCTTATATTTCTGAACACCATAAAACAAAATTTGCTTTCAGGCCTGATTGAAAGCATGATAATCTAAGCTTTACTGTCGAATCAAGGAAATACCTGTATGGATGCTGGCAGCTCAGCATTAGCATCAGGTGCCGGCACTGCCCTTGATTCTTTGAAACTTTTACCATGAGACTCTGATCCACGTCCTTTACCGTTTGCACCTTTTTGCCTGCTAGATCATGACAATGAGGAACAGAAAAAAAAAAAAAAAAATCTTAAGATCGCGAATTTTTCATATCTTAGTTGACAACAATATAGAAGGAAAATTAAGCATTAAGAAACAGGAATACTTGCCTTCTTGCTGCTTCATCTCGAACCTTAACATCAAATTCCTTGCTTGGAGGATACTTGGGCAACATAGACGGATCACAAGGAAGAGGCTTTTTTGTAAAGAACTGCAATAACAACTACACGGTGAATATATATATATATTAAGGAATAAAATTGGCTTAAGTATCTGAGTATAAATAAAGCTCTGATCTTTACTTCGTGTTGGAGTGCAGAAGTTGTAGATCCCCGAGACTGAGGTTCAAAAGCAAGAAGGATATTCAAGAGTGCCAAAGTAGAAGCTGGAAAGTCTTTGAATGTCTCACCCACAGTTCTTTTATAAGGTTGTTGTGGTTTAAAAATAGTTGCATGTGGCAACTTTGACCTTTTCCAATATGCTTCAGATGGTGAACCACAAAGTTTAAAGATCTTGTGTAGCTGTTCCACCTGCACAAAGGAGGAGCAAGGGTTTGGAATGATTAAATTATCAAATTCTCATTTACATTCCTGACGGTTTCATGAACATTACCTCTGTTCTTCCAGGCATTATAGGTTTCCCAGCAAAAAGTTCTGCAAGAATGCAACCAGCACTCCACAAATCTACAGTTGGTCCATAATCAGTTGAACCAAGCAAGAGCTCGGGAGGACGATACCACAAGGTAACTACACGGCTTGTCAAAGGCTGCTTTTGATTTGTGCGATAAAAAGTTGCCAAACCAAAATCACCAATCTTGAGGTTTCCGTTGTTATCAATTAATAGATTTGAACCTTTAATGTCACGGTGTAAAACACCACGGTTGTGGCAGTGTTCAAGTCCACGGAGAAGTTGTTGCATGAAACATTTAATCTGAAAGACCATTACACGAAAAGAGAAGGTAAAGCAAAAAATGCATATCATTCTCCCAAAGACAAAACTACAAACAACAATGCTCACATTCAGTTGAAGGAATAGTACACACCTGTGCTTCTGTGAACTTAACCTTTTGGGATCCAGAAAGGCCAGTAAGATCATGCTCCATGTACTCAAATACCAGATATAAATTGCATGAAACCCTAGAAGTAACAAGGCCTTCTAATTTCATGACATTTGGATGATCCAGCCTACGAAGAATGAGGATTTCCCTCGACATAAAACGGACACTTTCAGGATCCACGTTGACAAACCTCACTTTCTTCAATGCAACAATTTTTCCAGTTTCAAGGTCACGAGCCCTGTACACACTGCTGTATGTCCCTTGACCAATCTGCATCATCCATGTACAAGGCGAAATGAGAGAAAATGCCAATAAAAAAGGGTCATTCAGAAATTTACACTTCAATGGAACTCTAAGCGAAGCATAATAAGGTCCATGTTGGATCAAAATTCAAAGCATTTCAAGAAGGTAGCAATTACAATAAACTCTTTAATTTCATAACAGAATTATCTCAAAGTCAGAACATGAAAAAGAAAGATTCATTACACCAATGGAGGAGGAGACCAAATATTATGTCTTGTCCTTACATATCAAATTATCCATGAATGCATGAAATCACTATTTGCAGGAAAGCATGAAACTTGCAGCATACAAAAGGCAATCAAATATATGGCAAAAAGAAAGTGGCAGCTGATCATATACCTTATCCAACTTTTCAAATGAATCAGCTCTCCGAGGCACCCATCCTTTGATAGCTTCCCCGGCCACTGCAGTCAACCATGGCGGCCATCCAGCAACAATTTGAGCTCCATCAACTCCATTTTGAACGCTGAATACCCTAGAAATTTTGGGTTGCCCTCCAGCCATGCCATCTGCAACTGTATCCCTTCTTGACATGTGGGTCTCCATGGGTTTCTCGAGAACCTGAGATGATTTCTCTCCATCCTCCTGAGAAGGCGGGGTTGAGCCTGTACTTTTCTCAGCATTTTCTGTTGAAATAAGCCGAGTAGTTGCATCATTTGCACCATTGTCAACCTCTACTACAACATCCTCCTTTTTAGAGGAAGCAATTAACCTTTTTGATGAGGATTTTTTAGGCTCTTTCTGTTTACCACGACGTTTCTTCTTGATTATAGGTGCTGCTCCTTTCGAGCAAATGCAGCCCATGGTAATTCAGATTTACAGTTTCCTGTTCTTGAACAGGAAACTGCAAAATCCCCACTAAATTTTGAAGAAAAATCTTCTAGTTCTTCTGCTCATATTCTTTTGACATCTATCTTTGATCGAAACAGCATTGCCTCTAAATACCAGGAAATTCAAGACAATGCCAAAACTTTCACAAATTAACAATTTCTTCTGAAATACAAAGCAAAATTACTCAAAGCTGAAACCTTTAATGGCAAATACACACCACAGATGGCACAAATTCTCAAATACTGCCCCGTATTTCAGGCCCTTTGAGCTACATAATCATAAAACACAATGAATCTCACAAAAAATTGTGGAGATTTGCACGTTAAAAGAAATAAACAACCCCTGATCCAACTTCGGAAATACCAAATCTCACCACAAAATATGAAATTGTCAATGGAAAGCAACCCACATTGCCAAATCACAACATCTTTGCAGTAATAACCATCAAAAGTTGAATTGGGGAAGAAGTTTTGTGTATGAGAGAAGAAAGAGTCAGACAAAATCACCGCCAGAAAATCAGTAAATTCAAATGTTGAATAATGGGGTTAAGTCCTGTATTTTCTACGGAATATCAACAATAACATTCGATTTTGTCAAAATTTCAAGAATTTAGGGAAATGGAAACCCATAAAAATTCTTCCCAAAAAAACTAAAATCCCAGAAGTTTTTTTACAAAAATGGGGTCCAAATTGAGCTTCAATTCGAACAGATCATTGACCGAATAAGAGAAATTTTCGGATCTAAAGACCCTAGAAATGCGAGTGAACATCCAACTTCGTTTTTTCAAGAAAAAAAAATATATATATCAGAAACGATCCGAATTACTATAAAAAAGAAAAAAAAAGAAAAGAAAAGAAAAGAGAAACAATAATTTAATTAAAATCTGTTACAGATTTTGGTGAAATATAAAATTTAGAAAGGGCAAAACAATTATAAAGTTTTTTTTCTTTTCCTGATAATTTCAGGTCTAAATTTTTGGGAAGGGGAACGAAGGGTCTCTCGTGAGAAAGAAGGAATAAATAAATAATGGGCTTACGTAGAGAGAGGGAAATTGTCTCCGTTTTGCCACGTGGCACTGTATTATGATATTTTAAGCTTAGTGGACCCCACTCGAAAATATCTACATGTTCAAATTTGTTTTTTGTTTTTTATTTTTTTTTATTTTAAGTATTCGTGTCTTACTGTCCCTTTACAGTTTTAATTTTTTATTTTATAAAATCATTGTTTTTTCGTCTAGAAAAATAGTGTCTGTATTTAATTAAAATTAAATGAGATTTTGGAATTAATAATATCGATTATTATATATAAAAAAGTACAATAAATATATATATATTTTTTGGTGAATAAAAGTACAATAAAGTTATTTCATATAACAATATATTTTAATATAGAAAGTTACACCTCAGATCTTTTTGTGGACCTAAATACAAAAATATAAACAATAAATTTTTTTTTAAAAAATTAGGAAATTGCACAAATCGGGCCTACTGTATTCAAATTGGGCTTACCCAATTTGGATGGACTGGACTGGACCAGCTCCAAATATATATATATGTTTATCAAAGCCCGACCCGAACTATCCATTACTAATTTTTGTTCGAATAAAAAATTTTAATCCTAAATTTTTATTTTGGCTATGGTACGATGAAATGTTCTAGTCAAACTAATATAATCTCAAATTTTAAATAATTGTATACACAAATAGATTTTCGAGTTAGATATATATATATATATATATATATATTGAGAAGTATGAAAATACCCTCACGCTGACTAGGCAAGCACACTAAGCAAACGGGACCCACCAGACACACATGTCGGTCCAGTCGGCATGACGTGGCGACTCCCACTTCGCCATACGCCAAATGGGGACCCCGAGCTTCACGGTCACTTCGCCTTGCCTCGTGCCGAAGTCACTACACTTCAATACTCAGATCAGACTCATTGATCTGCCACATTTCTGATGGTCAACATTTGACTCAATCACAGTCAAATGTTGCCCTAACAACCTGCTAAAAGGAGAGGATCTCATATCTTTTCCACAAAATCCGGTAACCATCAGATTTCAATAACGAATCACCCAAGCTACTTGGCAAGGGCGGTGAAATCCCTATAAATACCACTCCCGTACAGGTAACGAGGGTAAGGCCAGATTATCCTACTAATCTCTCTCTAAATCACCCATCTCACAGTCACACCACTGACTTCTCATACAGTCACGTCACTGACTTAAGCATCGGAGGGTTTTACCGGAGACCTTCCACCCTCCGGTTAAACTCCACTGTTTTGCAGGCCCAGCATTGCAGGACGGTGGATCGTCTACGATATAAATTCCATCAAGAAACAGGTATCCGGTAGAGGGAGACCATCAAACGACGTCGGATCACAGACACGTGGCATCAGACCGATTTTTGACGAATCAGTTTGGTTTTGTTATCGGGAAACGTAAAAATATTTTACATTCCTCTGAAATTCAAGATGTCACAACATTCGAGTGACCGGAGGAGCCGCCCTGACACCACTGTCCCCACGTCTCGACATGAGACTTTGCGCGCGGCTCAATCCTACGTCCCCGACCGACCACAACCGCGATCCGTCGTGGAGCGCTTAGGTCCCCGCGGCTCACCTCGCAAGTCGCCGGACCTATGCGAGCACCTCAACGGCAAGAGGGCTATGGACGACAACGGACTAGCCGAGGAAGTCGTAGACTTACGAAAGGAGCTTGATCGAATCCGAGCGGAGCGTGACCTCTCAAAGTAATGGAGACAGCTCCGCGCTGCGTATCGGCGTAGAGGCATCTCGCCTCCTCACTCCTCCGACGACGAGCGAGACCCCGCTGAAAGCCGACACCAACGGTCTCGGAATGACGCTAGTCGGCGGGCCAGAGGCCCAGCTACCAAGCCACTTCGCGCGGTGAGTGAAGTAGGGGAAAGTCAGCCGTCTGACCAGCCAAGTAAAGAAAAGAAACGCCGTAACGGCCACAGGCCAAAACGGGATTGACGAGAGCGAAGCCCGGAGCCAACCCGCAAGAACGAACCAAAGAAGAGCAAAGCACCCTATGCTGGACCCTTCGCGGAGTGGATCCACCTCACTATGGCGGACCCAGAATTAAAGCTCCCCACGTTCCTCCCACAATATACCGGTCAGAGCAAGCCCGAAGAGCACATCACCAGATACAGATCGTCCATGGACCTCGTAACAACTGACGAGGCGATCTTGTGCAAAGCCTTCCCCAGCACCCTAGGAGACAGAGCCATGAGCTGGTACTCCGCCCTGAAGCCCAGTTCGATAGAATCCTGGAAGATGCTCGAAAAGGCCTTCATAGACAAGTTCAGCACAGCGGGAATAATCCCCAAGACCAGTAGCGATCTCGCCAATGTCAAACAAAGGGATGATGAGACTCTGCTCGAGTACCTGGAACGCTTCAAGAAGATACACGAACAGATCGACGGCATTTCCCAAGATACGGCCATCATCTGCTTCGAGAGTGGCTTCCGGTTGAAACCACTGTACACGGAGCTCCAACTCCGCAAGCCAGACACTATCGGCGAAGTGTTCAATGTTGCCCGGAAGGTTGCTCTCGCCGAAAGGAACTCAGCGGAGTCTTACTATCGGAAAAAAGAAAAACGTAGGGAATCATCCCCCCAAGGCCGTCGAGACAAAAACAGAATGCGGAAAACCGAAGCTACCGTCCCGGTGAAGTCGAAGGAGCATCTCATCGCTGCCGTCAGGGGAAAGCTCGGGGAAAAGGAGCATTCATCATCACGAAACCCCGGCAGATCTGCTTGGGACAAGACGAAGTTCTGCTGCTACCACCAGGACTATGGACACGCCACCGAAGACTGCTACCAATTCAAAAAGCTGATTGAAAAACTAGCACGAGAAGGGCAACAGAAGGATCGCGAGCCGGATAAACCTCACGGAGGAAGGCCCGACCGAGTGATCGAAGTCATAACTCCTCGGTACGAGTCCATCAGAAAGATAAAAAGAAAAATTTACAATTTGAGCAAACCTTTCCCGGAGTTGAACTTCGACGCTTTCCCTCATGAGCCGATCACCTTCTCTGACCAAGACCTCGAACTGAACGAAGAGGCCCGCGTTTCCCCCATCGTCATCGAAGTAGGAATGGCGAGACAAGGGATCGACAGATGCCGAGTCAGGAGAGTACTGATCGACACCGGAGCCACCAAGAACATCCTCTATCACAAGTGTTTTAAAGAAATGGGGATGAATAACAGCCATTTGAAACCCAGTAATACAGTGCTCGAGGGTTTCACTGCTCATAAGATCAACGTCAAAGGAACTGTCAGGGTTAAAGTCACACTTGGCACAGACATCTGCACCCACGAAGAGGAGATCAAATTCTACGTAGTAGACATCGATTCCCCTTACAACGCTATTCTTGGAACTCCGGCACACGCCGCCTTCGAACTTGTCATCTCCACATCGCACCAACAAGTCCGATTCGCCACCCGCAACGGAGTAGGGTGCGTCAAAAGCAGCCTCAGAAGCCTACTCGCCTATTTGGTGAAGTCCCGACAGATCTCTGAACTCGAGCCGCCACCGGCACTAGTCGGGTCAGTTATAACAACCGGAGAGCATGCGGAAGCCACTGCCCACGACCAGTCGATAGGCGTGCCGGATACGGACGCTCCCGAGGAAAATGAGTTCGACGAAGTCGCCATACACCCTGACTATCCCGACCAAAAGGTCCAGATTGGAAGCGAGATGCCCCAGTCGATGAAGGCGGAGATAACACACTTCCTCTCCACCCACCTCGACAACTTCGCCTGGAGCACGCAGGACATGCCAGGTATCTCTCCAGACATCGCCGAACACAGGCTCAACATCGACCCCACGTTCAAACTGGTGAGGCAGAAACCAAGGCAATTCGGAGACGACAAAGAGAAGGCAATACAATCCGAAGTCCGAAAGCTCCTGGACTCAAAATTCATCCGCGAAGTAGAGTACCCTACATGGCTCGCTAACATAGTAATGGTTAAGAAAGCCAACGGGAAGTGGAGAATGTGCGTGGACTACACGGATCTGAACAAGGCCTGCCCAAAAGATTATTATCCACTGCCTCGCATAGATGCTCTGGTGGACTCCACCTCGGGATATGAGTACCTCAGCTTCATGGACGCATTTTCCGGCTATCACCAAATCCGGATGAAACCAGAGGACCAAATCCACACATCCTTCCGAGCAGCCGAAGCCATCTACTGTTACAACATGATGCCGTTCGGATTGAAGAACGCAGGGGCCACCTACCAAAGGATGATGAACAAGACTCTGCGAGGTCATATAGGCCGGAATGTGGAAACCTATGTAGATGACATGGTCGTTAAGACCAAACGAGGCCATTCTCACCTAGATGACCTGAGCGAGACGTTCACCACCCTCTCTGAGTACGGGCTCAAGCTCAACCCGGTGAAGTGCACGTTTGGAGTAAAATCAGGGAAATTCCTCGGCTTCATGACTTCCGAACGAGGGATCGAAGCCAATCCCCGAAAAATAGAGGCAATAAGAAATCTGGCCAAACCCCGGTGTGTCAAGGATATACAACGCCTTAACGGCTGCATTGCCGCCCTGGGGAGGTTCGTGTCGAAGTCCGCTGAAAGATGTTTACCATTCTTCAAAGCTTTGAAAACCGCCGGAAAGACTTTTCGATGGGATGAAGAATGCACTAAGGCTTGGAAAGATTTGATGAACTACCTAGCAGACCCACCATTACTGAGTGCCCCCACTCCGGGCGAAGTCCTCTACATGTATATGTCAGCCGCACAACAAGCCATAGCGTCAACTTTGATCCGGGAAACCAACGGCCAGCAACTTCCTGTATACTTCGTCAGCCGAGTGCTGAGGGATGCCGAAGTCTGCTACACATACATCGAGAAACTAGCGTACGCCTTGGTCATCACTACAAGAAAGCTCCGGGCATACTTCGAGTCCTACCCCGTGGTAGTATACACCAACCATCCCCTGAAGCAAATCTTTCACAAGCTGGACCAGTCAGGAAGGATGCTTCGGTGGTCTATCGAAGTATGCGGCCTAGACCTTACGTTCGAGCCCCGCACAACGATCAAGGCACAAGCCTTCTCAGACTTCTTGGCCGAGTTATCATTCTCAGAGACCACCACTGACGAAGAGGCGTCCCTCACACACCCTCCTGACGAAACGTGGACGATGATGGTAGATGGAGCAGTAAACGCCAACGGAGTAGGAGTAGGGGCCACCATTACATCCCCCTCCGGCAAACACACTGAAGTCCGAAGTATCCGACTCAACTATCCCTTATCAAACAACCAGGCGGAGTACGAAGCATTAATCATAGGAATGCAATGGGCCCTCGACTCGGGAATCAAATCCTTAAAAGTATTCAGCGATTCCCAAGTCGTCGTCGGACAGGTCAATAACAAATTTACTGTCAACTCCAACAATCTCAAAGCCTATGCAGAAACAGTACCTCGGTTGGCCGCCCAGTTTCGGCATTTCGTCCTCAACAAGATTGACCGTAGCAACAACGAAGTGGCGGACAAACTCGCAAAGATAGCATCTAGTGAGGCCCCCAATGACCTCGACGTCCATATAACTCAAATCTCCGCCCCAGAGCACATCTCACCGGTCCAAACTTCGGCGCCCGACTCCACCACATGGATAGACGAGCTGAAGAACTTTATAACTTCAGACATCCTACCAACAGACAAGGGCAAAGCCAGACAAATTCGCCAGCGCGCGGCCCGATACACTGTGCTCAATGATATTCTGTACCGACGCTCCTTCTCCAAGCCGCTTCTCCGCTGTGTACCGCCCGACCTCACTCAGCCAATCCTGGAGGAGCTACATGAGGGTATTTGCGGTGGACACCCCGGATCGAGATCCTTGGCGGAAAAAGTGATAAATCAGGGATATTATTGGACCACATTACGGAGGGATGCAGCGAACTATGTAAAACACTGTGATACGTGCCAAAAGTTCGGCAGCATACCCCGTCTTCCATCGGTTCCGCAGACCCCTGTGCTAGCCGCTTGGCCCTTCGATATGTGGGGGATCGACCTCATGGGCAAATTCCCCAAAGGCCGCGGGCATCACGAATATTTAGTCGTGGTCGTCGACTACTTCTCCAAATGGATAGAAGCAAAGCCACTGGACGCCCCCACAGAGGAAAATGTGCTCAATTTCTTCCACGACTTCGTCCTTTGCCGGTACGGAGTACCGCGAGCCATCGTCTCCGACCATGGTACTCAGTTCGCCACTAAGTTTACAGCGGAGTGCAACCGCCTAGGGATCAAACACTGGAAGTCATCCGTTGCACACCCGCAAGGAAACGGACAGGCTGAAGCCGCCAACAAACTAATTCTCACCGCACTGAGGAAAAATCTGGAAGGGAAATCCAACAAATAGGTCGACGAACTCCCAGCCGCATTATGGGCAGTGCAGACTTCGACTAGGGGGCCCACAGGAGAAACAGCCTACGCCCTGGTTTACGGCTCAAAAGCAGTCTCACCAGCCGAACTCGCACTCCCATCATATAGGATCTCTACATATGACGAAGAAAGCAATAAACGCCAACGCCAACTGGACCTGGACTTATTAGAAGAAAAGCGAATAATCGCCCGACTACGAGCAGACAAGTTCAAGTTGGCAACCAAGCACACCCATGATAAAAATTTGGTCAATAGGCCACTCGGAGTCGGAGACTGGGTACTCCGAAAGATTGAGGGAACAACAAGACATATCACAGCAAACAAACTCACTCCGAACTGGGAAGGACCGTACTTGATCAAAGACGAAGTCCGCCGGGGGACATTCCGCCTCATGGACCAGGAAGGAACAATACTCCCCAGACCATGGCATACCAACCATCTGAAGAAATACTTCGTCTAAAATATTCGGACGAAGTCAAAGATACAACAAATAAACGCCCCGCCGCGACCAGTTTCGAGACAGGCCCCGGGCGAGGTCCTCAGAGATATTTTTCATTATGATTTTCCAGCCAATAAGTAATCTTCAAGAAAATCCTCCGGAGTTATTTGATAATAAGGTTTCCGAAATTACAACCCTTGTGACTTCGGGGTCATCACATTTATTCGAGATATGGTTCCAAGTTATGAGGATTTTATCATTAGCCATGATCTTCCGAAGTCATTATTATTCAAGATCTTTCGAAGTTATTATTATCTTTCGAAGTAATTACTATTTAAGTCTTTAAGACGTGTTAGACGAAGTGCACTAAATAAAAATACGAAGCAAAGTCTTACAGAAATGGCGGAGTTTATTAACTTATAAATATATTACAAGAAATATATTACAAAATACTTACACATCTGAAGCAACCTCGGCCGAAGAAGGATCAACCTCGGCCGGAGGGGGAGCAACGTCGGCTGAAGCAGGGACCACCTCGGGATAAGCGTCTACAACCATTATGGCCCGGTCCCCCACTTCGGGCTCCTCATCTTCAAGGACTACCACCGGCTCAACCCTAGCATCGACTGGAGTGAGAGCCGAGACCGGAGCGGCGTCAGCCTCAACCATCTCGCCTCCCTCCGCAGCACTCTGGAGCTGAAGACACAGCTCATCCAGATTTGGATGCACTGGTGCAGGCCGACTCCAGTGCCTCCCCTCCTTTTCATCCTCTTCAGTGACCTCCTCCAGTTCATCGGCATTGAACGGGACGAAGTCACATCCGTTTATGAATTCGGGATCGGTGTACGAGCCCTTAAAGATCCTACACAGCAGCATCTTGTCGGGAATGAGGTGATGGAGACTGCGAAGTGCATGGGCACACCCCCTATTGTAATATCCGTTGGCCACCTGAAACACTTCCAGTTGGCACTTCTCAGAGTTGCGGTACTCCTCCACCAGCTGCGAAGTGTGGCCTTCAGACTCTAGAAATTCAACCCTCGACTCCGCATCTGGCCTCTTCAATCTCTCCTCCTTCAGCCTCCCGTCGAAGTCGCGGAGCTTAGCCTTCAACTCCTCGTGCGCCTGGCGGAGAGACTCCAAGCGTGAGGACTCCCTGTCCTTCTCCGCGACCGCCATCACCATGGCCTCTTCGGCTGCACGGAGTTCGCCTTCCGCGGCAGCCAATGCTGCGTCCTTGGCAGAAAGTTGATTTTCCAACTCCACATGCTTCCTCTCCAAGTCCGCCATATCAGCCTTCAACTCCGCACCCTCGGAAGCCTGTCTGAAGAGGTGAGCAACGAAGGTGGTAACCTGAGAGACAAATAACAGGAGAATGAGTCAAGAACAACAAAAAATGCGCAAGTATAAACACATCGGCTTAGCGAAGTACCTAAGATAAACCAGCCCCGACTTGCCCGAACGCGTTCTCCGGACTGACGGGAGATTCCTCCAAACTCCGGAGCAGCCCGTGGTCCGTAGCCCGGTGCATGACCGCCCCACCGTAGTATCTCCCAACCTTGCGATTCTGGAGAGGCAGGTTGGTCAGAGGAGGCAAAGCTTTAATGATCTCCCGGGCCAGGTTCTCATGCCCTTCCCTTGACTCCGGCAGATTGAACCCTTCCTGGAGCCAGGATCAGGATGAAGAGGAAGAGGGGCCAGACTCTGAAGCTCCTTGGGAAGCCAGCCGCTCCGCCGTAGCCGGAGCCACCTCCCTCAATTCCGAAGACTCCAACAGCCTCTTCCGCGAAGTCTTGGACCTCTGCCCCCTTCCTCATCACGGCCGCACTTCGCTGGGGGGGCGCGAACTGGTTCTTTCCCCTTGGACCGGGGGGGGAGGAGGAGAGCGCACGGCAGGAGTTCGAGCAGAGCCACCTGCAGTCGGCGGAGTTATGGTGGAACGATCAACAGCCCGCGGAGGGTTCACAGCACTCTGACTCCCTGAGCCCTAGGCTGATCCCTTGCGGAGTGCGTTGAAGGGAAGCCTCATATCTGCCACAACACAGCAAAGTCGGGGTCAACAAAAGAAAGACAAGAAAAATTATAAAGTCAAAACACTCCGACAGCTGCTCTACCCTTTGCAACAGGGCAACCCGCACTACGGGGATCCTGACACACCGAGCACTCAGAAGAAAAACCCCTTCCCGGGTGCAACCTCCACATTGGATACTCCGTCAGGTCCTCTAGCCCTAACTCTCTTCACCGACTGTTCGCTGCCGGCCCGCCTATCCTACAAGCGTGGCGACTCTCGTCAGCGATAAGTTCGCTGGTCAGGAAGACTTTGGACTGAGTCTTAGGATCATCTCCCAGCTCACTCCGAACAAAATCTAAGAACCTCCGATCCGAATCGGAGAACTTGGTGTTCCTTTTGAGGGAAAGCCAAGGACGAAGCGCCTTACACTTCGGGTAAAATGCGAAGCCCGTTCTGGACTCCACACAAACCCACTTCTCCCTCCACTGACCTAACTTATTGGGAGGGGGTTCAAAGAGGGTGACTACACTAGGACGCGGTCGAAGTGACAACGTCAGGTTGTTCATGCGGAGGACGGTGAAAAACTTCCTCAGCAAATTTTCGGAGACCTCTACACCTACTCTCCTACACAAAACTGTAAAAGCAACGAAGTACCTAACCCCGTTTGGATGGACATGGGCGGGTTGACACCTGACTAAGTTCAAAAAATCGCAGAATGCGGGATCTAAAGGCAAACTAAGGCCATAAATGAAGTGTTCATAAGGGATATGAATGTAAGAGTTGGACATACGCCCACACTCCTGGAGATAGATTAACCTAAATCTACTCCGGTCGACCTCACTGGACAAAAGAGGAAGATCTACGCTGAGGGTATTCTTCCTAAGGGCGAAGTCCCCCTCCAACATGTTTTTGGTCTTCAAGAGATCTTCGGAATGGGCGGAGTCCTCATCCTCATCCTCGAGGACATTGGAGCCGCGTATGACTTTGGACGAGAAGTCTGCGACAGTTACTCAGCCCCTCGGGTGTCTAGACTGCCTATGGATTAAAGGGATCGTATCGGAGATACTCGGGCCGGCATAAGATACTTCGACACTCTCACGGTATGCAGGGCTGGATCTCTCGGAACTGGTCTGCGAAGTGGAGTTGGAAGAACTAGGCTCCACCGCAACTACTGGGACCTCGGGACTTTCTGAGTCAGACATATCTACAAACACAAAACAAAAGCCCTATCAGAAACTAAAGTCTTTCTACTTCGATACACTATTTTACAGTCTAAAAGTCCCCGCACTTCGCCTTCATCCAGTTCATCATTCCAGAAAAACTCCTACCCAAAAAACCAGCCTAAAGTCACTCCAAAAATTGCCATAACCGCCCTTTTCCCTAGGAAAAAGCCCTTTCCTTATACACACCAAAACCCACAGAGACATCCCGAAACAAAAAAAAAACACATAAACAGAAGTCGAAGGATAATGCCTTCTCTTACCTGCGAAACTGTGGAAGGAACTTGGGGAAGTTGCAGAAAGAGCGTTTTTGCCTGGAACAAACGGAGGAAGCCGAGAAAGCTTGGGGAGAAGAACGAAGAAAAGATGAAAAAGAACGGAAGAAATGGAAATACAAAGGGCTTTGAACGGCAGAATGTCACAAAGAAGAAGAAGAAATGGTAAAAGGCTCGCAAGGAAGGAAACTGAACTATTTATAAGAGGGGGGAAAAATTAAAAAACCGTTAAGTTTCCCCTACACGCCTCGCTCGACCCGTTTCCAACCGGGCCGAGGTCACACCAAGAGTCACTTCTCTGACAGCTCACGTGCAGCGCCATCATTGCACGCGCGTGGGGAAACGCAAAGGGCGCCTCCTCTGAACACGCGAAACGGCTAGCCAACCTCTCGGTAACCGAACCGCCATCATGGGAATCTAACCCCGCCCCGAGGAAGTCAATCGTCATCAGACACTCCGACCGTCGCGCCAACGGGTCCGACCTCGATCCAAGCAAAAGCGCCTCGGTAGGCCACACCTCTTTGCTAGGTGTTGCGCCACTTCGCCAAGTTACACCTCCTCAGGTGTTACACCACCTCGCCAGGTCGGATTTCTCCGCTAAGACGCACCCACTAGGGTTGCTCACACCCACTCCGGGTTGCCCATGCCCTCTCGGGTCGCTTTCACTGCGGGCTGCACCTCCCCAGGTTACACACCCCGCTCACGCCGGTTCAAAAACTGCTAATGACAGAACAAGCCGCCCGGAGAACAAGGGATTTTCAGCACCGTCGAAGAGAAAAAAGGTTCATTCTTCCACTTCGACGAGAGGCCACTGAGATGTATGAAAATACCCTCACGCTGACTAGGCAAGCACACTAAGCAAACGGGACCCACCAGACACACATGTCGGTCCAGCTGGCATGACGTGGCGACTCCCACTTCGCCATACGCCAAATGGGGACCCCGAGCTTCACGGTCACTTCGCCTTGCCTCGTGCCGAAGTCACTACACTTCAATACTCAGATCAGACTCATTGATCTGCCACATTTCTGATGGTCAACATTTGACTCAATCACAGTCAAATGCTGCCCTAACAACCTGCTAAAAGGAGGGGATCTCATATCTTTTCCACAAAATCCGATAACCATCAGATTTCAATAACGAATCACCCAAGCTACTTGGCAAGGGCGGTGAAATCCCTATAAATACCACCCTCGTACAGGTAACGAGGGTAAGCCAGATTATCATACTAATCTCTCTCTAAATCACCCATCTCACAGTCACACCACTGACTTCTCATACAGTCACGTCACTGACTTAAGCATCGGAGGGTTTTACCGGAGACCTTCCACCCTCCGGTTAAACTTCACTGTTTTGCAGGCCCAGCATTGCAGGACGGTGGATCGTCTGCGATATAAATTCCATCAAGAAACAGGTATCCGGTAGAGGGAGACCATCAAACGACGTCGGATCATAGACACGTGGCATCAGACCGATTTTGACGAATCAATATATATATATATATATATATATATATATATATATATATATATTACATCCAAATCTTTTATTAAAATAAAAATTAGATTTTATTAGTATAATTTAGATTTTATTTTAGCTATATTCCAAATGGGAAAAAAATGAAATTTTTTTTATAAAAATAATAATAATAAATGGGGAAGGGTAAATTGGTAAATTTGTTTTGACTATGAAATACAAAGGAATGAGAAAATAAGAAAATTTAGAAAGAAAAAAACTACCTAAAAGTTAGAAATAGGAATTTCAACTTCAAAAAATTTATTCAAAAAAACACATGGTTGACTTAGTTCTTTGACTTGACCATTCTACCTACCTAATCTACTTGTAATTTATGTTGGTAAATAATTGATAACAAAAATAATATCCGACTTTATTTTTAGTAATTATTATATTTTGTATCACATAATATATATATATATATAAATATGTAATTATAGACAAGAATATACGAAAAAGTAGTGTGAGATCATGTTATAAAATATTTTAATTTTTTTTTAAAACCTAAAATTATTCGAGGAGAAAAGGATGGGCTATACGTCATCACATACGTCATATTTTGCTAGTGTAAGTATTACGTTTGATAACTTCAGTTTTTATGTCCCGGTTCAATTTAATATTTCGGTCAAATAATAGTATAGGGGTTGGAACTTTATTTTCTCATTAGTTTAAGGACTAAGTTGCTAATTATTTTTATTTCTGCCCTTTTGTTTTTTTTGCCTCTTCCCCAACTTATTATTGTTTTCTCCAATCACATATTCTTATTTCAACGCCCAATAAAATTAAATTTGTATTATTATTTATGAGCCCTATTTATTTTTCTTTTTAGGTCATTAATAGCCTTATAAAAAGTCTTGGAGAATTAAAACATATGGGGCCAGATTGATAATAAGGATAAAACTTGAGGGGGTAAATGTGAAAAGAAAAATTTAGACAAAAACATTCACCGTAAAAGCCGCCAAGGCCACATTGCCAACAAGGCTCGCAGCCAAATCCGAGCCTCGAGGCTCGGAATATCCAGCTGTGTACAGCCTGTCTTTTCCTTCTATATAATCTATATTTATTTATTTTCTCTAAATTTCAAATGAAATTATAAAAATAGAAATAGCTGCTGCATAGCTATGAAATTAAAATTCATAAAATATAATATCATATATATATATATATATATATACATATATAATTTTCTTCTCTCTTTCTGCTTTGGTTTATTCGCTGGAGACAGGCTGTCACCAACAAAGTCCCCCACTCTCTCTCTCTCTCTGGTTTGCCTTAGTCCTCTCTTGCCTTACATTGTCTTTCTTCTTCTTCCCTCTTCACTCTCTGTGTGTTTCTCTCTCTAAATCTCCTCCTCTTTCTTTTATTGAGTATTTCTCTCTCTTAGGGTTTTTCAATTTGCTACTACATCGACTCTGCGGATTTGAACTTTGAAGTTTAACGGATCGAGGTTCTTCGACTTCTGAGCTATATTCTGATCTGTTTTATTCTTTTAATTAAGCTGTAAGTTCCATGGTTTTATTTGGATTTCGTGGTCGCCATTTTGAAAATTTTTTAAATGTTCTGGGTGACAGTGTTGCATTAGTTTCTGTTGGATGAGTAGAGCAGGAACTTTATTTATTTATTTTAAAAATAATTTTCACTGCTTTTCTTATGAATTTTCTCGTGCCATTAAATCTATTTCCAATGCTTAGACTTCATGCATGTGTGTTTGAACATTGCTGTAGTTGTATTTTTATGTTACTATTTTTGAAGTCGTTTTTGTCTGACTGGAGGAATGTATTCAAAGTGTGAATGTGTAGTTACAGAAGATTGTTCAAACCTAGATTAGTATCGGTAGTCATTGTAGGGACTTCATGGAAGTTCAGGTAGAGTTCAGCATATAGATGAGAGGAAAAGTGAGGGAAACAGGGGTAGGGTGGAGACAGTGGGTCAGGCCTTTGAGGAAAGTGGAAAGGGAGAATGGAGATCCTGGGTAGTAAGGAGAATTTTAGGGTTATTGTTTCCAACTAATACGGTTGGATACTTAAAGGCTGGTCACTTATAAGTGGTGTGCATTGCTTTTCTTGTACTGATACATGAAGGCGTAAGCTTGTTGGTTGTATTTGGTTCAAATTTTTGCAGTTTGACAACGTGAAATTTTGGGGTGGTTCTATTGGTGAGAATTATTAACAATGTTGTAAATTGTGGGGGATAGGTCAAGTTACTGAAGTATTGGTGTACACTAGGGCAGTTGTGTGCGGCTGGTTACATATTACAAAAGTTATTGAGTTTTGTAAGGTATTAAAATAAATACTAATATGTAGTGATCTTGTGGTCAGTGTGACGTCACATTATGTTAGGTGAACTAAGCATATCAATCAAATTTGGAGAAAATTGAGGAGTAATTAGTTTTCAATTTAATGTTGTAAACAGTCTCTTGAATCTTGATTAAAAAAAGTTTCATTGTGTGATAGGTATTTACTTTTCTTCATAAGAAGCAACTAATTGCATTTATTTGTTTATCATGTGTGATTAATGGAGTTGCCTGTGTAAAACATGCTGCTTAAAGCATTGTTCATGAAGCTTAATTGTCTCTATAACTCAGATATAAGAGCAGTTTCTGTGTAGGTGCTAATCTTTTAGAGCTCTGTCATGCTGAATAACACCTACTGATTATTTATGAAGTATCTGCTGTTAGCATCCAATTTGTTTTTTATTTTATTTTCATGAACAATTTGTTCAACTTTTTATTATAGTGTTTTTGTTTCTCTCTCTCTCTCTCTTTCTTTCTTTCTCTTCTCTCCAGTTTGCATTGCCTTACATTTTCTCATCTCTCTAATAATTCTGTGGATTTGTTCATGCTGCAGGCAGTTTGAGTTATTGCAGTGCCCTAAAGCTCTGCTTATCACGTACTTCTAAGAGTTCCTGATTGATTGGGTTTTAAACGTGAGAAATTGTTTAAGAAGTGCTACTGTACTGTTTGGTGGACTCTTCGCATAATAGTTTCTGAGTCTGTTTTTGATTATTGAGTTTCCTTGACTCCTGCTCTCTGGCTGCTCATATATGTTAGTTTTGGAGGTCTCTGATGCACTAGTGGATCTCCCTGTATCCATGCTGGCAGAGAGCATGCGTGGAAACTGTTCTTTGGGTAATGCACGTTACGAGATTTATTGCTGATGCACTTGGTGTGGTAACAATTTGTCTTGTTGTAGTCTTGGTTCTACTTGGACTATTTTGTGTCCTGTATTCATTTTATTTCCGCAGTCACATCCACAACCGGGGTTTTGTTCAACTTGGTTATTTTAGTGGTCCCTGGATTATCAGAATTGCATTGATCTTGTTTGCCATCTGGTGGGGTTTTGGGGAGATTATTCGGTTGAATCTCTTGAGACGTGAAGGTCGGTTGTTGAATGCCCTTAATTCGCAATGGCAGGAAAGGGTCTGCAAGTGTTACATAGTGTCGAACCTTGGGTTTGCAGAACCTTGCCTATTCCTCGTCCTCATATTCCTTCTTCGTGCATCCTTACAGAAGGCAGGGACATTGAGTCGGAAGTGGAATGGTCGAACAGTTGGTTTTGTACTTCTTTATTGCCTTCCCGTGTTTGCTCTTCAGCTTGTAATTATCTTGATTGGGCCAGAGTTCAATAAGGAGGATTCTCGGCATAAGTTACCACCGTATTTCACAAGAATAGCTGTTAAGTCAAGAGGCAATGATAATGTCACTCTTTGCACATATCCATTATTAAGTATTCTCCTGCTAGGTCTTTTTGCTACCATATTGACTGCCTATTTGTTCTTGCTTGGAAGGCAAATTCTGCATTTGGTCATCAATAAGTGTTTGCAGAAGAGAGTATATGCATTGATATTCTCTGTAGCTGGTTTATTTCCATTGAGGGTTCTATTTCTTGGTTTATCTGTTCGGTCTAGACCTGAAACCTTACTGTTTGAAGCTCTTGCATTTTTGGCATTTCTTTCCCTTTTATGTTGTATCGGGGCCGGTATTTGCTTGCTTGTGTATTTCCCAGTTGCGGATTCTTTAGCATTGGGGAATCTACAGAGAGATATAGAGGCTAGGAGAAGAGTTAGTGATGAACATAATGATACTGTTTCACTAATTGCTAACCAGGGCCCTCAGGGTGAGAATACGTCAGGTAGTCCCGGAAGAAACTCAGCAGCTTCAACTAAGAGGGGATCCATTTCTTTCCGGGCAATGGAAAGAGATGAAACTTCAGGGACATTTGTGGAATTGAGCCTCTTCTCCCCTAATCGGCATTTGACTCCACCTGGCTCACCTAAACTTCTTGGCTGGCCTATGATACCACCTGCACAAACTCATGGAGATGTGAAAATTTGAAGCAAGAAGAGTCTTGGTGAGAACACATTTAGAAGACCTTGGTGAAACACATTTTTGTGGTGAAGAAAAAATGTTTGTAAAGAATTTAGTTTTTCCTCCCCTTTTTTTTTTCTTCTTCTTTTTTTTTTTTTTAACTAATAAGGATTGTTAATTTTTAATTTGCATTTGAGATATAGTGGTTTGCCTATTATCCACCCTTTTTTTTCTGGGTGAATTTCTGATCTGTATTTGCTCTATTCTATTTCTATAACAGTTGACCATATTCTCTCGGTGCTTAGAAATGGGTTGTGCTCCTTAATTTTTCCGAACCTAAGGCATATTGATGGTTGGTGGTTTGCTATACTACGAGTGGTGTTCTTCTCTCTATTATAGCGGAAACTATTGGTTCTTTAGAAGTCATTTTTCTAGGTTATTTCTGATTTGTAGTTAAAATAATTATTATAATATTATATTTTGTCGAGCTTATATATATTTTTATCCTAAAAGACAGGGATAAAAATGTCACTTACAAAGCACAAACGATGGTCTATAAGGGATGGAGCCGCTTCGAGGGCACGCTGTCCGTTGTTTACCGAAAAAAAGAAAAAGAAATAGAAAAGTCTTTTTCGTTATAAAACAGAAAAAGAAAAGGACTCTTCCGTGGGAAGTCGCTGCAGCCCTAAGCTAAGCTAGTATTTTGGTTGGTTGAAGCTGTGAAATGGCTACCTTCGAACAAGCACCGCCTGGTGATGTCAAAGCCGGAGAAAAAATCTTCAAGACCAAATGTGCTCAATGCCACACCGTCGACAAAGGTGCAGGTCACAAGCAAGGTCAGAACATCCATCTATTTTAATTTCTTCCTATTCCATTTCGTTTTTTATCGTCTTTTGGTTTTTGATTTACCTGTAAACCTGTTTTTTTTTTCTTCTTTTTCGGCGTTTGTAAATTCTTCTGAATCTTAGTTTGTTCAGGAGACCGTTCCTCTTTCTCTGAAGCATTTGGCCTGATTTATTTGGTTTTTTTTTTGTTATAGTCATTTTGATTATAAGTTTTTGTCTCTCTTCCCGTTATGTTCTCGAGCAAGTTGTGAAAATGCAGTGTAAATATATGGTTGGACAACTGCTGCTTTTTTCTCTTGTATTGATCTCTTGGTTACCAATAATAGATCTATGGTATAGAAAGATGATGAGAATTTTGCTCATTTTCGGAGGATTAATATAACTTAGTCAATGAATTCTTAAACACGCGTGCCTGAAGTACTGCTGCGATGCGATTATCGGAATTGCTGGAAATATGAGTTCCTGTTTCTCGTTTCTTCATTTCGCTTAACACAGTCGAAACATGTCATTTTTAATGCCTCATTTCTATTTGAATGTTATTCTGTTAAGATATTTCATTTCAATACCTTATTTTCTATTACTATTAATTTATTTCTCAATAATAATTTATACATCCAAAATTTGCTGATTTTTTTTTTTTTTTTTGGAATTTCTAGGGCCTAATTTGAATGGCCTTTTGGAAGGCAATCTGGTACTACTGCTGGTTATTCTTACTCTGCTGCTAACAAGAATATGGCTGTTATGTGGGAAGAGAATACTCTCTACGATTATTTGCTTAACCCCAAAAAGGTACAGTACCTTTGGGCCGCTCATATTCCTGATTATTTCTATGTTCTTTTATGTTTATCCTGATATTTTTTTAACTTGGTCTGAAAGAGATATATTTGTAAGCCAATTTTGGAACTGGTGTTGAAAAATCTAGGTTGATTTTAGTACAGTATTTCCTCCCATAGTTTTTACTGCTAGAAAAAACTAGTGTTGAATCTCTTTTTACTTGGATATTGTTCTGCTTTCTCTTTTCTGAATGGAGCAACATTAACTGGTGAAATCATGTTTTCTGCAGTACATTCCTGGAACTAAGATGGTTTTCCCTGGATTAAAGAAGCCACAAGAGCGAGCAGATCTCATTGCTTTCCTCAAGGCATCAACTGCTTGAATGAACCTTGATTGAGCATGCTATATAGAATTAGAATGGATAAAGCATTTTTACCATGGTAACTGTTAATTTTTTCTTCTTTTTTTTTTTTTTTGTTAATGATAACTTAGTCATCTATCACATTTTGAATAAGACCAAGGAGAGGGTCTTTACATTGCTAGCTGGTTAATCAAGGCTACGCAAAACATTTTGTTATACTTGATCTAATGATTTTTTGAACTCCATTGCTCATTTGCACCTTTGGAGAAACTAATTCTTTGAATTATAAATACTCCATATTTGAGCTTCTTTAGTTTGTTGTCTGTAGTTGCATATTTTTTTCCTTTGGAAATGCATAATTTTCACCATTTGTTCTATATTCTGCTCATATGAAGTTCACACTACTTGATTATCTTTTTGAATTTACAAGAGAATATATATGTATATATAATATATATATAATATATATATATATATATATATATATTTAATAAAAGGAAACACAGGATGAGTTTAGTGGGCGGCTTCAAATAGTCTGTTTGAACGGAGAAGTAAGGAAAGGTTGTTATTCTCTCGTAATTTTGACGCCACTAGTGGATAGGACATCTCTGACAATTCAAACTACATTCGACATGTTTTGTGGTGTATATAATTTGTTTGACAAAAAGTCTACTTTTAATACTATTTGAAATTCCAAAACAGAAGTGCATATCACATTCATATTTTCCCTTTCATTCTGTTTTTGGATTTCGTGAAGATATGATTCTCAAACCTTAATAATATTTCTTATAAACGTTAATAATATTGTATGCTTGAAAGTTAGGTAATTGAAATTGCTTTCCTTAGAAAGAAAATGTGTGGAGGAAAAGTGAACAAAAATGCAACTCTCAACCTCTATGGCCAAATTGACATAATTCAAATAAAAGAAAAAAGGAAAAAAAAAGTTACATACCTTATAATGATCTAAGTGAAAACCTATTTATTAAATAGTTTGACACGACTCAATTATTATTATTTTTCTTTTGTTTTTTAAGCTTTGGATTTAAGCAAATGAAAAGAAAAAGTTGCAATCTCGTGTAAGACAAAAAAATATATAAAATTTCCAAGAAAAGTTACCCACATTTCTTTTCTTTTTTTAAATGGTAAGGAGATAATATTAATTTAAAATGTTAATGAAATATAGTCTTTTTTTTTGGAAGGTTATCTACCGTATCTTTGTCATCCAAAGAATTCTTTATTTATAATATAATTGATATTGTTTAAACAATTTAATTCGCTCAAAACGATTTTTAATTGTTATTTTTATTTATTTATTAGTGGTATTAGTTCAATCATTGTTATTACTAATACAAAATAAAGTTTAACAGCTTTATTGACTTTTGTTTAGGAGAAAATCAAAAGGTAAAATTTTCTTTGATTTGATTTAATGAGATGATCTTTTTCTTACTGTGGGTTCTGCAGACAGTTGCGGAGAAATGTCTTTCATTTGATTGATTGGTTTTGGCTGTTAACTTTATTTATGCAGCATCCCCTTGAAGTTTTGAGTTTCAATTATGGAAGAAGATTGTTAATGGGGCTGCGGCTTACCTTCGGAACTGTTTAATCAAGAGTTTTTGGTTCATCGTACTTTTTTCTTGTTTCCACAGGAGAAAAAAAAAATGTTTGACAATAGAGAATGTGAATCAAATGATCCTTTTAAAGATAAGGTAGTATGAACAACAACTTGTCTGTTGATGATTGTGGCAACTGTTCGTTTTGAGTTTCCGAGTTTTCCATTACTCTGTTCTTCGTTCTTCTGATTTATATATTGTTTGCTTAAGGTTGATCCTGGAAAACCTGCATCTCTGACTTGGCAACGAAAACTGAATGAGAAAGAGATTTCCCTCAAAGAATTCGGTTTGAATTTGAAGGAAAAAATTCGATTGGTAATTCTTTTTTGCCTCTCTCTCCTAACTTGTTTGGCTATTAACTTGTTTCTTAAATTTGATATCCAATTTGGTTTAGTTCTTTAGAAGAAAGTTTAAGAAGAGTACGGATCAAAATGAAATCAGATCGTGAAGAAGGTTTTTTTTGCTTTCTCCTTTAATGAACAGAATTTGATCTTTCTGTTTTTGTAATTTTGAGTCCTAATACTTTTTATGTGATTGTGTTTTTACCAACTCTTGCAACCTAGGACTAAAAACACTTTTAAAGTTATTATCTGCATCTGATACAAATGAAATATACATCAAAAGTTTTACTTCATCTTTTTTTTCCAGTTGTGATTCAGATCAACTTTATACTACTATACTTTTTCCATTCAGTGTCTCCTTATGGTCTCATTGTCCTTTTACAGGCACCAATTGGGCTTCGGCTCTGGCGAACCATTCGAATAGAGAAGGCGAAAGGAGAGGTAAACTTCTTCTGATGTTAATTGTAGCTATCTTTGAATGGTTAATTATTTGAAAAGATATTGTTTACCACTCAGTAACATCTTGCAGGTATTTGTAGATCCATATTCAAAGCGTCCTATGTTTTCACGCCATGGTGTTCCTGTAGGTGGCATTGGGTACAGTTTCAAGCTTACAGACTAATAACTGATTTATACTTTACTTATATGGTTTCAAACTTTCTAAAATAGAAATAAAAATGTTTGTTATATCATTACATGGTTTTGTTTTCCATTTTGGATTTCCCCAAAATCCAGGATACTTCTCTAACAGAATGTGGATATCAGTGCAGGAAGTATTGGTAGAAGTGTCAAGGGTGAATTTCTGCGCTGGTCAATATTTCCTAGAATATGTGAAGAAAAACCAGTTTTAGCAAACCAGTTCTCTGTAAGTTTGGTGCTTAATTTCAGGACTATGATTTTTGGTACTGAAGTACAAATCACATTAGATTGCAATTTTTTGTTAACTTCAATTTTAAAAGACTGCCTTTCACTTGCAAAAGTGATGCCAGTAATATTTTTAGCTGTCTTCTTCATTGTGAAGCTTTTGTACCAAAGTTAAATATGCCATCTTGTTTCAGGCATTTGTTTCACGCCCAAATGGTGAAAAGTATTCCACTGTACTGTGCTCAGAAAGTTTGGATATAAAGTAAGAATCTAATATGTTGGTGCCAAGGACTTCCCCACTGGACTAGTTATATAGCATCTTATTTTTGTTCTTAAATGATTGTGCCATGACCCTGAGCTCGTGTTTAGTGACCTGAAACTTACATAGCAAAACTAATGTTGATGAACAGTGATACTTCAGACTCTGGAATAGGATCTTGGGACTGGAACCTGGAAGGAGACTGCTCTACTTACCATGCACTGTTCCCGAGGTCTTGGACAGTATATGATGGTAATCCTATTATCAGTTGGCATATTCTTTTAGTTAGGTGAATTTCAACATATATGATTACAACACTAATCTTGTCTCACAAACTGTAGGTGAACCAGATCCTGATCTTAAAATAGTTTGTCGTCAAATTTCACCATTTATCCCCCATAATTATAAGGAGAGCAGCCTCCCAACAGCAGCATTTACCTTCACAGTAAGAGTGAACTCCTCAGAATTCAATCCTTTCTTTTCTGAAAGTTAATTCATTACTGTTTTACAGATAGTTTGATATTTCTATTTCTTCAGTTATCTAATACAGGAAAGACGGCAGCAGATGTCACTTTACTGTTTACATGGGCGGTAAGTTTCAGTCTGATTATCTTTCACTTTTGGTGCATGTTTGTTAAATGAATCATAATTTTGACACAAAATTCTCCTTGTGTATATGCTCTAGAATTCTGTTGGTGGCATTTCAGGGTTATCTGGTCAACACTTCAATTCAAAATTTAAGTAAGTTTTGGTCGTTTCTGTAAATAGCATACTGTTGGATGTTGGTTACAGTAGTTCTTAACAAGTACCTAGTTGCTGTAAAAATCATTCGGTACTTGCCAAGTAGTTGAAGATTTTCTTTATTTCTATGTCATTTTACTATAGATGTTTTTGACAGGATGGAGGATGGGGTCCATGGAGTACTCTTGCATCACATGTAAGTTTTTCAAACATCCTGACTTTGGTTATAAAGGTTGAGTGCTTAGACTTGCAATCTTATCACTTTTTTTTTTGTTGTTACAGGACAGCCAATGAACTGCCTTCTGTAACATTTGCTATTGCAGCTGAAGAAACATCTGCAGTACGTGTCTCTGAGTGCCCATGTTTTGTGGTGTCTGGAAGCTCTCAAGGCATTACAGCAAAAGATATGTGGAATGAAATAAAAGAGGTTAGCATTATTTAGTCTTTAAAATGGAGATTCGATTATCTACTTTCTATTCATGTCATGTGAGTGTTGCATATCCCCATGGTTTGATGTTTGCCATTGTAATAATACGTCTACGGTGAATCTTCTTGTGGTGGCATTGATTGCTTAAATTGCAAGTGGATTTCTCTACTAGAACCTAAGATTCTATGCCCAAAGAATGTACGATGCAAATTATGTGGAGGATATTCATATACTGCTAGTTTCTTAATTGGTTCATCTGTATCATTGCATACCTGATTTTTTTTCCAGCTGTTCCCCTCTTGAAGGCTTTGTTTGCTGTCCAGATCTTGCTTTTGTTTTCATTACTTCTCTTTTGTTTTCATATTTTCCATTTCTTTCTTCTTGTTCAACAAAGATGCACAGCTGCTACGAAAGCTTATCTTGTATTTGGTTTTATCCCCTGTCTGTATTTATAGCCACACTTGACAGATTCAAACTGGTACTTTTTCCTCAGCGTGGCTCTTTTGAAAACCTTAATTGTGAAGAAATGTCTATGCCTTCTGAACCGGGTTCAGTTATTGGGGCTGCAGTTGCAGCTTCTGTGACTGTTCCAGCAGATGCAGTACAGACTGTCACATTTTCTTTGGTATGGGCTTGCCCTGAAGTGAATTTTGTTGGTGGAAAAACTTATCACAGGCGAGTATTCAATTGCGTTTTGCATTGTTTCTAAGAATCTGGACTTCTTGCTTCTTGTCTTTGTTCCTCTGAGTTATTCAAGTTTTCTTTAGCAGGCGTTATACAAAATTTTATGGCACGTTTGGGAATGCTGCTTCTGTGATCGCACATGATACTATAGTTGGTAAATGTCTTATTCAGTTAAAGCTTATTTCGGTTGGGAAATTCTTAGGCGTGCAGCTACACTCGCGCCCTGGAGCTGTGTGTACATTTTTACTAGCAAACTTTCTGAACATAAATTTTATTTTCTCCATTTTTTTGCCAAATAACATATTTTAGCCACTCTGGTGCAGAATTAGGTGCACCTAAGGATTTCCTGTTCCAATTTGTTATCTTAAATGTACTAGCATCTTTGCAAGAATGCAAGCTGAAATCTCTTAAATTTTAACATTTCTTATACCATTGGTATGGTTAAAATGTACATGGAAAAAGGTCCTTACATCAGTATTTGACTTTTAGGGCACCGAGACTGGGAATCCCAAATAGAAGCATGGCAAAGGCCTATCCTTGAAGACAAGAGGCTTCCTGAATGGTAAGGTTACAATTTCATTTGGCAAGACATGGACATGTTTGAATTCTCAATCGTGGATGCTATCTGGCAGGTATCCGGTTGCACTGTTCAATGAACTGTATTACCTAAATTCCGGGGGATCAATTTGGACAGGTACATTTAGGGATAAAAGTATTCGAGCTCAATTTTCTAGTTGGATATGTTACTTATTTATGTACTTCATCCTTTCCAGATGGATCACTGCCAGTGCATAGTTTATCTGCCATTGGAGGAAAAAAGTTCTCACTTGACAGATCAAACATGAATATCAAAAATGGCTTGAATCATACACATCAAAATGAAACTGCTATCAGCATCCTTGGGAGGATGAGCACAATGCTCGAGGAGATTTACTCTCCTGCATCTACAAATTCTGCCCTCGGAACAAATCTGCTTGAAAAGGGAGAGGAAAACATTGGTCAGTTCCTTTATCTTGAAGGGATTGAGTATCACATGTGTAACACATATGATGTACATTTCTACTCATCATTTGCATTAACCATGCTGTTTCCGAAGATTGAACTTAGCATACAAAGAGACTATGCAGCTGCAGTTATGATGCATGATCCAAGTAAGATGAAGCTTTTGCAGGATGGAAAATCTGTTCCAAGAAAAGTTCTTGGTGCTGTTCCTCATGACATTGGGATGAAGGATCCTTGGTTTGAAGTTAACTTTTATAATCTTCACAATACAGATAATTGGAAAGATTTGAATCCAAAGTTTGTTCTACAAGTTTACCGTGATGTGGTTGCAACTGGTGACAAAGAATTTGCGCGAGCTGTTTGGCCCTCTGTTTATGTTGCAGTTGCATATATGGATCAGTTTGATAAGGATGGGGATGGGATGATAGAAAATGAAGGAATTCCTGATCAGACGTATGATGTTTGGTCTGTAACAGGTGTTAGTGCATATTGTGGTGGGCTTTGGGTTGCAGCCTTACAGGCTGCTTCAGCATTGGCTGGCATTGTTGGTGACAAGGGTTCAGAAGAGTATTTTTGGTTTAAATTTGAGAAAGCAAAGAAAGTGTATGATAAACTATGGAATGGATCTTACTTCAACTATGACAACAGTGGTGGCAGTACAAGCTCATCTATTCAGGCTGATCAATTGGCTGGACAATGGTACGTTGTAAAAGTTTTTTTACTCAGTCAACTAGAACAAATTTATCATTTCTCTAAACCTTTTTGCAGGTACGCTCGAGCATGTGGGCTATTACCAATTGTTGATGAAGAAAAGGCCAAAAAGGCCCTCGAGAAAGTATATAATTTTAATGTATTAAGAGTAAAGGAAGGAAAGATGGGTGCTATTAATGGAATGTTGCCCAATGGAGAACCTGATATGTCTTGTATGCAATCAAGGGAAATTTGGAGTGGAGTTACATATGCTGTTGGTGCAGGAATGATACATGAAGATATGGTAGAAATGGGATTTAGCACTGCCAGTGGATGCCATGAAGTTTGTTGGGGTAAACAAAGTTTTGGGTACGTTATAGTTACTTTCTTCTTTCTCTTTTAGTAAATTAGGTCATTTTAACATCATCATTGAAACACATATGTTGGAAAGAATAGCTTGATGAACAAAAAGAAAAGTTTATTGATGATTCAATTGTACCTAGTTTGAGTTAGAGTCATGACAAATAGTTTGTGTATATATATATATATATATATATATATATATATATGAAAACTACAAACTCTGAATTCATATTTCTGCAGGTATGCATTCCAGAATCCAGAGGCTTGGAACATGGAAGGAGAATATAGATCAGCATGTTACATGAGGCCATTAGCCATTTGGGCAATGCAGTGGGCACTAAATCAGCAGAAACAGAAACAGAAGCTTCTTTCCAACCAAGAAGCAGAAGAAATAACAATAATACCAAAAGTAATGAACGAGGATTCATTATTGAAAGAACATACTGCTTTTAAGAGAGTTGCTCGCCTTCTTAAGATTGATAAAGAAGAAGATTCTAGAGGTATTGTACAATTGATATTTGATTACACTTGTAAAAGAATGGTTAATTGATCTCAGACTTTTGATTAAAACTTCCCATATTTATTTGAAACATTGTGAAGGGAATTTATATACATGTAATATACATACATGCATACATATATATATATATATATATATATATATTATACATTTGACTTCTTTTTGGATCAAATATTTGAAATAATTCTTTTTGCCTGTTGTATATAAACTTATAATATTTATAGTTAATTATTTGATATTATTCTTATAATAAAAAAGTTAAATAATTTTTACTTCATTTGTCTAGAACAAAACGTCTTTAATTTTATTGTATTTTAATCTCTCTCTCTCTCTCTATATATATATATATATATTAGAATTTACTCTATAATTTATTTTGAATTAGTCTATAAAATATCAAAGTTTTGTTTATGTGAAAGAAACATTTCAAGATAGTGCAAATTGGCCAATTCTAAGGGAGTTTCTTTCCCACTTCACTTTATGCAAATTTTATGCCTTAAATTAGGGCAAAAAAAGAAAAAAGAAAAAAAGGGATTTATGCTAATGCAGGCAAAGAATTTTGGAATATATACCAAACCCTTAAAACAATGCATTATCGATTTATGGAATATATACCAAAATTAAACTAAGAAATATAGTAATTTTCAAGCAAAAACACATGCTCTATATACATATATATATATTATATATATATATATATTATCCTCTTCTTTTAGCACACTCCAATTTCATACTTATACCAATTTCTATATTTCTATATATGTATATATATATATTAAGAAAACGATTGTTAATATATCTCATTTTATAATTTCGATACATTATTATAGAGATAAAAATATTTTTAAAAAATTAAAAAAATAATAATAAAACTTTTGAATTTAATTGGTATTTGAATTCTTTATGAATGAATTGATGTTGTCTATCAAAACTTGAAAATTTCTAGAAAAAAATCGAATAAAGTGTTCCACAAAGTTTTATCTTTTTAGGCCATAAAAAAAAAAAAAAGAAAGAAAAAGTTATATGTAATTGAAGCTTCCACCACGTTTTCCATAAACAAAATTATATTTGTACTACTTTTATATATATATATATATATATATGAAAATACTTTCACACCAAATAACAATAATTTGGATGAGATAAATAAAGAATCAAAAGGTATTATAATAGAATCTTTCTTTTAATAAAAGGGAAATAAAAGAAAAAAAAATTCAATTTGAGTGTAATCTATTTATTTATTTATTTTTTAAAAAGTAGTTTACTTTTTTATTTTTTTAAAATAATAATCTTTGCTTCTAAAAAAACCTTTTAAGTATTTTTTTTAAGTTTAAGAAATAATAATTTATTTTGAATATAATAATATAATAAATATATAATCATGTTAAAAAAAGTGTAAGTCAATAATTAACTTAAGATAATTTCAAAAGAAAAAAAAAATTAACTTAAGATGTCATATGAATTTTTTATTAACCTTATTTATAATCTAATTAAATTTTGAATTTAGAATATCTCTATAAAAATATATAAATATTTATAATAAGCAATAATATATATATTTTTAGTCTTCCTAAAAAAATGTTCTAAAATGAAATATATCTATATATATATAAATATAAATATTCTCAAAACATTCATTATTATTATAATTAGTATTTTCTTTTCAAAAAAAAAAAATGGTATATTAAAATCTATAAATACTTATTAAGTTTGAGGAGGAAAAAATAAATAAATAAAAATTGAGGGAGTAAAATGCAAAGGTTCGGGAACCTTTTTAAGTGTAAAATTGAAGAAGGTCCCGCCAACTTACTATAAGAACTTTGATTTTCGCAGAAAACATTCACTCGCCAATCACTTTTCCGTTTCAGAACTTCCCAATTCATCGTTTCATCTATCCCTTTAAAGGTTAAAATTCTTCTAAATTCATGCTATATATTGTTAATATATATACACAGGACACACACATATATATATATATGTACATATGGTCGATCGAAGGTGTTCTGTTTCCAATTTCCATCGAGCATTTGAATTTTACTTTTCCTGGTTAATTATATATATATATATATATATATATATATATATATATTACAATTTTTTCCTCTGGATTTTTCTTGTTTCTGAGTTTTTTGGTCTGTTTGCTAGTTTTAAATTTTGTAGTTAACTTAAAAGTTCTGATCGCGCTTTGTATGAATCAAGGATTCACTGATCACGAAAATGGTGTTTTTGTTTGTTTTGATGTAGAAATTAGTAGTTTAGGGCTACGATTCTAGAAGAAATGGAAGATAGAGGATTGACTGTTTTTTTTAGTTACTTCAGCATCAGTGGAAAACAAAATAATGTTTATTATAATATAAGGTTAAATTCGCAAATATTTTGGAGCAGAGAAATGTTTGATTACTAATTTAATTTGCTTTCTGCAGTTAAAAATGATTTTAGACATTGAAGAAATCAAATCATCATCACCTGATTCTTGCGAAAAAAAGGTATAAAGTAACTGTAGAAATCACGTGACTCTTTAGATTTTGCTCTGTTCTGTTACAGTAATTTTTTCCATTTCCGTGATCACTTTTCAATTAATTTTTCAGGTCAAGATTGATCCAGGAAAGCCTGCATCTCTAACTTGGCAACGGAAACTAAATGATAAGGATGTTGTCCTCAATGCACTCAAATCCAATTGGAAAGAAAACTTTCAAATGGTATTAATCCTGTTTATATAATTGTGTCATAAAGTTGATAAAGAGGAGGATTTGATATTACTAAAGGGTTTTCTGTTTCTTTAGCATTCATCTAATATACTTTCTTTTTGTCGTCCTTTGCAGGCTGGTCTTGCGTATAGGCTCTGGCGATTTCTTCAAGAAAATGGCAGTGAAGGGGTAAAATTTTATCCCATCTTAAAAGTAAAAGACCCTTTATCCCATCTTACATTAGAATTTTTTTGACAATAACATCCTGCAGGGATGTATAGATCCATTCACAAAACACAATTTCTCATCAATCTTGGGTGTTCCCATTGGTGGAATTGGGTAAGTTACTTTTCCATTTTTCGCATTTTCAACTCAAGTAATAATTATTTTTTTTTTATAAACTCGATTACAACATGACAAAATACACATTTTTTTTTTCAGTGGAGGAAGCATTGGAAGAAGTTTCAAAGGTGAATTTCTACGTTGGCAATTGTTTCCTAAAAGACAAGAAGACAAACCAGTTCTAGCAAACCAATTCTCTGTAAGTAAACGCTTGCTTACTTATTTGGTTGACCTTTTAAAGAGTTAGTCAAAATATTAACTCATTTGTTGTTTTCTTTCTTGAGGATTCCTTGTCTCTTCTTTCTTGGCTGTTCAGCCTTACAATCACAAAATTATAGGTTCCGTTCCTTTTTTCTTTGGTCTTAAACTTTCCTAACAAAATTACTCGAAATCTTGATTAAAGGAAATTAATCTACTTATATCACTTGGACCAACTAATGATCCTTTCACAAAGAAGAGAAATCTCCACTGCGAAACTCTTATTCCAAACCTTTTTGTCACCTTGTTCAGGTATTTGTTTCACGTCCAAATGGTAAAAAATGTTCTACCGTACTGTGCTCAGGAAGCCGGGATACAAGGTACCAAGAAATTTTCTTGCACACATATATATAATATATATATATATATATATATATATATACACATATAGTGATATGGAGCGTATATAACTAAAGAAAGAAATTTGAATCAAACAGTAACACTTCAGACACCGGAATAGGATCTTGGGACTGGAATCTTGAAGGAAACCGCTCTACATACCATGCATTGTTTCCAAGGTCTTGGACTGTGTATGATGGTAATAATTAGTCATCCTGTATATATATATATGATCAATTGGAAATGTCAGACCTTCGTTTTATAACAATTAATCTTCATTCACAAACTGTAGGTGAACCGGATCCTGATCTTAAAATTGTTTGTCGTCAAATTTCACCATTTATCCCACATAATTATAAAGAGAGCAGCCTTCCAACAGCAGTATTTACTTTCACAGTACGAGAAATATCCTCAAATCAAACCACCTTTTCTTTTTCCTTTCTTCTTTAATTTTAAAGCTCCATCAATACCTGTTCTGCAGAAAAATATTGATAGCTGTATTTTTTCAGTTGTCTAATACAGGAAAGGAGGCTGCAGATGTCACTTTACTCTTTACATGGGCAGTAAGTTCCAATTTAATTCTTTTTTTCCCCATCTTCTGATGCATAATTGGGACCTTCAGATTTCACAAGAACGGTCCATCTTCAGGAGAAGGAAAAAAAAAATAAAAAAATCATCGCATTTTACTTATGAGCTCTGTCAAACAGATCCGAGTTTTTTTATACAATCTTTGTTTTTACGTTCTTCAGAATTCCGTTGGTGGCATTTCTGGGTTATCTGGTCAACACTTCAACTCCAAATTTAAGTAAGGATTAAATATATTTACACTTAATTAAATATATTAATTTGTAAAGGATTTCCCTAATTTTTGGTCATCTTTGACAGGGCAAAGGATGGAGTCCGAGGAGTACTCCTTCATCACATGTAATAAGTTTATCAAAATATTCAAGACCTTGTTGAAGGCTTTTAACTTTTCTCGTCACTTATGTTTGTTCTCTTTTTTTACTTTTCCTTCTTCACAGGACGGCCAATGGACTGCCTTCGGTAACATATGCCATTGCAGCTGAAGAAACAGATACAGTTCGCGTCTCGGAATGCCCCTGTTTTGTGGTGTCTGGAAATTCTCAAGGACTCACAGCAAAAGATATGTGGAACGAAATAAAAGAGGTTCGTCTGTGGTTCTTTTTCCTTTTATCACTTTCTATTAGTTGATAGAGATTTCAAATTGGTGCCATTTTTTTCCTGTATATAGCGTGGTTCTTTTGAAAACCTTAAATTTGGAGAAATGTCGACGGCCTCTGAACCGGGTACGGTTATCGGAGCAGCTATTTCAGCTTCTGTGACTGTTCCAGCAGATTCAGTACGGACTGTTACATTCTCCTTGGCATGGGCTTGCCCTGAAGTGAGTTTTATAGGTGGAAGAACTTATCACAGGTCAGTAGCCGCCAATTGCTTTTGTCCTGTTCCCCACAATATATTATATTACTTTGCTTCTTTTCCTTTTTTTTTTCCCTCCCCGAAATTATTCGTGTTTCCGAGCAGGCGATACACAAAATTTTATGGTACACTTGGAAATGCGGCTTTAGATATTGCACATGATGCTATACTTGGTAAAATTTCTGATTGAATTACAAGTTTGTTCAAGTTTATTAATATCTTTAAATTCTCAAGCATCATTGCACATATTTCTAACTTCCATTAATGAAACTTAGACCATGGAGATTGGGAATCTCAGATAGAAGCATGGCAGAGACCTATTCTTGAAGACAAGAGGTTTCCTGAATGGTAAGTTTGCATTTCCATTGGCTAAAAGTAACACATTTGTATGGTTTCTCTACTTATTAATGCTTCCTTTCCTTGGCAGGTATCCAGTTACTCTCTTCAATGAGCTTTACTATCTTAACTCAGGGGGATCAATTTGGACTGGTACGGATAACTAAGAATTATCTTCAAGCTGAGAAGCTAGTTGGGCATGTTAACTTATTTATGAAATATCATAATTTGCAGATGGATCACCTGCAGTGCATAGTTCATATAACATTGGAGAAAGAAAGTTCTCACTTGACAAGTCATATCTGAAGAAGGGCACAAATCAAACACATCAAGATGGAACTGCTATTGACATCCTTGGAAAGATTAGCAGAGTAGTTCAGGAGATTCAGTCTCCTGCTTTGTTGAGTTCTGCCTCGGGGACAATTCTGCTTGGGGAGGGAGAGGAAAACATTGGTCAGTTCCTATATCTTGAAGGGATTGAGTATCACATGTGTAACACATATGATGTACATTTCTACGCATCATTTGCCCTAACCATGCTTTTCCCAAAGCTTGAACTAAGCATACAAAGAGACTTCGCAGCCGCTGTTGTGATGCATGATCCTAGTAAGATGCTGAGTTTGTATGATGGAGAATTTGTTACTAGTAAAGTTCTTGGTGCTGTTCCTCATGATATTGGAATGAATGATCCATGGTTTCAAGTTAACTTTTACAATATGCACAATACTAATAGGTGGAAAGATTTGAATCCAAAATTTGTTCTGCAAGTCTACCGGGATGTGGTTGCAACTGGTGATACACAATTTGCACGAGCAGTTTGGCCTTCTGTTTATGTTGCAATAGCATATATGGATCAATTTGACAAGGATGGGGATGGCATGATAGAAAATGAAGGATTTCCTGATCAGACCTATGATTTATGGTCTGTGTCAGGTGTTAGTGCTTACTGCGGTGGACTGTGGGTAGCAGCTCTGCAGGCTGCTTCTGCACTGGCTCGCATAGTTGGTGACAAAGGTTCAGAAGATTATTTTTGGTTTAGATTTCAAAAGGCAAAGAATGTGTATGACAAACTATGGAATGGTTCTTACTTCAACTATGATAACAGCGGCCGCAGTGCAAGCACATCTATTCAGGCTGATCAATTAGCTGGACAATGGTAATGTTGAGAACTTCATTTTTCTCTAAAAAAAAAAATCAAAAACACTTAATTTCTTAAACATTTTTGGCAGGTATGCTCGAGCTTGTGGGCTTTTACCCATTGTTGATGATGAAAAAGCCAAAAAGGCCCTTGACAAGGTTTATAATTTCAACGTATTAAAGGTGAAGGAGGGAAAAATGGGGGCTATCAACGGAATGTTGCCAAATGGGGAACCAGATATGACTTGTTTGCAGTCAAGGGAAGTATGGAGTGGAGTTACTTATGCTGTTGCTGCAGGTATGATACACGAGGGCATGGTAGAAATGGGATTTAAAACAGCCAGTGGATGTCATGAAGTTTGTTGGGCTAAAGAAGGTTTTGGGTATGTTACACTTGAACCTTCTTTTTGTTTTCTTTTATTATTAAGAGTACAATCTATATACGAAAATGCAAGTCTGCAGGTATGCATTCCAGGGCCCAGAGGCTTGGGACTTGGAAGGACAATATAGATCAACCTGCTACATGCGACCCTTGGCAATATGGGCAATGCAGTGGGCATTAACTCAGCCAAAGCTCCGCAATCAGTATACAAAACCAGAATTAATTAAGGATGAATCGTTTTTGAAAGAGCATACTGCTTTTAAAAGAGTTGCACGTTTTCTGAGGTTGGAGAAGGAAGAACAGCCTAGAAGAAGTATTGTACAGAAAATCTTTGATTACACCTGGAAGAAAATATTTAATTGAATAGACCTAAACAAGCCATGTTTATTTAATGCACCAAATAAGTTCCTTTTTCTTTTCTTCCTGTCAAGCAGAAGGTCTGTATTGAAATAAAATTAGTTCTTCAGAAAACACGGGAAACAGTAACATGATGAAGTACAGATGGTTTTACGATCCAAATTATATTCTTTTCATCTGTACATACTTAATAATATATTTTTCAGGTCTTTAATTTCTTCCTGTTCAATAGAAGTTTATCTCATCAAATTCTCATTAACAATACTCCACAAGATCACCAAAATATAGCTGCCTAGACTCTAGTCAATCAAGAAGGAAATTCTCATTCAAATACTAATACTGTATAAAGAATCAAAACTAAAATACTCAATGAAAATTTACATTCTATTATCCTATTTTTAAAAATCGAGTCATGTAAAGATAAAAAAAAAAAAAAAGAGGGCATGCATTACTTGTCGCTAAAACAGAGAATCTCATAGTTCAGATTGCATAAGAGCTGTTTAGATGTAAGAGATCAAGTGCGTACCTGTAAAGAGAGCTCGATTTGCAGTGGCGCTACCCATACTTGAATCTTCGAAACTCTAGAAGAAGCTCCATTTGTTCAACTTTCAAGTTTCTATCATTCAATTTTGCTAACCTAAGCTTCCAAGCAGAAGAAAAACAGTGTAAATTAAGTTTGAATTGCGAGGAAAGAATCAAATTCCACAGGTAAACCTAATTGAAGGAGGCAGGAGGACGAAGAAATATACGACCGATGCGAGAAATGAATTCCCAATTCTCCCAATCTGCTATTCTTACTTTCACCGCATTTGTGTTTCTCCCTGAACTCTCCCTATTTATAACCCGATGCAGGCTTCGAAGCAACCAACACATTTTTCTTGAATTTATTATTATTATTCTTTTTTAAATAAGACGAAATTAATTTATTTTTTTTGTTTAATTTGTATTATGTAATATATATTTTGTGTTAAATAAAATATATCTCATCATTATATATATATATATATATATATATATATATTTAAATAGTTATAATAATTCATTTTTTAAAAAGAAATAGTTCAATGTTAATTTTGTTACCATAGTTGTACAAAGAAAACAATTAGTACTGTGAAGACTAGGATTTGAAGATTTGAGGAGATTCGGGTTTAATGTCTAGGATTTGCATTTCGATAAATCAATGAACACTTGTCAAAATTAGTCATACAAATGCTCCGTGATTTGTGCAAAATAATTTGGTAAAAAGAAGAAAGCCCCTAAACATTTTCTGTCAAAAGAAGAAGAAGGGACAAAATTCCTCCAGCTCCGGTGAACGGTGGCTCTTTTCAGTGTGAAGTGACGAAATTCCGGTGAGACATTGGGGGCGGTTGCATGTTTCTTTTTTTATCCACGACTCTCTTTTTTACTCCCATTTGTTCAAAAATGAGTTTTGTAATGGAGAGTGATGATGAATTTTCCCTGCTTTTTCTTGTTCGTCTTCACGATTAAAACTTTTGTTTTTCTTTCTTTTTTCTGGGTTCTTTAAATATATATATATATATATATATTTGAGATGGGTTTGTTAAAAGTTTGGAAATTTTGCTTGGGTTTCTCTTGATTCCACATATTTCGAGGTTTTTACTTAATGGAGTGGTGTTTGCATGGTGCAGGAATTTGGGATTTTAGGGAAGACTTAGAGTTATAGATGGCGAGGAAGAAAAAAAAGAGTGAACAACAGGGGCCTAAAGAGGAGATTGCAGAAGACTATTGTTTTATCTGTAAAGATGGTGGCGAGCTGTTAATTTGCGAATACAAGTGAGATTTTGTGTTCTTATTGTTTTTCTTTCTTTCTTTTTTTTCCATTTTCTATTTGAAAATTGCATCATTTTGTTCTTTTGGGGCTTACATTTTTTCTGCTTATACAATATATGCATGCATTTTTTGTTTTTTTATTTGCTTTCTCTGTCTAATGTTTTATTTGAATTAACTAATTTGGCAAAACGAATGTCTTTTAAGTGTGAATTGGTTGGTTCATTTAGGGTAAAAATAAGTGAGAAAAATACAGGTAAACATGGCGTTTTAGGTTGATGTTTTTCTCTTTAGGGTATATTTGCATAGATTGATTACATTACCTCACAATATTACTATTTCCAGGCAGTGTCTGAAAGCTTATCATTTTGAATGCGTGGCGAAAGATGCATCCTTTTCAACCAGCAATGAGAAATGGATTTGCGGTCAGCCTCTCTTTACCTCCTTATTGTGTTCTGATGCAGCAGTATCTTGTATGAAGCCTTGAAATTACTGAAAATCCATTGCCATTTAAATACACATAACTTAATTCATAATAGTAGAATTTCCAAGTGCACAGTTAGACCAAAGTATCATGATTTGAACTCTGCTTGTTTATGTCTCATTGTCTTACCTTGTGCAACATATAAACTGATGTCAAGTTTTGTTTTTGGTTCCCCAGATTGGCACTCTTGTGTGGTATGTCATAAAAGACCTCAATTACAATGCTACTGTTGCCCAAAGGCTACGTGCTTGCACTGCAATTGTGTCGCCGGGCTAGTGACTGTCAAAGGGAAGTTTGGGTTTTGCGGTACTTGTGTAAAACTTGCATTACTGATTGAAGAAAATAAGGATGTCGATTCTGATGGGGTATGAATTACTTGATTCTTTAAACCCCATTCCATATGCATGTTTAGAATTTCATTTTATGTTTCGATCTGGAGTTTGATGAAGATTGGATGCTTTTCAGGAGAAAGTGGATTTCAATGACCGTGAAACATATGAAGGACTTTTCATGGACTATTACAAGATTATTCAAGAGAAAGAAGGGTTTACTGCTGACAATGTGCGTGCGGCTAAGAATAGACTAAAGATGAGAAAGAAGACTCTTTCTGATTCCGAGCCAGATGATGACTCCGGGGATGAGGAAGAGGATGACTCCGGGGATAACGTGCGAGGTGGTTCCAAGAGAAGTCGTAAAAAAAATAAACGATTGAAGAAAGTGCTACCTGTCATGCAGTGTAAATCAAAGAGAATGGAGTTCTGTGGTTGGGGTTCAACCTGTCTCATACAATTTCTGAAATCAATTGGCAAAGACACTACCAAAAAACTTTCCCAACATGATGTGTATTTCATAATATGTAAGTATATTACGGAGAGAAATCTACCTGACCCTGCAAAGAAGAAAATGATTATATGTGATGAAAACCTTCAATCCATTCTCTGCAAGAAAACTGTAAACAAGAATAGAATATTTGGTCTTCTCGAAGCTCACTTTGTTGAAAATATGGAGGAATCAGAAGAGGAGGAGGAGGAGGAAGTTATGGAGAATGCAAGATGTGAACGCAAAACTTCCCGGGAACCTTGCAAAACAAGAAAAGTTTCGGAAACAGAGATAGGATCTCCCAAAAGAGATGCAATAAACAGTGTTTTATATAGTTGTTTTGCATCAGTTACCGCAGAAAACATCAGACTTGTATACTTGAGGAGGAGTTTAGTATACGAGTTATCGAAGGAACCGGAATCCTTTGAAAGAAAGGTTATTGGTAGCTTTGTTAGAATCAAGTCAGATCCATATGATATCTACCAGAGAAATCCCCATCAGCTTGTACAAGTCACAGGTCAGTCGGGATTGAAATACCTTGTTTCTTTGCATTTCTAAGACTTACATATATATATGTTCAGGCATAATGAAATCTGTAACCGGTGAGAACTATAAAGAGAAAATCCTTTGTGTTTCAAAAATACCAAAAGAGATCAGTGTAGATTTGCTATCGGATGCTGACTTCTCGGAGGTAATCACTGACATTGGGGACACATTTTCATTCTTCTTACACCATTCTTAAAGATTTAAGTTTTCGAATCATGAAAGAGAAGTTTTCATATAATTAGGCAATTGCTTTTGCAGGAAGAATGCGAGGACTTGCAACGGAGAATCAAAGAAGGTCTGATTCAAAAGCCAAGTGTAGTAAGTATTCATTCCCTATGGAGTTTTTGAAAAATGTATTTGATTTTAACTTTTTATTAAGTCAAAGATAATATTCCTTCATCTTTCATTTTGCAGGTGGAGCTTCAGGAGAAGGCTAGAATTTTGCATGTGGATATAACAAAACATGTATATATATATATATATATTTACTTCACTTAGATATATATACACACACACATATATATAGTTTATCAATGGCAGTATGTTATATATATATATATATCATTTCAGAATCTATTCTTTTGTATTATGTGGATGATGATTCTTTGTTTTTCTCTGCATACTCACCTCATATTCTCCAATGAATGGCAGTGGATTGCTAGAGAGTTGAGGATACTGGATTATCGTAAAGACCAAGCAAATGAGAAAGGATGGAGACGAGAATATCCTTTCTATATAAGATATTTTCTACATTTTAATGGCTCATTTTTCATCAGATTACTACTAACGTGAAAAATCTACCATTAACTTCTCTACTACTTGAAAATATCCACATGCCTAATGCTTAATATATTGTTCGATTATAATGTCATATATTATTGGCTTGTATATAACAGTGTCCCTTAACTTCCAATTGTTTCTACATTTTTTGAGTACATTGAAAGGAAAGAGCTGCTACAAACGCCTGAAGAACAGTCTCGGTTACTAGAAAATTTCCCGGTTGTGATTCCGGAGGTGGTAGATGTTGAACCCAAGAACCAAGATATCATGGATGAAGAGGCCTCACCACAGTTAATCTGTCCGAGAAATCACGATCTCAGATTGGAAGGTAATGAAACTTCATGAAGTTAAGAGACACTGAACATTACTCAATTTCTGACCAATATAATCATTTCAGGTGATGTAGGTCTTCAACCGATAATTACAAATACTGTGGATGTTGAAAAGGGGGATAATTCAGCTGGCAATGGAGTTTCAAGTATGGTGTTTCTGAGGTTTACAGTGTGTGTATAGTAATTGTGTATAGATTTAGGAATAACAGTGCATATTCATTGTTAGGTGCAGAAGATGAGAAATATTGTGCTCCTCTGATGTCACCTCATAACCCTACAATGGAAAACAATGGGGGTAAACTGAAGCCATCTATTCCTGAAAAGCAAATACAGTCACAGTGGATCCATTATCAACATGGAGTGAATTCGCAATTTGATGTTGATTCTTCCAGCATAAGCCCCAAGAAGGCAAAGTCCAGGAAGCCAGAGGCTGCTGAAGTGATTGAACTGGACAGTGGAAGTGATGATGAGAGTTATCATCTGAAAACTGCAGTTGAACAGAAAATGGTAGAGGATCCGGAAAGCTGTGTCTGGATTGTTTCGGGGCCAGATGGTATAACAAAAATGAAGCGATATTCGCTGTCAGTGCTCAAGCGATGGAGTGTGGCTTCTAATTATGCACTCCAGTTTAAGGTTTGGAAAGAAGGTCAAAGTGAAGAGCAGGCTATCCCACTAGGAGATGCTCTTAAGCTGGCTTCTTCATTACCTTAGAACTGTTATGTCTTTTGACTCTTGTGTACAGGAAGTATATTTTTGCTCAGGGGAAGTATGAAATATATATATATATATATATGCATGTAAGCCTGTTGGTCTATAAGGCAGTTTTTCACTTGAATTGAGGAATATCAAACAAAAGATATCTGCTACAACCTACAATCAGTTCTATCTCTGTACACAGAACAATAAAAAGAATAATGTAGGCAGGCCCATAAATTCTAACAGAAAACCTTAAGCCCTGTCAAAAACTAAAAGTACATTGTTCAAGGCAAGTTGTTACGGTGTATTGAAGAGAGTTCTCTCATACCTTGTGAACAAATTGGTTGCTCTCTTATACGGGATAGGAGGAGGGAAACTTGTTCTGTTGCAATATCAAGACGTTCTGGGGATTTTGCAGACTCTGTTATTAGGCTAGATACCATGTTCTGCAAAAACTGAACCTTTGCTGCATGATCATTCTGAGTTGTTTGTAGGGGTTTGGTAGATGGTGTACTGATTCTACGCCAACGAAGAGGGAGATACTTGTCTGGAATTTGGAAGCAATTCCCTGTGGATAAAACTCGAAGAGCATGACGACAGAGGATTCCTGAGAATTCAAACTGATGGCAGCTGCAACTTATAATGCTTTCCCTTGGAATCCAGTAAACTTTACGGCCTCCCTCTAGTTTAGTGTGGTGTCTCACAAGGAAACCATCTTCTGTCTGGAATGATGCATAGTGAGCAGCTAAAACCAACTGTTCTTGGAGTTTGGAAAATGCAAAGGGTGTAAGAACTGTGGCAGCATGGGATTCCATTGGAGCTCCAGTTTTCAAGCAAAGATTTTGAAGATTCTGCTGCATTGTCTGCTGTTCTCCTGCTTGGTCCTTAAAATCTACCGTGACAGCCACCTGGTCATAGAAAAATTTTAGCAGTGTCAGAAATGTTAATATTTTACATACTGTCCAACCTCCACAGTTTATTCAGTCCAGGAAAAAGGGAAGAATGTGAGTAATATGAGTTCATGAACAGAAATTCAAATATCACACAACTCTTCAGAGTAACAATTTCAGGCTGCTCCAAAAAGTGAAACGCATAATGCAGCAACAACATAATTTCCATATTACTGCAGAAGAAAATAGATTTAAATTCACAGGGGGTTAGGGTGAATTGATCTAATCTAAACATGTATAATGAAATTTATTTTGTTTTTAACATAAAGGAAAATCGAGAGAAACCTGTTCAACAAAGTGTGTAAGCCGGGTTTGAGCACTCAAAAACCGTTGTATGAAAGAATTTATTGACTTTGAGTGGACAGTCGTAGTCATTCCTGCAAAGAAATGGCTTCTCAAGTATGGCAGAGCCCAAAGTGACCTTAAGGCAAAGAGGCTGGCAATATGCCTATTAGTGTGTAGCCCAAAGGTATTAACCATGTCTCTCCATCCAAGCTCAAAATCCTCAATTGACTCCAGATTATATAGGCGGTAAAATTCAACCTTCCAATCATTGTAGCGTGGCCCTAATACTGCATTAAACCAGGAAGGAAACTTCGCCACAATTAGCCAAATACAAAGTGCATGTTTAGTAGTAGTTGGCATCTCCATCGCAATAGCTTCCTTGAGACACATGTTTTGATCAGTCAGAATAGTTTGCGGAGCCTTTCCATTCATGAAGCCCAAGAATGCCTTTCCAATTCAACAAAACAAAAAGCAAACATCAGGAGTTGAATAGTGACATTCACTTAGCACCAAATAGAATACTCCTAATATTTGGCAGCCCTGTTCCATAGGAAAAATGGAACCAAAATGTGAAATCAAATGAAAAGAAAAAATAGTATATTAAAAATTTTACCTTCAAGGCCCATGAATATGACCTTAAATTTTCCTCCCGAAGAAGTACACAACCAAAGAAGCAAGGCATACCATAATTATTCATCCCAACCCATATTCCGAGAGGCATATCAAAAGCAGTTAAACGGTGAGTAGTATCAAACACCAATGCATCACCAAAAATTTCATATGCATAAACTGACGAAGCATATGACCAAGCAATGTTTTCCAACCTACTGTTTGAATCAAGGGTAAACTCAAATTTGAAGTTGGGATCTTTTTCTTTAATGCTTCTGCACATTTTAAGTAAATCAATGCTCTCGTCTTCTGGATCAACTTTCCTAAATGACTGAAGTAAATTCCTCACATCTTTCTCGGTGAAAGGCAAGTAGCCAGGTTCAACACATTTTTCAAGCTCCATAAGCCTCATCATCTGTTGGACTGAGATCCCTGTTTTAGCAAACATGAGGATTCTGCTCCTGTCTGCATCTGATATGGTCCGGTATGCAGGAAGAAACCGTACTTGGTTCGGCTCTAAAAGCTCATGATTGTGGTGGTTACCAAAACCTGTGACTCGCCATTCAGGTATTCCTAATTCAGTAGTCTTGCTTATCCTCATATATGCTTGACATCCACATCTTGAGGACTTCCGGTTTCTTTGAGGTTTATTCTCATTGGAGGCTTTGACAGGTGTATTCCCTGCACGATGGCACACAAAGTAGCGCCTTGTGAGCCCTTTGCCAATACCATCTTTACCTTCCGTTCTATGCCGTCTAATTGAAAAGCCACAACGTTTGGCAAAATCACTATAAAATTCATAGGCAGCATCATGGGTGGCAAATCTTTGACCAATATAAGGAACATCATTGGTGGTTTCTAAGGATAGTCTGGTCCCATCGGGTGATTCCTCTGTACTACTGGTGTCCTCAAATGACAAAGACCTTTGATCTGAAGGGTCGTCATAGACAGCCATCATTTGCGCGACTTCTTCTGACATGATGGCATACTCAAAACCTAATTCAATGTCTGAAAATCATTTGCATTCTGGAATGCATCGCGGGATAGTGCAGCTGCAAAATATCAACAAGAGAGAAAAACTGTAATCAATTTTTTGAGTAAAAGAGGTTATATAGGTGATGTTATCAACATTCAGCCTGGCAGGAGTAAAGTAGAAGATTGTAAGACAACTTTTCCATGTGAAAATTTTAAAAATATGATTTAATGCAAGAATACACACAAAGATGTTATCTATGACTGCATTAATCAAATAAAAGAAAAAAAAAAACAACTTTTCCTTTGACAGAAAGCAGGGATAATTTGGCTTCTCTAGCTAACCTTTTTCCTTCTTTTTCTTGAGCAATCAGTGCAAGCCTTCATCAATCAACATTTTGCCAACATTTTGCAACATCTAGTAGTCACATTGAGAGAGGAAAAAAAACATAAATCCAATTGTTATGCTTCCAAAAGATCACATTTTTTGTTTTCTAACGAGAAACCAATTAAGAAAGCGAAGCATTTATAATTACCATCTCATTTTTAAACACGCAAGTACACACAAAGCAACACTATTGCCAGTTTTCAGCTATGTTGGCAATAATTTCTGTAGCTAACTCGAGCTAATCACAAATATAGTTCCTGATTGGGACCGCTAACTTATTTCTCTACATCAAAACATCTGGCTCAAACACAAACAAGTCCTCTCGTCCTATAACTCTCTCCATATTCCTAAATTCCTGATGCAGTATCAGTCTCTGTGAATCTACTGACTAGACTATGCACTCGTCTTTCCCTAAAGAATAACTCATATTTCATATGAAAAAGCATAAAGTAGTGACCAACCAAATTGCCTACTATTCCCATGGTTAAACCTAATATGCAATCTTCTGTACGAATATCGACCTCCATATCTTAGCAGTATCGCCATTATCATTATACCTTCAAGTTCCAGAATTCAGTAATTACCAGCATAACCGTAGTTGAGTAACTAACTACATTCCCGGAGAAAAGGAAAAAAAAATAAAATCTTCCGATGAAATTCAAAATCTACTATCTCTATACATCATTGATAAAAGTAAACAATTCATCAATCTACAGTAAAAATTACCATGTCCAGAGCACTTAGTTCACAGAAAAACGAACCGAATTCAACTAAAGAAATTGAATGTGCAGTACCTGAAAAAGATCGAATCAAATATTTAAAAAGCTTCATGGATTTAACTTTGATCATTCGTTTGAGAATGCGCGCGAGAGAGAACACGTTGGTTGAGGTAGTTTGATCGGTTGTAAAACAGGTTAAGAGTTAGAAGACGGAGGAACCCTAAGTTGCGCAGGGATGTAAGTTGGACCCTTTTATACTACGGCGCACGATTTTATCCGGCGCCATCTTCGTGTTTAAACCGGTTAAAAACGACTTATATTTTCATCTATTATTATTTACCACTACAATTTTTTATTTTTTTTTTAGAAAATATTAAAATTTAAATTAAGTTGTTTTCATAATACAATTAAATTTTAAAAAATTTATCACTTAATATAATATATTTACCAATTTATTGATTTAATTTTGTTGCTCATATCAAAATTTGATACCAACATAATATAATATTAGCTAGTTAAAAGTTAAAATTGAATATTTATAGATTTAGATTAAAATTTTTTATTGGATTGAGATTATAAAAGTAAAATTAAAGAAACATAATTTTGATATTATGTAAGAAAGTAAAAAAATTTAAAAGATAAAAAAATATATTTCAATTAGAATTTCGATTTATCAGTTCTCTCAATATTATTTAAATTTTGGTCAATTTATTTATTCATATAAAAACGTTTTTTGACAGATAAGAAAAGAATACAATAATGCCCCACTAATATCCCACCAACCTTACGTCAACCCAATTAATGATTTTTTTCCCACACAAAATATATATATATATATATATATATATATATTAAAGAAAAAACAAGTAATACTTAATCAATTAAAAATATTCCCTTCCATATATTCTTTTCCCTTTCTTTAAAAAAAAAAGAAAAGGTATGTTTGTGTGTTATTAATTACGTTATATTTTTTAAAAATATATAAATATGATTAAAATTAAATTGAATTTAAAAAAAAAGAAAAAGAAAAGTCCAAACCACTTTCACACACGATCACGCTCAACATTCGACCATGCTATTCGGAGTCTTCATTCTCTTTTCGTTTTCCTCCAACTCTTCAATGGAACTAGTAATTATTGTTTACTACTAAATGTTCCACTTTCTCTCTCCTCCTCCTCTCTCTCTCTAATTATGTATGTATATATATATACATACAAAACTCTGATCAATTAAGTACATGTTGGGAAAAGGGGGAGGAAGAGAAAAGAATAAACAGAGGATTCTTTGAAAAGTTTTGGTTGGAAAGGTAGTTGGGGGGAGGGTGGGCCGACGTCGTTTGGTGGAGGAGGAAATGGAAGATGCTCGTACCTTTTATGCTGTTGTTGTTGTTGCCTTCTTTCTCTAAACTTTCTCTTTTATTCCTTACCTTTTGAATACAAACAATAATAAACTCGGCAGAGGGACAGTTTTTTATTTTTTTTATTTTTTGGGCTTGGCATTTCTTGGGGTCAAGGAGAAAGTTTTCTTTCTTTGTTTGTTTGTTCATTCGTTCAAGTACAAATAAAAAAGTGATCTTTTTTATTCTTCTAATCCGTGGAGAAAACAAAAAGAAGAAAGAGAAGGCTTTACCAACTTCTGGCTTTCTCTGGCTTTTCCGTTAGATGTTTCTGAATCTTTTTTTTGCATGCAAAAATGAAGCCCTTTGATACTGTAATTTCCTAGACTTTTTTCTTTTTTATGTTTTATCTTCATGTAATTTAGTATGAAAAGTGTTTTTTTTTTTTCTGTTGAATGATCATCTAGTGTTGTATCATTTTGAGCATGGATTCTTGATGGTTGTTGAAGTCAATTTCAGTCCAAAAGCTTTCTGGGTTTTTTTTTTTTTTTTTAATTTATTAAACAGAAAAAAGAAATTAGAGGGAAAATTGAAATTTGAAAAAAAGTTGTGTTCTTTCGAATTGTTTTGGTTGTTATCTTTTGGTTTTGTAGGAAAAAGCTGTATATATACGCACACTCGGATGCTTTCCGTAACGATTTCATAGTTTTAACTTGGGAAAATCTGAATGTAAATTTTTCTATTTGGGTGGTTCAGTTCTTCGTTTCTAAATGTGGGCATGAAAATCTTAAACGGAATAGAAGATACAGAGTCCCGTTAATTTGAATTGGGTCTTTTCTTGAAAAAATTTCAGGTTTATTTTTAAGCTAATAAGATATCAACTGGAAATTTTCAACTTTCTGCAAAAGGGTTTGGCAAATTGTTTGATCTTAGTCTTTTTTTTTTTTTTTTTTTTTTTTGGCAACATCTCATAATCTGAATCTTGTTAATGCTGTTCATATAAATTTGTTCTGTTTCAGGTTTCAATTTTGCCGGAATCGAAAAGTAGATCATATATCTGCAGTCTCTTTGTTGTTGCATCCCTGATTTGTTGTGCTTACTTCAGTGGAAGTGCATTCTTTCTGAAGGATTTTCGGGTACTTTTACATCCTTACATTAATTTAATTGGATATTTTGTTACATTCTTTCTGGAGATTTATTGCTGTTACTTAACATTTGGTGACCTTTAAAAGTTTTATCAGTACTGAAAGTCTCTCCTCTGCAGATTTCTAATTGTTTGGGTTGTTTTTCTTGGTACTTATTACATCCTTTTTTGTCTTCTTTTCATTGGAAGTAAGTCCTTGGATCTATGTAGTAGCCATTTCCGTTGATCCCTTTTCGGGGAAGCTCTTCCTACCACTCATTTTGCCATACCCCATATTCAAACTCGAGTCTTGCTTAAGGGGAACCAATGGGTTGTTCGTAGGAAGTAGCTCCTTTACTTGTTGCAAGTAAATATAAGTAAATATATGCTTTCCCCTCGTTCTTGTGTTAGCATAGTTGTTATGATTTTGTGGGTTTTGTTAATGGAGTTCATTATTATATATAGTCTCAATTGCTCTCCAAATTTTATGTAGATTTCGCTTGGAGTAGATAAAGGAGTGAGCATAAAGAGGGAGATTACAAGTTCTGATAAATGCATGGTTTGTCTCGGAGAAAATTCCTGTATATTTGGCCTCTTATCTGATGTTTTTAGTCTTATCTTTTTTCTCTCTTTAAATTTATGACTCAGGAAAAATGTAGACCACCTGGTAGTGAAGCATTGCCTAAAGGAATTGTTTCTAAAACTTCGAACTTGGAAATGCGTCCATTATGGGGACCTATTGAGACAACAAAGGTAAGTAAAATCAGAGCTGTGATTCAATGAGTTTCTGAAAACTTTAAATGCAATTGGTAACTGAAAGGCATGTATTGTGTTTCAGAATAAATTGCGGCGTTCTGTTAGTTTATTAGCCATTGCTGTTGGAATAAAACAAAAACAAGTAGTGAATCAAATTGTTCAAAAGGTAACAGTCTTCTTTTATGCTGATGCTTTATGTTCAAAAGGTAATGTTTTCACGATTACACTGTTATTGCAGTTTCTGGAAAACAAGTTTGTTGTAATGTTATTTCACTACGATGGTATGGTTGATGAGTGGAAGAATTTAGAGTGGAGTAGCCGTGTCATACATATCTCGGCCATTAATCAAACTAAGTGGTAATATATCATCCACTCTTGAAAATAGATACACTAACTATTGTCGCGGTTTATTAAAGTCTGATAGTGGTGGCACAGGTGGTTTGCGAAACGTTTCCTACATCCAGATATAGTTTCTGAATATGAATACATTTTCGTGTGGGATGAAGACCTTGGAGTGGAAAATTTTGATCCAGGAAGGTAAATTTACCACTTGCTCCTTCAAGCTGCATTTGCTTGATGTACATTGGTTGCTAGTGGTTGAAACGAAGCTGATTTTATCATGTTTTTTCCTTGTAGGTATGTATCCATTGTTAAAGAAGAAGGGCTCGAAATATCACAACCGGCACTAGATCCTTCAAAATCCGAGATTCATCATCAGATTACAGCACGTAGTAGGAAATCAAGGGTGCACAGGTTAAAATGAAGTAGAATTTCTTGACATCTAGTCTAGTCTAGTCTAGTCTAGTCTGAATGGTAATGGTAATGGTAAGTAATAAATTGACTGTTGATGTTGTTCATGTATTCGACAGGAGGTTTTATAAGTTTAAAGGAGGTGGACGGTGTGATCAAAACAGTACATCTCCGCCTTGTGTAGGGTAACATAATTTCTCACCCCTTTCCCTCTATTTGAGTCCAGAAAAAGATTGTTTCTCTGACTTCATTTTTGTCATTTAGGTGGGTGGAAATGATGGCTCCAGTATTCTCAAATGCTGCTTGGCGTTGTGCATGGTATATGATCCAGGTACTACTCATAATAGTGGTTCAGGAAACAGACACAAAGCTAGTGATCTTCTTCTTTTCATATCGTTTTCGTTTTTGTTTTTGTCCTAACAGAATGACTTGATCCATGCATGGGGTCTGGATATGCAACTCGGTTATTGTGCACAGGCAATCCTCTATTAATTATCCCCTTTTCATACTAATTACTAATCCTTTTTCTGATATCCTATATTTTGAATGCCTTTATAAAATCAAATAGGGTGACAGAACAAGAAAGGTTGGGATAGTTGACTCCGAATTTGTTGTGCATATAGGCCTTCCTACTTTAGGTGGCAATTCAGATGGACAAAAAGTAAGCAAATTTCATCTCGTGCCATCAAACTATCACTATCCCTTTCTTCTGTAACCCTTCTTCTATCTCTTATGTCTTATGCAGCACTTCTTAGCTGAATCTCCACAAACTAAGAGCTTGGAAATGTCAGATGAATCGGTACAATATATATATATATATATATATATATTCACAAAAAGATTAATGTTTTCTACACTTTATAAACCTATTACTCCCAGCTCTGGACTCACAATTTAGTGTTAAATTGAATGCAGGAGCATAACAGCTCTGATAACAGACCTGCTGTAAGTCTTCTTTATCAAATCTTCCTCCCAAAATCCCATTTTTGTATGCTCAAAAAAAAAACTTAAAACAAGTAATAATGCTATGTTGACAAAAACCAGGTTAGGAGACAATCCTATATTGAGATGATGATTTTCAAGAAAAGATGGAATAATGCTGTCAAGAAAGATGAATGTTGGGTTGATCCTTACTACAGAAACAAATCTTTGCCCCAGATTGTTCAATAGCAAAGTTAATTGAGGTGAGAACTATATTGTACAGAAGAAGATGAAGAAATATATATATATATGGATCCCAAAGAACTGTTGTTGTACAGAAAGATAACAAAAAGCTTGGAAAAATCGCCCAGTTTTTCTTTTTTATTGTAATAGGAATTTCATCATTTTTACATACTGGAAAATAGGCAATCTCCATAGCTTTGTTGGATTGGAGATGAATTTTGTCTTCTTTTTACCTTACCTGTAAAAATGATTAATTCATACCAATAATAATAATTTATTACTGTTTCTTTTTCTTTTTTATATTGGTCTACAATTTTTTATATGTAATGTAAATATTATTTTGCAAAAAAAAATAATAATTTAATATTATATTAAAATAAAATGACTAATTTTTATGAAATGTTTTTAGTTATTTATTTTGATAAATAATTCTTCTCATTCTCTCGACCATAAACCGCTAGGGTTTAAGACTAGAAAACCCACTCCACAAAATTCCTAAAACATTTCTCCGGCGATTCTACCTCACTAATTTCACCATGTATCGGACGCTTCTCCTCCGTGCCTACCGCCGTTCGGCCGCGAGCTCTGGCACTGGAAAGTTTCTGCCTTTCCATGCCTCAGACCACCGTTTCATACAAAACACCAATAATAGTCTTATAGCTGTTCGATCATTTGCCTTTACTTCAGCTGAAGAAGCCGCGGCTGAGCGCCGCCGGAGAAAGCGTCGGCTTAGAATCGAGCCTCCGATGTGGGCTCTTCGTCGTGACCCGCCATCCCAATCGCAACCGCAAAACCACCAGAACAGTAACAAGCAAACGGGCCCCCGCTTACCGGACTCAACCTCTGCCCTTGTCGGTCCTCGTCTAAATATTCACAACCGTGTCCAGTCTCTTATCCGTGCTGGTGATCTCGATTCTGCGGCTGCAATCGCTCGCCATGCGGTTTTCTCTAATGTTCGTCCCACTGTATTCACCTGCAACGCCATTATCGCCGCTATGTATCGTGGAGGACGCTATCACGATGCGAAAATTCTGTTTCAGTACTTCTTTAACCAATCAGATATTATCCCAAACATAGTCTCTTACAATAACCTCATTCTTGCCCACTGTGGAACCGATGATGTCGATGAGGCCGTCAAAGTTTACCACCAGGTACTTGAAACGGCTCCTTTTAGTCCTTCTGCTTTCACTTACCGTAATCTTACTAAGGGCCTAATTGATGCCGGAAGAATCAATGATGCAGTGGATATGCTGCGGGAAATGCTGAATAAAGGTCAGGGTGCAGATTCTTTGGTTTATAATAATTTGATTTCTGGCTTTCTCAATTTGGGTAATTTAGAAAAGGCCAACGAATTTTTTGAGGAGTTACAAGAGAGGTGCTTGGTTTATGATGGTGTGGTGAGTGCTACTTTTATGGAGTGGTATTTTAAGCAAGGGAGGGAAAAGGAGGCAATGGAGTCGTATAAATATCTGATGGATAAGCAATTTAAGATGGTGCCTGCCACTTGCAATGTGATTTTGGAGGTGCTGTTGAAATATGGAAGGGAAAAGGAGGCATGGCAGCTGTTTGATAATATGTTGGATAATCATACTCCTCCTACATTCCAAGCTGTTAATTCAGATACTATTAGTGTAATGGTGAATGAGTGTTTCAAGCAGGGAAAGATTATGGAGGCTATGGAGGTTTTCAAGAAGGTCGGGAAGGGAGCAAAGTCTAGGCCTTTTGCCATGGATGTGGCAGGGTTTAATAACATGATCATTAGGCTTTGTGAGCTGGAGATGACAGAGGAGGCTGAGAATTACCTTGCTCAACTACAGGGGAAGTCATTGTCACCAGATGTTACAACTTACAGGACATTTATTGAGGCATACATGAAGGCAGAGAAGGTAAACGAGGTTCTTGAGAAGTATGCAAAGATGGCAGCAACCCACAGGGTTATTCCAGCATATGCTAATAAATGGTTCGAGTTTTTGATTGGAAAAGGGAAGGTAGTGGAATGTGTGCCAATACTGATGGTGATGGGTGAGGCAGAGATAAAACCTGATGCTACAACATATGAACTTGTGATTAGAGGCCTTTGCGAAATAGGTAATCTTGATACATGTTCTAGTGTAGTGGGTCAGATGATGGCTGTTGGTGTTGGTGTTACCCCTAAATTGAAAGAATTTCTGTTAGATGCCTTTGAAAAGGGAGGGTGCCGTGATGTAATTGAGAGAATTATAAATTCAAGATTTCCATTTTATTCACCTCCACGGCCATCGGGTCCATCCCATGTTCTACGACAGGCAGAGAAGTCTTGGCAGCCACCGTCAAGTGCACAAGTGCCTAAAGTAGGTGGAACTGCATCAGTTTCCCCACAATTCCCACCACAAACAAACACACAAATGCCATGGCAGGCATCAGGCCATCCTCAAATGTCATGGCAAAGTCAAACATCTACAGGCTGGCAAGCATCAATGGGCACTTCACAAAGTTCGTGGCAGGGGCAAGCATCAATAGGAACTTCTCAAAGTTCATGGCAGGGGCAAGCATCAATAGGAACTTCTCAAAGTTCATGGCAGGGGCAAGCATCAACACAAGCTCCTCAAGTGATGGGACAGAGCACGGCATTTGCAAGTGCTTCACAGATGTCTTGGCAGACATCTCCTCAATCCCATTGGCAAGAGCAAGCTTCAAGAAATACTCCTCAAATGTCATGGCAAGGATCAACTCCATCTCAAATGCCAGGGCAGTCATCATCAACAGAAACATATGGTAGACCATGGCAGACTTCTTTTGCTACTCAGCCTCCAGGACAAATGGCAGAATCTTCTCATTTCTCAGGGCAGACTTCAATGTACCACCCTGAAATGCGCGAGTCAGTACCTCAAGTGCCTGAACAAACCACACCGTATTCTGAGATTCCAGAGCAAGTAAGAATCCGTTCAATGGCAAAATAGACTCCTCAAATACAAGAACAAACAGAACGTGCAAATTGCAGGATTATACAAGCTAATTCTTAGGTGAGCTTCCAATTGTTATCATAATCCTATTTCTCTTGACCAAATTTAAAGGAAAAATTTTGTATTTGTCAATTGTGTTAGGGTAGAGTCATTTGATCATGTTTATGAATTATATTAGCAATATACACGTATTTATTTTTTCCATTGAACTAGCTACTCCTTTCAATAAAACTTCAGTGTAATTTTATTATACTAAATATAAATTCAAGAAGACGATGTATAACCAAAAAGACATGCAAGTTTTCTATAAAAATGTGATCTTTGCATTATTACAATGCCCTTTACTACCATATTCAAATTATTTTGATAGTATATTAAATCTAAACTGATATTTCTAGATTTTCTCTCTGAAAAAATTCAGAAAATTAATAAAATACAGGCACCAACAGAACCGCGCTCCAGGAACAACTAACTAAAAATATCGGGTTGATAACTAACTAAAATATCCAACTTACAGGAAAATAAGAAAAGGAATTCTGCGTTTATACATTAAGATGCTAATAGTACTTGATTGACATTCCTTGGAAGATTTTCTGGTGTAGAGATTGGGGGTAATGATCAAGAGGAAAAGGAATTCTGCGTTTATACATTAAGATGCTAATAATACTTGATTAACATTCCTTGGAAGATTTTCTGGTGGAGAGATTGGGGGTAATGATCAAGAGGCACCGAGAATCATGGAGGTCGTACCAGAGTTGCGGAGTGATCAGGAAATACCAATAATCAGGGAGGCTGAAGTACCAGAGATGCGGAGGAATCAGGAAGTACCAATAATACCAATAATCAGGGAGGCTGAAGTACCAGAGATGTGGAGGGATCAGGAAGTACCAATAATCAGGGAGGCTGAAGTACCAGAGATGCGGAGTAATCAGGAAGTACCAATAATCAGGGAGGCAGAAGTACTAGAGATGAGGAGTAATCAGGAAGTACCAATATTCAGGGTGGTTGAAGTACCAGAGGTGCCGAATGATCAGGAAGTACCAATAATCAGGGAGGCCGAAGTACTAGATATGCGGAGGAATCAAGGAGTACCAATAATCAGGGAGGCTGAAGTACCAGAGATGTGGAGTGATCAGGAAGTACCAATAATCAGGGAGGCGGAAGTACCAGACATGCGGAGTGATCATGAAGTACCAATAGTACCAATAATCAGGGAGGCTGAAGTACCAGAAATGTGGAGTGATCAGGAAGTACTAATAGTACCAATAATCAGGGAGGCTGAAGTACTAGAGATGCGGAGTGATCAGGAAGTACCAATAATCAGGGAGACTGAAGAAATATTTTGACATATGGTAAAACGTTACACGATGATTCAAAGATCAAAGAGGCAGAATGATCGTAAAGTTGCAAATCAGGATCATGAGGTACCAAATATTATGATTAAAGCACCTGAGAGGAATTTTAATGATCCTGACCATGCGGAAATTGCCGGTGATGTAGAAGTACCAGCTACGCCGACGGAGAATGATGCTATGGGGATAGAAGTATCAGAGACGCAGATTGTCGATCCTTTTTATCGAGAAGTTCCAAATGCTTATCAAATGGACGTACCACCATGGAAGCGTAGATTGCTATTATCTGAAGTATTTCGGCATAAGCTGAAACATAAATTGGGAATACAAATACGAAACACGACGGTTCAAGCATCAGAGAGGCAGAATGATGATGATGATCGTAAAGTTGCAAATCAGGATCAGAAGGTACCAAATATTATGATTAAAATGCCGGAGAGGAATTTTAATGATCCTGATCACGCAAAAATTGCCAGTGATGTAGATGTACCAGCTTCGGCGACGGAGAATGATGCTGATCCTGCGGTTACAGAGACGTCAGAGTTTACAGATGATATACCGGCGGCGATACAGAGAGATACTAATACTGCTGAAGTTTCCGATAACGATAATGTACCGGCCGAAAATTAGAAGTTGCATAATAATGCTGAGCCAGCGCCGGAGGTTGCAGATGATGATGCTCTGCTTCTGTATTTTCTTTCTACTAGACCTTCATGCTTTTGTCGCGTGTTTTAGATTTTTTTTTTTTTTGTCTTTCCTCGAATAAATTTGGTGCCATCAATTGTAACCAAAGTTCACGATTCTTTTCTTTTTACCTAGAATCTTATAATAATTTTGATGAGTTCTCGACGGATATGAATCAATACAAAAGGCTAAATAGTTATGTATATTTGCCATTTTTAGGCATTGATTGGTTTGGTCCAAGTTAATTCAATAAAAAATCTTTAGCTAATGTGTGTGTTGCATATTGGTTTTGATTATTATATATATGTATATATTTGTATAAATGAAAAATTTCGGCTCCCATTTTCACCACTTGTTAGAACAAAATTAGTTTACCATTAATCCTTTCTTCTATCCCACAGCTCCTACCTTTCTATCCTCTCCTCTCCTCTGTTCTCTCTCTCTCTCTCTCTCTCTCTCTGTTGTTAGAACAAAAAAGATCTGCCTTTCTTTCTCTTTCTGTTTCTGTTTCTGTTTCTGTTTCTCTCAGATGGGAGATTCCACGACGTCCACATCAACGTCGCATTTGTACGGCATTCTTGGACTTCCAAAATCTGCATCCATTGGGGATATTGCGAAAGCATACAAGTTTCTTGCCACGAGATGGAACTCTGAAAAGAATTCATCCAACAGAACCGAAGCAGAAGCCAAGATAAAATCCATTGAGGAAGCTTACAGGGTACGTAAAACATTTTTTCCTTTTCCTTTTCCTTTTCCTTTTTGTTTTTCTTATCAGAAACGATGATGTTAAAAAAGAATTTGGGATTCAGGTTCTTAGTGTTAAAAAGAGAGAAGAAGGAAACGGGGCCAATCATGATGGCACAAAATCACCTGAACGTTCGTCAAAAAATCATCATCACAAGAACAAATCATCAGAAAATATTGGACGATACGATGATTTCATCATTTCCAGCCCTTCTCTTATTTCGAGCACTAGCCGTCGGGTTACCCCAAATGGAACTCCGAGAGAATCATTGTCGAAGAGCTCTAGCCGGAGGAGCATCACGCCGACGTCTAGAGATTTCTTCTATTCACATTCTAGAAGCACTAGCGATATCAGTAATCCGGCATCCCCAAACACGCTTACAGACCCAGTCGCTTTATATAAAATGGCTAGCAAAAGAAACTCAACCCCCATCATATTCTCCCAATCCACTGTCAGAAAAACACCACCGCCGATCGAGAAGAAACTCGAATGCACGCTTGAGGAATTGTGGCATGGATGCGTGAAAGAGGTGACGATTACGAGAGAGGTCATTTCAAACGAAGGGTAATAATGCCCAAAACCTAATTTCTATTTTTCCCCAAATTAGATCCGTTCTTATTCATCATTATCACATCATCTCTTTCATTTTCTTTTTACTGTAACAACACAGGATATTCGTCGAAGAAGAAGAGAAGCTAAAGATTAGAATCAAACCTGGATGGAAAAAAGGAACAAAAATCACATTTGAAGGAAAAGGAGATGAGAAACCAGGAATGCATCCAGCTGATATAATATATGTAATTGAAGAGAAAAGGCATTCAATTTTCAAGAGAGAAGGAGATGATTTGGAGCTCGGAGTTAAGATTCCATTGGTTGAGGCATTGACGGGATGCACGCTACCGGTTCCACTCTTAGGAGGTGGAAAGATAAATCTCACTCTCGGAGATGAAATTATATTTCCAGGATATGAAAAAATCATTCATGGACAAGGCATGCCCTGTCGTAAAGAAGGATTCGCAAGTTCACCCACAACCACCTTCTCCAGAGGAGATCTCAGGCTCAGATTTCTCGTTATATTTCCTAGAGAATTGACTGATCAACAACGCTCCGATGTTGTCAGTATATTGCAACATTCATCTTGATCATCAAAACAAGAAGAAGAGTGAGACTGTGAGATACACAGAAACAAAGAAGAAAAATAAGAATTTAGATTTTCTGCAGAATTATTATATGTATGTATATGATGGTTAGCAATTAGAAAAGGGTATAACAATTTCCAAAATAGGTTTTGGAAAACTGTATATGTATTTTATATACATATATATATATATAATTAGAAATCTGGAGATGATGTGAAACTGGGAAAAAAGAAAAAGGAGAAAACAAAAACTGAGGCTCTGTTCTTGAAGATGATGATTCTAATATATAATATAATAGTAGTGAGTTGATTCTAATATATAATATAATAATAGTGAATTTAATTGTGATGAAAGTTCAATCTTTATATAATTTCTAATATAATTTATAAATGTAACTATTTAAAATTTGTAACTAAAGTTTTTTTTTCGGGGATCAATCTATTAATTTAGATATAAATTTGGCTTTTCCTCTCATAGTTAGTTTGATAAAAAAAATAATAGTAATAATAAATGTTCATGAAGATGGAATGATTTTAATGAATAACAGAAAATTAATAAAATACTAAAAAAAATAAAAAAAATATTCAGCTAAATAACAAACTGACTAACAAAGTTAACTGGGAAAAAGATTAAAATCTTGTGTACAAATAGGCGTACTAACCCTTGTGAACTCATGATTATGTTGAAAAATAATTAAATATTTGATAAAATTCATAAATTTGATTTTTATAAATGAATATGAATTTTAAAGAAAAATGAAATAATAAGAATTATAAAAAAAAAAATAAGTAAGATAAAAAAATCTAATAATTTCTTTTTACGAGTTTAATATTATATAAAAAATAAAAAAAATCTGAAAAATACTAAAAAAATTTGTTACAAAATATCTAAATATCTTAACAGAAATTCCGATTTATCAGTAGAACTTGCCTTTAAGAGATTCTCTCTGCTTGACTTGAGACTTGCAGTGAGAGAACTCATGGCTTATAAATCAAAATCGCAGAATGATGATTCTGATAAGGAGATTTTATTAGCACTAGAAGCTACAAGCCGGAATAATCCTAATAAGAAGGTTGCGGATGAGAAGCAGCTGATGATGGTTGACATTACTGATGCAAAGGTTGACAATGCTGATGCAAAGGTTACAGATGATGATGATGTTTCGGAATTTCAGAGCCTGGGGGGCGGTGATTCGGAGGCTTCCTATTATTTTGATGCACCGGGGAAGCGGTTGGGTGATGCGGAGGTTTCCAATCGTGATGTACTGAAGAAGCAGCTGAATGCCGCTGATGCGACAGCGGCGCCGGAGATGGAACATTTTTCAAAGGTTGATAAAATTCTGCGTCATATGGTATTTTCTCTGTCCAAAAGTGTTTACCAGTTTCAATTAGATTCAATGGACTATGCTTATCTAGCTTACCGCTGGTGTGCGGTTCCAGTAAGTCTAACATACATGAGCCAATGGATTTTGTTCGTTTTTATTTTAAGTGAACTGACTTTCTGTTTTACTTTGTGTTCTTGTAATTATTCTGAATTCTTCAAGCTATTGTATATATATCTCTGGTGTCTCAATGCTACTTGAAAGGGAATTCCTTGTAGAAATGTGATCAGTGTTTAATTGGATTGCATTTTTTTTATTTGCCTTCTTCTCCAGAAGGAAAGAGGTTATTCGTTAGTTATTATTAGATAAGAGCTTTAAAATTAGGTCTCCCATTGATGTGACTAGAAGACGGATTTTGGTACTAAGGACAAAAGGAAAGCTTATCTTTCATTGTATGCTGCTGTGTAAAGTTAGATTTTATAGTATGCTTCAGAGATCAGCCTTTGTCTGATTCTTATTGTCTCTCTAAGGTTCTTTTGGACCTGAATTCAGAGTATAATTCCTTGTGATGCTGATACTTGCAGATAGTGGCACCCATAAATGCTATGCTGTTATCAATTTTGGAGTCCATAGTTGGAGGTGGAGTATTCTTTGCTCTGTTCTTCGCTGTTCTTGTAAGCATTTATTTTGTTGCACTACCAGTACTTGTGTGTCTCACTACAGCGAAGATTGCTGTTTTCCTTTCCAAAGGTAAATCTTGTAGATTCTATTTCTATTCCTCTTTCTGTATCTAACGTACATACAAACACACACTCCCCGCCTACAACTCTTACCTTTACATATTAAGAGTGCTAATACAGTTTTCTCATTCGGTCCAGAATTACCAACGATCTTATGGAATTGGTCGATTAAGACATCATCTCGTGCTTCTTCAGCGAAGAATGTTGTTTTCATTGCCAAAGGTAAATCTTGTAGATTCTATTTCTATTCCCCTTTCTGTATCCAACGTACATACACACGCGCACTCCCCGCCTACAACTCTACATTTCTTACCTTTACATATTAAGAGTGCTAAGACAGTTTCCTCATTCGGTCCAGATATGCCAATAGTCATATGGAATTGGTCGATGAAGACATCAGCTCAGGCTACAAATCTATTTGTAGCTCAGGCTACAAATCTATTTGTGGGACGCATCCATCATTCATCCAAGAATCATTCCTACATGTAGTCGGTCAGCTACTGTAGATATTTGGCTGAAGACATATCGTGCGTATACTTCATTTTGTAGTGCGTTGTTGTTAAAAGCATCCATATGATCGATCATATGATACCTGTCATTGGAGCTATTGTTTGCTTATAATGACGTAGGGGAATGAAATGTACAGCTGCACATATGTTTTGCATCTTTGGTGCTCTAACATTGCTCATAGATAACATCCCTGAATAAAAAATACTTGAACATAATGAATAGAATGATGTTTTTTTCTTTTCATTATTTCTGCTCTGAATGTATGTATATCATATTGCTGCAACAACTGCTAACTTTAATTGCTAGTGTAAAAGGTATTAGTAGCAGTAGGATAGACCACCGAAATTATATTTCAGAAATAATGCTTTCAAGCAAGAATGTCAAAAACCTTACAACAGGATTCAAAAAAATGTACTAGAATAGTAAAATTTTAAAAAATTATTTAGGGGTTGACATGATATTTATCTCGGTGTTAGTGTTTTCTCTCTCATCATATGCAAGTTTTGTTCCTTCCCAACCTAAATCCTCTGAGTCCTTTTTAGTTATTAAAGGACCAGAGCCCTTATAAACAAGATCTATACATTCTACATCATCAAAATGAACAAAGTTCGCAGAATTGCAGCTCTACTCTATCAAATGCTCTACAACAAACTCTAGGCATAAAGAGGAGGGAATACAAGGGGTGAAAAATAGTACCCTTTTCTTAATACCTGAAGTGACAGAACAGTTCAAAATTCCATCAATTTTGATGTGAGGTTCAGCAAAGGCTCCAAAGCACTCGGAGCAAACTTCCGTGCAAATAGGTAACAGATACTTGTCCTTATCGTATTGTAAGAACATGTTGTGCCATTGTTCCTAATTGATTGAATAAATCCTTCTGTAATATTAACTGCAGTGAAGGTCGCTGGGTGTGGCCCTCCAAGTGACCAGTCAACATAAGTCACTGAACGATTCGAATTCATCGGACCATAGAACATATTAATAAAAGTTGGAAGATAGTGCTCATCTGGATAGCAGGCTGGCCTGCAATGTTTCCTGAAGATTTTATAGTATTTTGTGTCACCAACTATAATAGCAGCCAGTGCACGGTTCAGCTCAAACCATTGTGACCCTTTCCTCCAATCTGGAAGCCTGATATCCGGTTTCATACGACGGTTGTATCGACCTCGCCCGTAACGAGATGGATCGTCATATGACTCAACAAAACTATGCTCAGATCTAGTGAGATAAGCATAGACAGTTCTGAAATTATAAACTGGTATGCAGCTTTCCGAGAGGAGAACAAAGCGCTCATTAGAGAAGTCTAGCAGGGCGTTGCCTAAAAGCCTCTTTTCTGCATCAACAAGAGATACTGTTCCCCATTCAACATGCTGAAAGGGAACAAACAAACAAACAAATTAGAAAATTACAGAGACACAAGAATATCTTGAAAAGTTACAAAAAGCTATGAGCAGCAAGCTCAATGAGAAGAAGAATACAAAATACAAAATGCAATAGTTGTATCCTTATAACAAGCTCATAAAACACCCACATGTACAGTGTAATTATCTCGCTTTCTTACGAGAAATTCCAAATACTTTCATATCAATTAAGTTACATTTTGTCAAAATCACTATGTAAATTTGTGCAATTTTAATCAGGGAAAGACTAATCTTAATGGCTGATCACACCATTTTTTTCAACATAATCTGTTGTCACATTTCCTAATCTAGCTTACCAGTTTCACTTTAGTGACAGGTTTTGACTTTGAATCTCAAGAACATCAAACAACAAACTAAGTAAGGATTACAAAAATTCGTCACAAACCCAAGAAAATTCAGATTGCGAGGAACAAAAAGAAACTTTTAGCCAATAAAAGCAACAGTTGTTCTAGTTCTCATCCTATTATCAGATTCAACAGAAACATAATTACCTAAAGAATTCAGCTTAATGTGAGATATATATATATATATATATATATATATGATCAAGAAAAAGCACATTGTAAGGAACAATAACATTTTCAATCTCCAAGCATAAGTTTCTTGCAAATGATGGAATTCTTTGACCGGTGTCAGGTTGCTGCCTTCACAAGTTAACATGCAAAAAAAACCTCTCAAACCATAGGGATTAGAATCTCTAAAAAAGTTATTAAAAAAGAAAACCATTGCTTCTAATTCAAGCAGACTTGTCTGTAGTGAAACCTCAAACAATAAAACGTGTTCTTTACTTCACTAATCACAATAATCCACAATCGACAGCTTTCACAAGAAAATAAACATATCAAGAATGTCTTTTCAAGAAACAGAAAAAATGGTACCTGAGTCGGGATTTGTCGCCCAAAAAATGGTGAAGAATTAGTCACATTGAGCACATATCCTGGTTCAGTATGCACATAAATGGAGTACTTATTCTTGTTCTCCCCTCTAAAAAATCTTTCCCACAATGGCAATAATGGCAATGGCCCTCTTGTCAAGAACAAAAATGCCACTTTAGGAACCCTATCAAATGGATACTCATCCTGCTTAGGAACCAATGAAGCCCTCCAGAATAATTCTTCATCTGACATACTGTGAGTCAAATTTTTTGGAGTAATAAAGCTTTTCATACTCAAACAATCCTCTTTTTCACATTTACTTATCAGAATTGTGCAATTTTCGCCATCAAATTTTGTGATACGAGTCGGATAAAATTCTTCCGATTGAAAAAAATACCTATCAATGTGAGAACTTGAAGCTAACCCAATTACCATCCCTACTACAAAAATAATCAACACTGAAAGAACCCTTAACAGACTTATCGAAGAATCCTTTGTTACTGATGCCGACAACCTACTATCAAAATCCTCTTTCTCCCCTCTATTATTACCCCTATTCATCTTCTTCTTCTTCTCCACCAGCTGAATTTTCTACTCTTCCTCCTTCACCCAACCGGATCGGACCCAAAAATGGATCATATGAAAAAACGAAGTAAAAAGACTTTTGCTCCCAAAAGATCAAAATTTCCAGTTCAACTTCAAATTTAAAGGACCAGATGGAAACAGAGTTGGGATTTGACTAGTGATTACAATAAATAATCACATGGAGTAAACTGGAAATGTGGATCATCCTGCCACAAAAAAAAAAAAAAAAAAAAAAAAAAATTGAGTTTTCTGTACTGATTTAGATTTCTATTATCTTGAGGGAGAGAAATGTAAAGGAAGTGCTCTGTGAATATCGCCGGCCGGCGATAATTAATGTGAGGGGATGCGAGCCGTTTAAGCTGTTGAGAACCTTTGACTGTAATGCTTTTTTTCGGCTATTAAACCAGTCCTTCGTTTTCATTTCCTATACGAAAAGAAAAAAATAAAAAAAGTAAAAGAATTTTGTTCGAATTAGGATCTGAGATTCCATGGCCCATCTCTTAATCCTTTGTTTTCTTTTGTTTTTATTATACAATTGAGTTCTTTTATAGAATTGAGTTTTAGAAACTAACCATTTAAGACATTTAAATTTATAAATTATAAAAAAATATAATTATTTTTATGTCACGATTTGAACTTTTACTATTTGGGCCAAATAAAGCCCATGAATGTTTGATCAATTAATTTCATAAATTATATAAAAATATTTTTAAAATTTTATGTATTTATTATGTTTTTAACTTAAAAAAAATTAAAATAAAGAAAGGGAGGGGCAATAAGGAAATAAAAGGGGAAAATATGGGTATAAAAATAAAAAGCGAATTATAAAATTCAAAACAATTTGGTGGTGCAATTATTTTGACTACCAAAATTAGCAAAGGAGTTTTGGACCATACAATACCAATCATTTAACAAATTGCTATATTTTTCTATTTTTTTTCTTCTTTTGTTTTTGTTATTTGTTATTCGTCAAATCCATTACTATTTTCCTTTGATAATTTATTGCCTCTTTAATAACACCAAAAGCGACTTCACTATTCAATCAAAATTAATTAATTAATTAATTCATCCTTACATAATTTTTAATCATAAAATCACTATTTTAATATTATGAATACATAAAAATATTAAATATTTTATAAAAATACGTATTTTTTAATACAAATTGAAAGGGTTATTATCAATTTTATTTCTTGAAGTTGAAATTTTACTTAATATTATTTTAATTTTGACATCAATAATAAATTTTTTTTAAATGGCTATTATATATCTTTAATATCCAAAACAAAAGGACAAAAACCACTACATGTGACATGACGTGACACTACACATGGCACATTAATGATATATCAAACCTAAAATAAAGTGAAAAAATGTAAACAATTTCACAAAAATAATATATATATATATATTATATACCAAAATTAGAACACGTTTAATTAATAAAAAATCTCAATAAAAACAAATTTTTAATTTTATTTATTTATATCTGTTGTTATCTATTGTTAATTAAATAAGATCAAATGGAATAACATTATCCTTTATTAAATATAGAAGCCGTGGCGGCAACATACACTAGTTTCATAATTATCCTTCATTTGTTGACTTTTGTTATTTAATGATTAAATATTTCAATTTATTCTTTAAACTTATTTAAATAAATTTAAATATTATCCAAGAAAATGTTTAACTTAATTATTACTCATAATTACCATTAATATTCAACTCTTAATTTCATATATTATTTATTATACATAAACTCATAAATACTTTTAAACTTGAAATTAAATTATATTAAACATCAAAAATTAAGAAATTAAGAAAATATCACATCTTAAATTTTTATATAAATATTTAAATTTATTTTTATGTATCATTACGTATTTATATATATATTTTTATTATGAAATAAAATATCGCTGCCCTTTTATTTATTAACTGATAAAAATCTTTATGTAAAATAGAATTATTGAATTTTTGGATGCTTCCTTTTTGTGCATGGACAGCTGGAATTTGAATACTATAAAAAATTCAAAGGAATATGGCTGATGCAAATGTGGCTGCACAAGCAACGCTTTGACATAAACACGTATTAGTTTGCGTAAATTACTTAGCAAACAAGAATGGTATATATATATATATATTTTTTATATTTTATATTTTTTATAAATATTTATAATATTTTATTCCACATAAAAAAATTATATATATATATATTACAGTTCATAAATATAAAGTCAGCATTTAAAACTTAAATAGAAAGTAATAATAATAATAATAAAGATATTTTTCTTCCCGCCTTTCTCAGGCATATACAGTCTAAAGGCGGGGACACGTGGAACATAATCAGACGGATAGATAGCCGACCGGCTACTGGCTTCGACCAAGTACAGTGGTAGATCGTGCCTACACCACTTAGAAACTGCCACGTTGCCGATCCACTTTTTTCATTTTTAAATTAAAATGTTTCAAATATATATATATATATTGTCAAAATGTAAAAAAAATAAAAATATAAGTATATAAGTGATATAAATAAAATAAAATAATTTGAATTCAGATTAAGGATATAAAAAGAAAACATGTCCCACTATTATAAGTATCTCAGATTTTACAAATTAACACTGCCCCTTCCACGGGGTGCTTGCCTACCTATTTTTGTTTTTTTGTTGTTTTTTTTTTTTTTTTTAATTTCCATGGATCACGTTTTCTATTATTTCACATATCACATTTATGATTCCCTTCTTCCTTCGCATTGAATTGTTTGAGTCCAGAGGTTAAGGTTTCTCTCTTTCTTTCTTTTCTTTTTTTTTTCTCTCTCTCTCTCTCTCTCTTTCATTCGCTCTCTCTATCTCTAGACTTTTGCGAAGAATCTCGCGGTGTTTCAGAGATATAGCAAGGGGAGGAGGAGGAGGAGAGAGAGATCACGGAATTCTCCCCGGTGGTTTTGTTTTCCTTGGGGAGGAAGAGAGAAGGAAGAAAAAACCATGGAAGGTGATATAGAGAATGAAGCTGGTGGAGAAGGAGGAAGAAGTCCTGCGTGGGACGAGAAGGAAGAGGAGGATATGAATTTGAGTCATACTTCTTTGCCTTCTGTTAGAGATGATGAAGAATTTAGTACGATCCGTCAGCCGCTTCTCAGAAGCAGAATTAATACGACCTCGCAAATTGCTATAGTTGGTGCCAATCTTTCTCCGATCGAAAGCCTGGATTATGAGTATGATGATTTATTTTTTATTTTCTATTGAATTCTGTGATCAAATGAAAATTAATATGCTTCTACTTTATAATGAAGTTATGCTACACAACAAAACTCCTTCGCTCTCAAATTTTTTTTTGTTGAAAAATGGAAAGTTACAGTTCTGTTTCTTAGTTAATTTGGATTTTGAGGCTCTTAGGAAATTCTGTTCAGATATCATATAGCGTATAGAAGCGTGAGAGATTTATTTTACATTTGGAAGTTTTCTTATCTTCTTTAATTCAGTAGTATTTATTTCCTTTGGCGCTGAAAAAGTTGGCAATGATTTTAGATATGAGTGTGTGAAACCTTTTTTTTTTTATTTTTTTATTATTATTTAAAAATTAAATAAAGCGATTCAAACTAATACTTTTTGTGATCTATAGTTTGCTGATTGCCAGCTATGACTCCTGAGTATTTATTAATTTGATTTGATTTGATTTGATTGTGCGATTTTATTTAGTTTTTAAATACTCAGTAAATTTCATTTTCTGCAGGATTATTGAAAATGAACTTTTTAAGCAAGATTGGAGATCTAGGAAAAAGGTTCAGATATATCAATATGTTTTTCTCAAGTGGACACTTGCTCTTCTCATTGGATTGAGCACTGGTCTTGTTGGTTTCTTCAATAATATTGCGGTGGAAAATATTGCTGGTTTCAAGCTCCTACTTGTAAATGATCTAATGAGAGAGCGCAGGTGTGCACAATCTTCTCCCTGTATCTCGTTAGCAGAATTTTGTTTTTAAATAGTTTTAATTAATAAAGGGATTATGTTTCATATGAAACTCTCGAATCTGAGTTTGTTTTCTCTGTTGACATTCTTGATTTAATGACGATTGATATAAAATTGAGATTATGTCATTTTTGGAGTAAGTATGAAGTGAATTATATTCCAGTGCAGGTACTTTGTAGCCTTTGCTGCATATGCAAGCATGAGTATGTTTCTTGCAACTTGTGCTGCAGTTCTGTGTGCTTTTGTAGCCCCAGCAGCAGCAGGTTCTGGAATACCTGAAGTGAAAGCCTATTTAAATGGTGTGGATGCTCATTCTATCTTGGCTCCAAGTACCCTATTGGTGAAGGTTGGTAAAAAGATGTTCCTTGATGCTCTTTCTTCTCTTATGCTAATCCTTTCTATCCTTACCTGACTCCATAAGAATTGGAAAAAGCAGGACAGATAGGGAAAAAATAAGTAATGACAAATATAACCACAAATATCCACTTCAGGAATATATTGGGTATGAACAGGTGCACAAAGATTAAAAGCATGAGACAAGTTTAGTTGGGTAAAGTCCTTTCTGATTCCTTAGTGATCTTAGAATCACCAAATCTTTCAAAGGAGCAAAACTGATATGTTCTTTTAGGTGTCCAGATTCCCCTTGAATTTGAAATTTTGCTGTGAGGATGATTCAGATGCATATAAGGATTTCTCTTTTTAAAAGTCTTAACTGAAACTTAACTGTTGGCAGATATTTGGTTCTGTTTTCGGAGTTGCTGCTGGATTTGTTGTGGGCAAGGAAGGACCTATGGTACACACTGGTGCTTGTATTGCCAACTTGCTTGGTCAGGGTGGTTCACGCAAATATCATTTGACTTGGAAATGGTTGAGATACTTCAAAAATGACAGGGATAGGAGAGATTTAATCACCTGCGGGGCTGCTGCTGGTGTTGCAGCTGCTTTCCGGGCCCCAGTTGGTGGTGTCCTTTTTTCCCTTGAAGAAGCAGCAACATGGTTCTCTCTCTAACTCCTGTATATATGCACCTGTCCTTACATGTTCACATGCATATACATGTTTCAATTGCTGCTGTCTTTTCAATTTATAGGAGTCAATACCAATGCAGTTTAACTCATAATAAGAACAAGAAAAATGAATTCTCCAACAGTAGTCTGGAACATATTTTACCTTGCGTCTTTATGAAACATTAGTGTGGGGGTAAGATCATTAACTTTACTATTCCTTGTTATAACCAAAGTGAACTTCACTTCCCAGAAATATTTTATACTTCATTTCAGTGTTCAGGGCCTATTTTCTGTTTCTCCTGGTTTTTTAAGTGGCAGGAAAAGTGTGCTTTAAGAAAAGCTATTCTAAAGAACTAAGCTATCAGAGTAGTTTCTTAAAGAAATTGAACTCCACTAGGGCATCCAGTTTCAATTTTAACACCAGTCCTTGGTTGCCTGAAGATGTTTCTGCTATAAGCAATTTCTTTATGTCCTTCTGTTGCAGGTGGAGGAGTGCTCTCTTGTGGAGGACCTTTTTCACCACTGCCGTAGTTGCTGTAGTCTTGAGGGGTTTCATACAATTCTGTCGAAGTGGAAAATGTGGGCTTTTTGGCCAAGGAGGTTTAATAATGTTTGATGTCAGCTCTGCTGCGCCTATTTACAACACCAAAGACCTCCTTGCAGTTTTATTTATTGGAATTCTTGGAGGTGTGCTTGGGAGCCTCTATAACTACTTCGTGGACAAGGTTCTTCGAACTTATAGTATCATTAATGAGTACGTCTCTTGATCTCTTTCCAAAGAATATAATTAATGGTGTATTCACCCCAATAAAAATGCTTCTGAGTGCAAAATAAGTATGTGGGCGCATAGAGTATGTGCTATCCCATTGTTTTCTCCAACCATAGGAAACTTCAAATCACTATAACTGTTCAGGAATTACTATTGTTTGTTTACCTATGTGCTTTATATGCTGTGTCTCTGCAAACTGTTGTATTTGCTGCTTAAAACTACCATGTTATCCAAAAAGCAGGTATACGTTTGAATGAGGCGACTTAATGGGAAGATGTTGAATTTTGAACTAAAGATTTCTCCTTAAGATATTAATTCTTTGATTTATCTTGTAATCTGTCTAATGAAATAAATGTTGTCAGTTTAGGACAAAAGAGCAAATTAGGAAATTGTTAAGATTTATGGAAACATGACATAAAAATAGTGGGGACTACCAGTTCTTTAATTATTTCTTTTCTATCTCTTTCATATTTTAGCATAGGGTTTACAATGTAGATTAAAGTGTTAATTATTCTGTTCAGTTTGCAAGAATGATAAGTATATTGGATTTAGCATAGAAAATTTTGACAGGAAAGAATACTTCTCTATGTTCATTACTTCTTCAGTTCCCTAATTCAATATTTCATACTTGTACTATCAACTATTTGTTGTTTGCTTGTTATATTAATATTCCAAGTACCCTTCAAGTGTGACTTTGGACTCTGGGATTTAGATATGGGTTCATTTTGGTCTCATTGGTCTTTGATGATGAATTGCAGGAGAAGTCCAGCTTTCAAAGTTCTACTGGTTGTCTGTATCTCTCTTCTGACATGTTGTTGCTCTTATGGCCTCCCTTGGTTTGCAACATGTACCCCATGTCCAATTGGAGTCGATGAATGCCCAGGAAAAAATGGATCTGGAGACTATAAAATTTTCCATTGTCCACCAGGACACTTTAATGACCTTGCTTCCCTTTTCCTTAACACCAATGATGACACCATCCGCAAGTTATTTAATTCCAAGTTGGAGCATGAATTTTATCTTTCTACACTTCTTATTTTCTTTGTTGCTGTATACTTTCTTGGTATTGTCACTTATGGAATTGCTGTTCCATCTGGGCTCTTCATCCCTGTCATTCTAGCTGGAGCTTCGTATGGACGCCTTGTTGGGAACTTATTGGGGTCTATTTCCAGTCTTGACGTTGGTCTTTTTGCTGTTCTTGGAGCTGCATCCTTCCTTGGTGGTACAATGAGAATGACGGTTTCACTTTGTGTCATACTTCTTGAACTTACCAATGATCTGTTGATGCTGCCATTGATCATGCTTGTTCTCCTAATTTCCAAATCTGTGGCTGATTTCTTTAATAAAGGTGTTTATGATCAAATTGTAAAAATGAAGGGTCTACCTTTCCTGGAAGCCCATGCTGAACCATACATGAAGCATTTGGTAGCAGGAGATGTTTGTTCCGGTCCTCTGATATCTTTTTCTGGTGTTGAAAAAGTGGGTAATATAATGCATGCTTTAAGATATACTCGGCATAATGGATTCCCAGTGATTGACGAGCCACCATTTTCAGATTCACCAGAATTGTGTGGCATGGTTTTGAGGTCTCATTTACTTGTTCTTCTGGATGGAAAGAGCTTCTCAAAGCGAAGGATTTTGACACAATCACAAATTTTAAATAGGTTTCATGCTTTTGATTTTGCTAAGTCCGGATCAGGAAAGGGGCTTAAATTTGAGGATCTAAATATCAGCGAGGAGGAAATGGAGATGTATGTTGATCTACATCCAGTTACTAATACATCTCCATACACTGTAGTTGAGTCTATGTCTCTTGCTAAAGCTGCAGTTCTGTTCCATGCTCTTGGTCTTAGACACTTGTGTGTTGTTCCAAAGACTCCTGGGGTAAGATTTTCTATTATGGACTTTGGTTTACATGAGAGAAAAGATAAAAGCAAATCCCGGTGTTTTTGTTCCCAAAAGTAGTCAAGGAATTGTTTCCGCAAACAAATTCATAATCTCTGTTCTACAATTTTTGGAAAGCAAGATAGCCTAAAATCCAAGGGAAAAGAGAAGTAGAAGGCATTGTAATGATGACACACTTCAATAGAAATAGTCTTTTCTTTTGCATCTCTATTATTTTATTTCTCAAATATTCTGCTCTATGAAATTCTAACAATTTTTTGTTATGTTTTGCAGAGGCCACCCATAGTTGGAATATTGACAAGGCATGACTTTATGCCCGAGCATATAATAGGATTATATCCACACGTTATTCTTCCCAAGTAAAGAGGTGAAGCTGCACTGGTAAGCGAACTAGTCCTTAAGCGGCACTTCTTAGGTCTCGTCTTATATTGCTACCTTCTGCTTCTGTCATTTCATTGTTACCAAACATATTAGGATACCTTCTACTTCTGTCATTTCATTGTTACCAAACATATTAGGATACCTTCTACTTCTGTCATTTCATTGTTACCAAACATGTTAGGATGATTTTTTTCCTTCTTTTCTCAATGATTGATTAGAAGTGACACAGGAACTATAGGATAGGCAGCTCTTAACTTATATATTGCCTCAAGGCAAATGCTAACAATTTGTTGCTATAATATACTCTGCAGAGACTGCCAATATCTGGATATTAATTCAGCATGAAGTTACCCGCAAGCATGTCCTCTTTAAAGGTTATGATGTCTTCACATCGTTCACCACCATTAATCAGGAACACTTTGGCACAGACATGCAAACTAGGCCTTGAACACCATTATTGAAGTCATTCCCTTGCTTGTTGATAAAAGTATGTTAGTTAGACCCCAAAGGCTATTTTGATTGGAAGTGATAAGTATAGAAACCAATTCCTTGTGCTTCAGCCCTTATTGATGTAAAGTTTTAGGTCTGAAGCTAATATTATCTGCAGATGTATTGTTTTCAGGGGGGAGAGGAATACTGTTTATTGGGAGTTTTAAGTGTATCATTGTCAATCTTTTTTATTCTTTTCTATGTATCTGTTTTATTAGGTGTGGCTTCTTTATATATCGCGATATACAAATAATAAATGCTTTTAGCGAGCCATCTTGAATTGTGTTAGTTGTAAAACCCAAAATCAATCTTGTTCACAAAGACGAACATTTCATAAAAGTGCATGATGAAGTTGTTAGTCCAAACTCTGCTGCGAGTGAATTTCCTTTATTTTTCATGCTACCATGATATTGATAATCATTATTCACAGCACACAATTATCACGGCATTGTTAAATCAACTGTTTTTTTCTTCTTTGCAGTTGAGTTTTGTTTAACAGTAAATCCTGCTCCACACAATTTTTTTTTAGTGAGTGTTTGTCCAAGAGCCAAATTGAACCAGAAGTGGGATGGAAAACTACTTTGAGATGAATAAAGTGAACATATATAGGTATATATATATATATATATATATATATATAGCATTATATACAAACAGATAAGACCGCAAGTTTCTCTGTACAGTAACATCAGTGTATAAATCATAACCTGTACAATGATAGTGACTACATTTTTTTTTTTTATAACAAATGAGGAAGGCCTAAATTCCTAAATTTAAGTTTTCATTGTCTGTGTCACCAAAGAAGAAGATCAAAGTTCGACAAAGTGAACCACTTTCTAGGACCTGCCTTCATTGCTTTCCCCCAACTATTGATACGTTTCTTCTTCATAAATTATTTACCTTCTATTGCGTTGATCTGGTTCTCTTTGAACGGTCCAGATTCATGTAATAATTTCATGACTTGATGAACCTGCACAAGGATTCAAATATACACAGATCAACAAATGAACTGTATCTCTGAATGTATAATTCTCTAATAGAAAGACACAAAACAATCGCCAACATGAAGAAGATACATACATACATATATATATATATATATATATATATATATATATATATATATATATATATATGTTTTTTTTTTTTGAAGTTACCTGGGATGTTTCTCGTTCCAAGAATTCTGCTATCACATCCTTAAAGTCTTCATCCAGTATATAATGAGAGCTATAAGTAGTAACAGGGAGGTACCCTCTCTGAATTTTATGCTCTCCCTGAGCCCCAGCCTCTACTTTGTCAAGATTAAGTTCAATTGCTGCTTCTATTGCCTGAAACATAAAAAATATGACAACAACAATTAGGTATCGGGTAGCTGTCTTCTTTTTTACTTTATCCCACAAGATGAGACATCCAACAATGCTGATAGAAAACACTTTTAGAGAAGAATTCTACAGATTTTATAGCCGAAAGGCGAAAGATAAAAGACACAATAAGGTAAACACAAATTTTACGTGGAAATATAAAATCTATAGTGACTTGGTCCACACCATGGCTGCTCTGCCGTGCAACCCCACGAGGTTAGTAGTGGGCTATAGTTTCAACCCTCTCGGCCCTCAACCTCTGCTTCACTACAAACTTCTAGGCTAGTTAATCCGAGTTATAATCTCTAACAACAAAAATAAAACTTTATCAAATACCTGGTAATAGCAAGCTTCAAAGTGCAAGCACGGATAATATGTATCCGGGAGGCAACCCCATAGGCGGCCATACAATGTATCTCCCCCAATTAGGTTGAGAGCACCAGCTACAAGTTCATCCCCTTCTTCAGCAGCAATAAGGAGAACTTTATCACCCAGCTTTGAACCCACATTGTGAAAGAAATCTCTGGTTAGGTAAGCAGTACCCCACCTATGGCAGATTTCAACAGGCCAAAAAGTCAGAAATCCCTGGTTGGACATGAATTTTTAGCTACAGAAATCAAGAAAAAGAATTGCTAACTTGTTATCTGTTGTGTTTCTGTAGAACTGATAGAAGGTATCCCAATGCTTAGCCTGCAGGAAATTTTTTTGCAATAAATCTCTATAATTCAACAAGGGCCTAAGAAAAGCAATGATAAAATGCAAAGTATTAGAATTCAAAAATCAATGTGAAATGGCAAGTTATAGCTCTGCAGAGACAAGGAAACTATTTCGAGTTATTTTTAGATGTTTTAACTCCCCCCAAATACACATGGAGCTTTAAAATACAAGAAGAGACTAACAATGGCGTATGATACTTTCCATTCTCTCTTTCTATCTCTCAAAAAATATTAACCTTGGAAATTTTGTGCTTGACTTAGTTAAGATGCTTATTGTAAAAGAAGATAACACATGGAGCCAAAACAAGTCAAATTTAACCACAAGAAGGAAAGAATCATGCACTCTGCACAATGCAGAATTTCTCTGCCTCATTTACCATATGTAACAAAATGAAAATTTATGAAGTACCTTGATTTCATCCCCTCTGAGGCGTTTCATTGTCAAATTTTGAGCAGAAATCTGCATGAAGATAAATATAGTGTCCACAGTATGAGGAATGGTGTTTACGAATGTCAATGATGGATCCACCTTGTGGAATCAGAATTCCCCACAATGCAAGAGTGACAGATGAGAAAAGATATGAAAGATCTTCCCATAATTATGACCATATACCACTATTTATCATGAAATTTATAACTAAAGAAAAAATGCCAACCTTCTTGCGCTCATGACGAATACCTTTCCTTCTGCTATGCTTCATATCCATCAAGAACTCATCAAAACTGGCACAACATTCATAACCAGATTAGGTAGGGAATATGAGAAGGAAAAAAAGAAAGTTTGACCAAGGTGATGCTTTTATGAATTTGATGTCACCATAACTGAGATTATAATCTGGAACTTACCTTTTGTAATTACGATTTTTCCAGTGGTACTGCATTCCAATCCTTTGAAGGAAACCTTTCTCCTTCAACTTGTCCCACTCACTTGCAGAGGGAAATGTAATGTGAAGTGATGAAACTTGGAACTGTTAAAACACAAAATTTTGGATTTTGTCAAAGTTGGAAAAATTAACATAAGTCATAAAAAATATTCCACAACATAATATTTCTTTAGGGATAAAAAGGAACCAAATGATTCAGTTATAAAAGAACAACTATGGAGCTCCTGATTAATTTTTTCTTCCCCCAACATACTGAAGCATCGCAAGATAGAGAAGATTACTAAATATGTCAAACATGACCACTTATTACCTTCTTAGCCAGATCCTTCATTGAAGATACTAAAATATCAAAGACTTCATCTCTGTATAAAGTATTACGGACTAAGATCCTTGGACCTGTGACTGGAGTGAAAGGTACAGAGCATTGTAGCTTTGGATAGTATCGTGAACCGTAACTATAGTAGGCATTAGCCCAGGAATGATCAAATACATATTCACCATAAGAATGACTGCATGATAGATGAGAAAACATAACACAAGTAAAACTCACAGCATTACTAATCAAATTAAAAGTCATTCTGTTCAAAGAAGATGTAGAAACCTTTTCAGATAGAGAGGAACAACACCTAAAATATTGCTGTGTTCATCTCGTGCAACTATATGCTGTGGTTGCCAGCCTGTTTCCTGAAATATTAACATATAAGTCATGGCTAAATCATGAATGCCTCAAAACTGATACAAAAGTATATCTCTTGTTAAAAGTGAAAGCAAGGGAATTTGTTAACTTTACAAAACCATTATTGATCATTTTCTTGATCAGATAAGGCAGGACTATGGAAGAAAATCTTTGACAGCAACTCATAAACCAAAAGGGAGGGGGAATTTACAAAAGAACAATGGAACCTAAGTGAATATTGATTACTTTAACTGCAGAACGAGACTCCTCCAAGCTTGACAGAAATCCATGGGTAATGAATGGATTAAATTGCTCAGAACCTGAAGCATCAAAACAACATTCATCCCATTCATTTGCTGGAACTTCTGAAATTGAGGAAACAACTGAAACTGATATACTTTTCACTTTCCCTAAATCTGTCGCATCTCCCTATCACACATATCACAATGGAAGAATGTTAGAATGCAGGGAAGAAAGGACAAACTAAGAGAAGCTGTTCTCTTTACAGGGTACCAAGAGAAGAAAAACACCTCTGAGCCAGACTCTTTCAAAGTGAAATTTCCAAGTTCAAGAGACATTCCAGAAGGCTCGGCGGCCTTCCTTCGTTGCCAGAAAAGTGCATGTATCTTAAATGCAGAATCAGATTTTGGGATGCATTTTCTGAATGATGAATATCGCTGCACAGGTGGAAAACGTCTTTTTTCACTGTGCTGACAGAACAAGTTAACTAGCTTCGCAGACTTTCTGACAAATAAATAGAGATCAACTGCAAGAGTTGCACAATAAAATTTCCCACTAAAATGGTGGTTTTTCCTTTCCTAAGGTAAAAGTACATAATCTTGTAAAGCTAATCACCAAATCTTCATCTAACAACAAGAGAGAATCTTTAAAAAAACCCACAATTTACTTACGCCAGAAGGCTATTTAATACTGCAGAGCTACCAGAATGTGAAGGGAAAATAAAGATTTCCAAGAATGATCAAAAAAATTTCTAACTTAGCCACAAAACCATAAACTCGAGAAGAAAACATCTGATTTATTTGTTTGCTGCAATGGAATTAGAATTCAGATCCTCAACACTTAATCCAACAACAAAAACAGGCACAAACAAGAATACGGTTAATACACACAAAAAAAAAAAAAAAAAAAAAACTCAGGGCAATACTTTTACATCGTATAGTGACAAAATTTACGGTAAGGATAACGAAAAAGGAGATAGATGAAGAAGCTTACGAGTCGATGTGGGATGTGACCAAGAAATGATGAAGAAGTGGCCATCGCCGTTACCATGGCCAACACAAACAGTGAAGCTCACTGGAAGTGTGGTGGAAACTCAGACCCGTCTTTCTTTTTCTTTTTTTCCTCATTTTTTTTATGGTTGTTAAAACCGCTCAAGGATCCAAGTGGTCGCATTGATCGCTCACGCTCTCGCAAACATTTGAATTTCCCATTAACTCTCTCTCTTTTTTTCTCTCTCTCTCTCTCTCTCTCTCTCTCTCTATATATATATATATATTCGTAAAATAAGAATAATAATTATTAACAGTTAAAAGATTCTCCTTAACTTTTAGACTTGATTAAAAGAAAATATCAATTCTCAACAATAGGAACACTAATTTAAAAAATTAAATAAATGAATAAAAATCATAACTTAAGTCTACAGGAGATCAACAATGTGAATTTATTTCATTCAAACCCCCAAGATCTCTCTACCTAGAACAGCATACTTCATTTTTTTTTTTGTTTTGTTTTGGAGAACAAAATAGCACCTGAAAATCTAATTCTAAATTTAAGAAGAAAATGTCTTCTGGAATCTTGAATGTCCATTTTAAGTACAACAGAGACATACTTCTGGTGTAGAAATATAATTGAAACACCCAGAACCCATCCATCCGCATGATATGTGAATCAAACAGTGAGAGATGAACCATTATCACCTGCTGAAAGATTCAGAATCATTGTAGCTGCCCTTGGAGCCCTGTCACAGTAAACAGTGATCAGACAAATCATCACGCGTGCAATTTAGGAATAATGATTTTGAATCTCCCAAAACAAGAAAGAAGATGAAAGTAAGCTGGATACATACCAAGCTTCGGGTGTCTGATAGAGAGAAGCTGAATTACCAAAGCATGACTGGAGCATCTCAGTGTTAATTACACCAGGACTAAGTGCAACTGCTGCCATCCCAGGAGGTAACTCCTTTGCTACTGATTTTGTTAGACCCTCAACTGCCCATTTCGAAGCACAATATGGTGCAACCTGTTAAGAATTGACCAGGGTTCAACACTGTTGTCCAGAAGCAAGACAATTCAATATGTTACAAAAAGAAATATCACAAGACTTGCTAACATTGTAGATGGTCAAAGTGAACGCTTGTTACTTGTTAAATTCATTGGGCAATACATTTAATGCCACCATGTTAGATGTGATTCTGGTTATACCATGTCTCAGTGACAAAATCATGAAACAAATGACTGCTCAAGGAAAAAGGAAATAATCAAATATAATCACATCAAAGAATTAGTTCCACCTGTGCAGCAGCAGATCTTCCCCACCCAGATGACATGTTAACAATTACTCCTTGCTTATTCTCAATCATAAGGGGAATAAAGTGACGCATTATATTTGCTATCCCTTTAATGTTGGTATCAATGACATTATCAAACTCTTCTGGAGGAACTTCCCAAACTTTGTTGTTCTTGTTAATTGTGCCTGCGTTATTCACTGCCCAAAACACATAATTTAGCAAACAGAATTCAGGAAAGGTCTTTTGCAACAGCTCACTTCAAATACCATGGAACATTTAGCCAATGCTCTACACTTCACAAGAGGGTTTGAGACAACATATTTCTAGATACTAATTTTTATGACTAAATTATTTAGGGTCCCCCTTCTTCTTGCTAACTAATATTAGGAGAAGCATAAGCAACATGGTCCGGCAGCATAAAATGAAGATCTGGGATGAAGGTCGGGCAAAATGTAAAGATATAACAAGGGCATAACAATTTGTAGATATTTAATGAAACTGCACCCATTAATATCAGGACAAGAAAACTAGAACAGTAAACTAAAACAACTATAAATATACTAACTGAAAATGTACCTATGATATCAGGAACACTTTTCTTGTCCACTATAGATCGTGCCAACTCTTCAACGCTGCTGTTTGACCTCTACAAAGGCAGGAAAGATAACAATTTTACAATTAATAAAGATAAAATCAAGGACAGTAAAACTAATGCAAAATCCCTAAAGATATGAAAAATGAACCAAATCTTTTTCCTAGAAATGCTTGCGAAATTTCATAAATCAAGACTAGGAAACCAATGTCCAACTCTATTCTTGTGTTTTTCCATTTTTCGCATGCTTCATTAGGTAAGAACAGAGAATTTAGAAGGTCATGCCTGAAACTGCACATTCTTTCTTTCGATACATATTTCCTCCAAATCTACCCATAATGTTTCAGATAAAAATATTTAAAAATAGAAAAGGACAAGATAAGCCAAATAAACAAAAAATCTTAAAACTACAACACTTCCAAACAAAGAAATTTCAAAAACAAAACAAAGTACTGAGCTTTCTCTAAAATGCTAAATTCAAATTACTTTAGCAAATTAGAAAGAAATAATAATGAAAATTATATAAAACACCACAATTTGAAAAGAACTTATGCACAAAATCGGGAGGTGAAGAGCACTATCCAAGCTCTAGAAATACAATCAAAGTAACATTTTTTTGCTTCAAATTCATACTGCAAAAGCATTGACATTCAAATGCCTCTAGCTTAAAGAAGATAAGTTGAAACCACAGTTACCACGTCGACATTCATGACAAGATGTTTGCTTTGAACGGAAGAAGGAGATGGAGAAGAGGAATTAATGGAGAAAGAGTTGAGGTCGGCTTGAAGAGACTTAAGTTTTTCCTGGGAGCGGGAGCAACCGATAACGGTATGTCCACGCCTCGCTAATTCTAGAGCTAGGGCTTTTCCTAACCCTCTGCTAACTCCGGTTATTAGCACCGTCCGCTGAGTTCCCGGAACTCTCGCCGCCATGTTAGCCGTGCTCTGACCTCCCACTGGTGGTGGCGCTGTCATTTACTACCACTCGGAACTTTTCCCTGCTTTCGCGGCTCACCGTGAATTCAAGCGTAACCACCGAATCGGTGACGAGCTTTTTACTAATTTAACCTTTACTTGACAGAAAATTATTTAATTTAGTCCCTAAAATTTTCATATCTAATAAATTTACCCCAAATGTTTTAGATTCATTTGAGCACAATTTTATCTTAAAGTATTTTTCTAAGATTTAATATATATACAGTGAAAAAGATACATAAAACTATGAATTTAAAATATATTCAAGATAATAATATAATTAAATTTTGTAATAATTAATATATTTTTTATTTCTAAGGATGAAAATGGAACAAAATCATAATTTCAAGGGCTAATTTGTTATTAACGCTTCCAAAATTTATATATTGTTTTATTTATTATTTATATAAAAAAGAAAAAAGGGACTCGTAGAAGGCTCGAAACCCAAAACCCCAATCTGGCTCGACACATATGCCCGGGAAACAATGATGACTGAACAGATCGAACCAATGATGATCGAGAAAGAGAGCGAACGTAGCTCGCCGGCGGCAGCCGCGGCGAGTAAGAGTCGCAAGGATAAGAGGAAGGTGGCGAAGAAGGAGAAAAGGAAGCAAAAGAGGAAGGAGGTAGCGGAGAAGGAGCGTGAAGAACAGGAGGCTCTGTTGAATGATCCTGAGGAGCAGCGCCGGATTCAGCTCGAAGAGGAGAGGGAAAAGGAGAGGTTGGAGAGGGAAAGGAGAGAGTTTGAAGAGAGAGAACGACTTTTTTTGGAAGATTTGGCTCGAAGAAAAGCTCGGGAAGAGGAAGAGCGTGAAGAAGAAGAGCGGAAGAAGAGAGCTATACTAGAGGAAGAAGAAAATGACAAAGAACAACAGGTTCACATTGTTTTACAAAATAGTGTTCTTATACTCAACCTCAGTTTTTTTTATGATATGCTTAATAAATGTGTATGCTTGTACGTAAAATTTCGGCTTACATGATGATGAATAGCAACAGAAATGATATGATTTTATCACATCTTTGTTTTTATTATAATATAAAATAGAGTTAGATTTAGATGATTTTGATTTATCAGTATGTGGCTGAGTTTTTAGAAGGTGCTAGATTGATAAGATGGCTCAAGTAGGTAGTAACATATGACATTGAGGATGGATAGTTGTTCATGGTCACTGAGGTTGGGTTTGAAGTGTGATTTAGATGGTGGTGTAGAAATGGTCTTAAATTTCAAAATTGAAATGCCTCTCTTGTTTCTATCCAAAGATGCTTGATATTACTATTTTGTTGAACTCTAATTAGCTCATCAATGGTGATATATTCACTTTTCATTTTTGGGGCTATTTGGAAATCATTGAAATTTAGTATTTGGAAATGTGTTGTGAAATTATAATAATTTCTGGTTTATGACTTTTTCTTTTCGTAACTTGTCAAAGTTCTATGTCGATTAGGTATTTGTATGAAAAATTATAAGGCTCAACAGTGATTAGTTTGTTTAAAATTTAATTTGACATAGACTCTCTCAAAGCAATATGAACGTAAATGTTTTAGTGCGTTCATTGCCTGACAGCTTTAACTGCTTTTTTAATTTTTTTTTTACTCCCCTTGTGTCCCATTCTCAAAAATTTCATCAACAATGACTAGATATTACTGAACTTTTCTCTTTAAGAGTTTTAGATTACATTTTTCTCCTTCCTCTTTTATGGAGTAAGTTTTTGTGATGTAAATGTATTCATTCAGTTTTTATTACTTGCAAATATTTGGCAGGCCGCAGATGATGTGGAGGCAAATGAGGACGAGGAATGGGAATACGTAGAGGAAGGACCTCCAGAAATTATTTGGCAAGGAAATGAGATAATTGTCAAAAAGAATAAAGTTAGAGTTAAAAAGAAGAAAACTAATCAAACATTGGTAAGATGGGTATTATCTGCACCTATTATCATTCGGATTAAAATGTTTCCTTGGTTAGATCTCCTCACCCTTCCAGTACTAGATATGTAAAGTCATTATCTGATATTGCAGGATGAGAATAGACCTATTTCCAATCCTCTTCCTCCACAGTCTGAAGCATTTTCTGATGACAAAAATGTGTCAACAATGCTCTCAGCTGAACAGTTGTTGGAAAATGTTGCACAACAAACTCCTAACTTTGGGACTGAGCAGGTAGAGTTCCTTATCATTGGTTTCTGATTTCTTTTATCCTCCAAGGCATGTTTTGTTTGATTACTTGCAATCAGATCTTATAATTGTAAACCTTATATTTTTTTCATCTTTTGTGTCTTTTTTCAACATCAAATGTGCCATTTTGATGATCATCACAAGTATTCTTTTGTTATGTGTGTGGCAGGACAAAGCTCACTGTCCTTTCCACCTGAAAACAGGGGCTTGTCGCTTTGGAGCACGCTGCAATAGAGTCCACTTTTACCCTGACAAATCATGCACATTACTTCTCAAGAATATGTATAATGGACCCGGCCTGGCCTGGGAGCAAGATGAAGGGCTTGAGGTCTGTTAACAAGTGCTAGTATCCTGTTCTTTACTTTGGAAAACTTTTGAACTTCAGGAGTGGTTATCTTACATATATACTTCCTCCTTTTCCGGATTTAGTTGTCTTAAATTGACTTTATACACATCTTAAGGATTTCATAATTTCATGACTAAAGGTATTTTAAGATATTATTTAATTCTAACAAACAAAATAGTCATTACTTAAGCACCCACACTCAATTCCCCCCTCCCTTTTGTCATCTTATTCTCTCTTTTAAACACATGATCTTTAGAACCTTCCCCGTTGGAAGCCTATGGTTGCTGCAAGTGCTTGACATATTATTTCATCTTGTTTCTCATATGGCGAGTCATCATTTATTGCTTGATGCAAATTTTCTATTATGGGAGGCGGGTGAGGAGTTTCCCTGTTTGTCATTTCATTGGATTCACTCTTTTGTGCTGTGCTTTTCATATGAACTTTGATGTTACGTGCACATGGTATCTTTTTGGCTATCCTTTAACTCAGACTATAGCAGAAGATCCATGTAAATGGGAGGTGCCTGGTTCTGCCTTTGCTTGGGTTGGAGTTCAAAGAATTTCTTCTGTATCCTACGCAAGTTTATAAACACAATAATGATTTCTTTGATTTGATCCATTTTCTGAGCGTTTGTTTTACAGTTTTCCTTTTATTCTGTGTTAATGACACAATATGTGCTGTCCTCTGTTCCTTGTCGACTAAAATATATGTTCCAATCTTTTTGGTTTAGAAAAATTAATGAAAAATAAATAAATAAATCGTTAGTGATTAACACTAGGGGAACATCATCTACTAAATAGATCTCCTGAAAAGGAAAATTTTAACTGGGTTTTGTGGCACTTGTGAGATTGTCTGTTAAACATATGATTTGGAGCCCTGAGTAGATTCTAGTTCCTTAACTACTATTAGCATCTTAAATAATTCTCCTCATACACTGCAAGAACTTCCCCAATGAGGGTTTATTGTCAGCTTCTGAATGCTAGAGAATGCCTCAGATTATAAGATGATTTTCATGATGTTGACTGTAAGTAGAAATTACATTGTTTTGATCTTGAAATGGGAAAGGTTATTATAGTTTCAGATTCAGAATTATGTTCTAATTTATGGGCCATGAGATAATCCTTTTAATTGAATTTTTTTGTGGAATATTTTACTCTCCTAGAAATTAGAAAACTTATATTTATATCATTTAGCTTATTTGTGATATTCTTTGGAGAAGCCATGAATTTAAGCATCATGGTCATTTATTACTGTCTAGGTTAAATTCCTCTTGATGGCATTTGTTAATCCATTTCATGAAGGATTGCTTCGCTAGATAAGGCTATTCCTTTTCTTGCTGTTAAGGTTATCTTCAATCGGTCTGGGTAATAGGCTTAGATGATTAGCTATGTTTCATTATTTATTGTTGGTTCTAACTGAAATTGCCTAAACGGAAAGGTTCATAGTTCAGTTTGAGTTGGTTATTCATTTTACATATGTAAATTTTGAGGAGCTTTACCTCTTTGGCATGAGAGTTGAAGTAAGTTTATTTGCATTACTCATTGGAGCTAAATTATTACCTTATCCATCTTAACCTGTCTGGTTATAATTTTTTTTTAGTGCCAGTACTTTTGCATGTCTTCTTTTGTAGCATTCTTAATATATGTAGCTCTCAATCTTGTTCTACATCCAGTACTCAGAAGAGGAAGTGAAGCACTCTTTTGAAGAGTTTTATGACGATGTGCATACAGAATTTTTGAAGTTTGGAGAACTTGTTAATTTTAAGGTACATGTTGGCTGCTGTTACCCAAAGAAATGCTTTTGTCTAATTTCCTTGGAACATGAAGAACCCTCTTTTCAGTAGATTGCTAAAGCTGTTAAATAACTTAAAAGCTTCCCTTGTCTGGTTGAATCCACTGATATGTTGATAATGTCTTATTTACATGTAGGTCTGCAGAAATGGTTCACATCATTTGCGAGGAAATGCTTATGTACATTACAAATCCTTGGAGTCTGCAATGCTAGCATATCATTCAATCAATGGCCGTTATTTTGCTGGAAAGCAGGTGTTGCTTTTTTTTTTTTTTTTTTTCCTATTCAACAATAACCTGTAGTAGAAATAGTTTTAACTAATTATGCCTTTTTTCCTGATTTCCTGGTGAAGTATTTGATAAGAATTCACAACAATTACACTGAGAATTTTTTGTACAGAGAGAGATGTGATGCCTTTATAATGATGAAAGATGAAATTAAAAAAAAAGAAAAAAGAAAAAAAAGAAGATGAAATAAAAAGCTAAAAGGTTCATAATTCAATCTTTCAAAAATACTTGTTGCAATGAATAGTAATTGATGCAGCTCAAATTGTCCAAAAAATACAAAATAAATGAGATTGTCTGGAAGAGAGTACAGCTCATGTTATGTGCTCCTAAATGAATGGTTGTGAGGAATGGAACTTTGTCATTGTGACTACAATTGGTTCATAGATTTTTAGAGTGTATATATATTTGTATATATTTATCAAAGCTTCTTGTTAGCTGCAGACAGCATCCATATGAAAATCATGATAGTACTCATGGAAAGTTGGATTGTATGTTTTTAATTGCTGCCAGCATTAGTATCTTATCCCTCTACATTTTTGTTTTATTTGCTATGCTTGTTTTTCTTATGTGTGTTCTGCTCCTCCTTTTCAGGTGAGTTGTGAGTTTGTTGCTGTAACAAGATGGAAAGTTGCTATATGTGGGGAGTACATGAAATCAAAATTTAAGGTTGGACCAATTTCCTCAAGTATCTTTCTTTTTTGCTGTTGTTAGGTATGAACTTGATATAGAACAGTTTCTGAAGATTATAGGCTTTCCTGACCTTGTGTGATGTTTCAAAACTAGCCTTCATGCTCATTAATCTCTTATTTCCAGGTTTGTTCTCGTGGGTCAGCATGCAATTTTATTCACTGTTTCCGAAATCCTGGTGGAGATTATGAATGGGCTGATTGGGATAAACCGCCTCCAAGGTACTGGGTTGAAAAGATGAACGCTTTATTTGGTTATTCAGATCAAGTTGAAGATGACGAACACATATGGGACCCCGTAAGAAGATTGGCTCGAGACAATGAAAGGTGTGTATGTAGTTCCTCTCTTTTTCGTTTTTCTTCTATTTTTTTGTTTGTGTGTATGTGGAGGTGGCAAAATATACTAGTTGCACCCATATCTTAAGGAAACTTTTCGTTGGGTGTATAAGATTTGTCTTGGCTATTAGCTGAGCAAATTTTTTAAACTTATTCCTGCTTGCTCTTGTTATTTTCTTCTAATTCTTTTCATTTTTTCCGTCCTGTTGTGTAGTAGCTTGAATGGCTCACTAGCCCATATGTTGGGTGTAATGAACTATTGCTTCTTGTGAATGGTGATTACCCAGCTGCTATGTGCAGGAAATTTCCCATGTAAATTACATTTTGTTACTTTGAAAGATGTAAAGATTACTACAAGCACTTTTAGCTCTAAATTATTAGGTCTAATTGAATGTGTCTCTTCCACACAAGTGTAAGCAAAAGATCATTAGTTTCCTCCTTTATGTCTATTATGTCTGTATTTTCTGGTATCATTTCACCTAGATGGAGCAAAAAATGTTTAAACTACTTAGTTACATTTATGTATTGTTATTGATATTCACCTTTCTCAACTAGAATGTTTCACAACCTGTTCTGCATACCAGGTACTGCAGTCAAAGGTCTCAGTCAAAGGAGATTAAGAATTCAAATAGAAGGTCAAGGGATCCATATGATGAATATGATATTCAAAGAGCCAAAATTCGGCACATTAACTTTGATAAAAGGAGAGTAGAAGGTCTTGACAGAAGGGAGAATAGAGAGGAAATGCATTCTAGACACCATCATCATCCCAGCAAAAATAAATCCTATGATAGTGAATCTGATACGGATTTGTTCAACGGAGACAGAGATACTGATGTTCTTTGGAGTAGAACAAGGAAACACTCGAGATACGCTAGGAAAAAATCATATGATTCTCAGGAGACACAAAGTAGTGGAAGCCATGATGATGCTGTTTTGGGCACAGCTTCATCCAAAAGGAGAAAAGAAAGACATGGGGAGGAACATAGAAAAAAGTGGTCAGGACGAAAGGCTGGAGTCGTGGATAATTTGGAGCACAAGAAGAGATCTTCTGATTCTACTAACTCCAGCAAGGGTAAGACCTACGAAGATAGGGACTCTGCATCCATCGATGAGCACAAAAGGTCATATGAGGAGCATGTAAACAGAAACCCTAGTCAGTCTGACCGGAAATCTGAATCTTATGATTCTGATTACAGCTGTGGCTCTGTTAAAACGGATTCCAGGAATTCTAAGAAAGATCCGCCTAAGAAATCTAAAAGAAAGTCCAGCTCAGATAAGAAGTTTGTCTATGATGATACTGGGATAAATCAAGATAAGGATATTGACGAAAGAGGTCGCTGGGAATCTGAACATATTGATTCAGAAAAAGAGCACAAACGTAGAAGAAAATATCATGACAGAGATGATAAACATCACAATGGGTCTAGGTCAAATCACCGGTCTTCTGATGAATACCTTGAAGAAAGGAGGTCAAGAAGTAAGTCTAGCCATAGGAAGCACAGAAACAGTTCAAAGGAAAGGAACTGAGATGCTGAATTAAAGAATCCACTGAAGTTTGCATGATCAAATCAATGGAATAAATTAATTACACAAGTCATGGCATCAAGAGGCACTAGAAGCAAAAGGAAACCAGTTCTTTTTAAAGGTTGGTCTGTAGATTAGGCCAGGGCCGCCGTGTTTTGTACTGAAATAACTAAGTTCCTCTTCAAGTTTCAAATCGGAAGTTAATTTTGGGAGCTAAAATTGTTCAAGAACTGGTTACATTCTCTTCTCTGCAACAACTCAGTACCCCTCTATTTACTTGTATAATGTGGGTGGTTGTGAATGCTAAACCCAGCAAAAAAAATCTGAATTTTCAAAAAGAATATTCATATATTACTTGGATTTTTTTTTCTTTCTTTTTATTATTAGAAAAAAGAAAAATGAAAAAAAAAAGTTTGATTTTTGGTTTTTTTTTTAAATTTAATCAATTAAAATAGAACACATCACTATATATAATATATTTGGTTTTTTGGGAAAATAGAGGGCGCATGACAGAAATGCGTCATTGATTAAAAACCGACTAAACCACCCACAAAACCCTCCTCTCCCTCTCTGATTCTTCGTTGCCCCGCGACAAAAGGGAACTTTCTTGCAGCTGAGCAGCACAAGCGGTAGCCACCTTCCTCCGACGGCGCCATCACTTGTAGCCGTTTCAGTCGCTGCAGTTTGTATCCTTTATTCACATCTTGGGGGAAATACCGTTCCTTGTTACAGTAGCTTTATACTCACAGAACTATACTGCTTGAATTTCTCAAGCAGCTTCGTAAATCCCTGTAAGAGAAGATAGCTCTTCATGTTATAACTTTTCTTGTCCAAAAGGTTAGGTCTTTTATTAAGGGTTTTCGGAAGATCCTTTCTTTATTGAAGCTGCGTATATCTTTTTGCTGATTTTGAAGGTATTCTTACTCTGTGTGGACGTTGAGTTTATTTTCTGTGTGGCAATTTTATTATTACTTTTTTTTAAATGAGGTGTAGTTTTGCTAAAAAATAACATGTTTGAATTACTTGTTTGTGTGGAAGCAGAGATGGGATCGACAAAGAGGAAGTCGATAGAAGACCCGAGTGAGGAGTATAGGCCTCTGCAAAAGCAGCAGAGAGATAATGAACCTGTAATTCTGGACGAGCCTATTGCTTGCCTGCATGATGTTTCATATCCAGAGGGGTATGTTCCATGTTCTTCTAGTTCTAATTTGCCAGGAAAAGATGTCAAACCTGCCAAGGAATTTCCTTTTACTCTGGACCCTTTTCAGTCTGAAGCAATTAAATGCCTTAATAGTGGTGAATCTGTGATGGTAAGAAGTTTAAATTTTGACTTAACCGTGACATTATTATTTGTATGAATCTTATTGAGATTTCTTGGTATAGGTATCAGCTCACACATCAGCTGGTAAAACTGTGGTGGCATTGTATGCAATTGCCATGTCTTTGAAGAACACGCAACGTGTAATTTATACTTCTCCAATTAAAGCACTTAGTAATCAGAAGTACAGAGAGTTCAAAGAAGAGTTCTCAGATGTTGGTCTGATGACAGGGGATGTGACTATTGATCCCAATGCTTCTTGCTTGGTAGGATAATTACCAATCTGTTGCTTTTTGGAGTTTTTGAATCTTCTCTTTTATGGGAGTTCCTAAGTATCCACTTCTTTCAGGTCATGACCACAGAAATCTGGCGTAGTATGCAGTACAAAGGGTCAGAAGTAACAAGAGAGGTGGCCTGGGTCATCTTTGATGAGGTTCATTACATGCGTGATAGAGATAGAGGTGTTGTCTGGGAAGAAAGTATTGTTATGGCTCCAAAGAATTCTCGATTTGTCTTCCTCTCTGCTACTGTACCTAATGCTAAGGAATTTGCAGACTGGGTTGCCAAGGTGATTTTGGATTGTCTTAAACATTTAGTTGTCTATTCTGGTTATAATGCTCCACAGCAATGAAATATTGTACCCGTATAGAAAGATATGCAAAGTTCACATTTTATGCTCCTAATAGGACATTTTAAATGCTAGGCACGTTTTTATTTCTCCAACTTCTTAACTCTTTTTCTTGTCAGTATGGGGGTATGTTTTACCCCTTGCTACTTCTTGTTCTCTGCTTTATACATTTTCTAGGAGAGCAGTAAATTCATATCCTTCACAATGTCAGAGCATGTGCTGTTGCAAGATTGTTTTTTCAATTTTATATTCTGTTGTCATGATTAGAGCTGAGAAATCAGTTAGATTGCCAGTGACTTTTCTCTTGACAAATTTTCTTGGGTAGCAACAGTTTTATCTGAATTTTTTTAAAAAAAAATTTGCCTAATTCATGTCTCTAGGTGATGACTTTTCCATGACCATATTAATATTCATTTCCAGCATGCAGGTTCACCAGCAGCCGTGTCACATTGTGTATACTGATTACAGACCAACACCACTTCAGCATTATATCTTCCCGTCTGGAGGCAATGGTCTATACTTAGTTGTTGATGAGAAAGGAAAATTCCGTGAGGATAGCTTTCAAAAAGCTCTCAATGCTCTTATTCCAGCAAATGAAGGGGACAGAAAAAGGGAGAATGGGAAATTGCAGAAAGGTTTAGGTGTTGGCAAAGCAGGAGAGGAAAGTGACATATTCAAGATGATAAAAATGATTATTCAGCGCCAATACGATCCTGTCATATGTTTTAGCTTCAGCAAAAGGGAATGCGAATTCCTTGCCATGCAGGTATAAGTTCTGCCTTTTAAAAAAGATTTCCTTTTTTTCACTGATGTACTAAAGATGTTTCTCTACATAGATGGCTAAAATGGATCTGAATAATGAAGACGAGAAAGTTAATATTGAAACAATTTTCTGGAGTGCTATGGACATGCTGTCAGATGATGATAAGAAACTACCACAAGTCAGTTGATATTTGATTTTTATTGCATTGTAATTGAAAATGCCCTGTCTTATACAATTGGTTTTGTGTCTTTTAAATTTACTACTTCTCCATATTTTTATCTATTCAGGTTTCAAATATGCTGCCTCTTTTGAAACGTGGAATTGGTGTGCACCATTCTGGTTTGCTTCCCATACTAAAGGAAGTGATAGAAATCCTATTCCAAGAAGGGTTGATCAAGGTTGGTGGAAGCACATTTCGATCTTCTTCACTATTCTGCTTGTTTTCATGTTCAGTCTATGATAATATTGTTCAAGTTTAGCATATTTTTGTGCTGAATCATTTTCTTTCAGTGTTTATTCGCCACAGAAACATTCAGCATAGGGCTAAATATGCCTGCAAAAACTGTTGTCTTCACAAATGTACGCAAGTTTGATGGAGATAAGTTTAGATGGTTATCAAGTGGAGAGTATATACAGATGAGTGGCCGTGCTGGGCGTCGAGGAATTGATGAACGGGGTATCTGCATCCTTATGGTTGATGACAAAATGGAGCCTTCTACTGCTAAAGGGATGCTAAAAGGAAGTGCAGATAGTTTGAACAGGTATTTTTGTTTAGGAACATTGCGTTGTGCTTCATTATCAACCCGTAATCGATACATAATTCCAAACAGTATATTGCTGGCTTAGTCTTGTGGATATTTTAGTTTTTAAAGATTTTTTGGAGTCATCAGGTATTGTATTTCATATTTCTTTGGTCTTGATTATCATTCTTGCCTACTGCAGTGCCTTCCACTTAAGCTACAACATGCTTTTGAATCAATTTCGATCTGAGGATGGTAATCCTGAAAATCTGCTTCGCAACTCATTTTTTCAGTTTCAAGCAGATCGAGCTATTCCTGATCTTGAGGTTAGTTGATTAATTTTTTTAATGTATCCTCTAAAGAAGCAGTTATAAAATACATGATTATCATGTACAGAAACAAGCTAAAGCACTTGAAGAGGAGAGGGAATCAATTGTAATTGAGGAAGAAGATAGCTTGGATAATTATTACTCTCTACTACAACAGTACAAGAGTTTGAAGAAGGATATTCGCGATATAATCCTTTCTCCAAAATACTGCTTACCCTTCCTTCAGCCTGGCAGGCTGGTAAGCGTGCAGTGCCCTAGGACTGATGAAAGTTTTCCATCATTCTCTATCAAGGATGATATCACATGGGGAGTTATAATCAATTTTGAAAGAGTTAAAGGCTTCTCAGAAGGTGAGATGTTAAATCCATCTCAACTCCGAAGTTTGTATTTTGTGTTGAATTACCAATGAATGATTAATTTATGATTCACGCAGATGATGTAAATAGAAAGCCAGAGGATGCAAACTATACGGTAGATATCTTGACAAGATGTTCTGTCATCAAGGACACAGTTGGTAAAAAAACAATTAAGATTGTTCAATTGAAGAATCCAGGGGAACCAGCCGTTGTTTCTATTCCTATATCCCAGGCAAGTCTTATGCTTATTCTTCATGAAGTTCTATCATGCATAGTAGCAGTACTTGTAGTTATATTTTTGGCATTAGATCTGGAGGTTGATGCATTGTTTGCAAAGAGACCTGCTCAAATGAAGAAATTGAGAGTTTCCTGCTCTAGGAAAATGCCATCAAAAGATCATTGCAATTGAATTATATCCATGTATAGGATTTCTGCTCAGCTGAAAATTCTTCAATCAAAATCCAAATTTTCAATGGTCTTTTCTTTATTTATTTATTTTTCAGCAAGAATATTGAAAAACTAATTTCATATATGTATTTGTCTTCATTTTTTGTCTTTCTGCTTTAGCCATTAGTGCAATTTAAGTAAACTGCTAAAACTAATATATTTAACCTCCTGGGTTAAACAGATTGATGCTTTAAGCAGTGTCCGTCTTGTAATACCCAAAGATCTTCTGCCAATGGAATCTCGAGAAAATACCTTGAAAAAGGTGTCTGAAGTTCTTTTGAGATTTGCAAAAGATGGAATGCCTCTATTAGATCCTGAAGATGACATGAAGGTATGTTTTGAGCTTTCTTCTTATATTTCTGCTGGATGCTGTATGGTTGCATAATTGTTTTTAGAGTTATTGATTTTCAACTGTCTATAGGTTCAAAGCAGCTCATACAGAAAAGCTGTACGTAGAATAGAGGCACTGGAGAATCTGTTTGAAAAGCATGAAATTGCGAAGTCTCCGCTTATTGAGCAAAAGCTTAAAGCTTTACATACCAAGAAGGAGCTTAAGGCCAAAATTAAATCAATTAAGAGATCTATGCGTTCTTCAACAACCTTGGCTTTCAAGGATGAACTTAAATATAGGAAAAGAGTTCTTAGAAGATTGAGGTATTGTTAACTCTCTGTAGTTGGTATGGTACTACATCTCCCTTCATTGTATAACTCTTGATTTTTGTGAATATGCAGTTATATTACAAGTGATGATGTTGTGGAGTTAAAGGGTAAGGTAGCTTGTGAAATCAGCAGTGCTGATGAACTAACACTAACAGAGCTCATGTTTAATGGAGTGTTAAAGGACATAAAAGTTGAAGAAATGGTATCTCTTCTATCTTGTTTTGTATGGCAAGAGAAGCTTCAAGAAGCTCAAAAGCCTCGGGAAGAGCTTGAGTTGCTTTTTACTCAGTTACAAGATACTGCTCGAAGAGTTGCCAAGGTTCAGCTTGAGTCTAAGGTAATATTCCTGAATTCTACTAGTTGTTCTTTATATACTTGCTATTTAAGGAATCATGTCGTAGGAATGCTTTTATATACATGATTTGTAAGATCTTAAATTTTCCTGAGTTTAATGCATCAAATTCCCCCTTGCATTTGTTCAATATGTTTGGTTTTGAAAAGAGCCTTTGCTTGAGTTTTGTTGATGAATCCTTGCTTACCAAAGAATCCATATCCATCTCTTCATAGGTTGAAATTGATGTCGAGAATTTTGTGAATTCCTTCCGCCCTGATATAATGGAAGCTGTGTATGCATGGGCAAAAGGATCCAAATTTTACGAGATCATGGAGACAACACAGGTATTTGAGGGCAGTTTGATCAGAGCTATCAGGCGGCTGGAGGAGGTTCTTCAGCAGCTAATACAAGCAGCAAAATCCATTGGGGAACTTGAACTTGAAGCAAAATTTGAGGATGCTGTTACAAGGATCAAGAGAGATATTGTCTTTGCAGCATCCCTTTACTTGTAGTCCAGAAATAACTGATATTGTTCAATGTTAACAGAGGAAAAAGATGATCCTGATCTGATCCAATTCTCTTCATTTAGCAGATTACCTATCTAAGGATTAGGTGGTGGGGAAGTATATACCACAGGACATCTCTAACCTCTTGGAAGTTGTCTCCAAGAATCTTGTTCCGTTCCCCTCGTATACAGAGAAAAAAGAGGTAGAATCTTGTTCCGTTCATGTTCCAATGGCCTCCGGGGGGGGGAAGATAATATATCTGCAATTGCAATGGTACAGCCTACTTGCAGGTTCAATTTTGCCTTTAGATTCTAAGCTATATCATTAGATTCCTGCTTCAGAGTTCACTTTCTGTAACTTGAAAGTAGACTACCTTATCTACTCTCTTTCATATGTGCTTTTTCCAGTAGTTAAATTGTGCTTTACAATATTGTGATTCTGTGAATGCAAGAAAGATAAACAGTAGTTATTCATTGATGATATTGTCCTTTCTGCTACATTCTGTGAAATTTTTTGTTTTGATAATTACACGCATAGCAATAATAGTAGATCAAACATGTGCACAATTTAAATTTTTTTAGACATTGTTTTCTTCTGTATAATAATATCTCATGTAATGTATTCTGGCAATGGAGACTGCAATGGTGGATGACAAATTTTACTTATTTAGTAGCTATCTTCTTTGATGTGAAAACATGGAAAGAAGCATCTTAAAAGATGAGTTCCAAAGGAGAAAACACATCCAAAAGCTCCAGTATCTCTCTCACTTATAACTTGTGTAGGCAAAGCAGGGACACCATAAACAGGATTCTCCACCACGTACTGCTGATAAGAAGTGTTCTTACCATTTATCTCCTCTCCCTGTGAACTAGAAACAAGTCCAGGAACACTCTCTTCTTCTGTAATAAATGGAGCTCGACTCAAACTGGCCATAGGTGAAGTAGTAGTAGTAGTAGTAGTTGAAGCAAAATGATCAGTACCTTTAATGGTGGTTTCTTGGGTTGGATTGTAGTCGAGCCAAGAAGGTAATGGTGGAGCTGATGGCTCTACTGGGTAGTAATGGCAGTGGTGGTGATGATAATAATGGCATGATGATTCTGAAGACTGCTGCTCTGTGAAGAATGGCTGCTTCTTCTTCGTCTTCACCTTCTTTCTTGACCAAAACTTGAGCTTCTTCATAGCTTTTATCATCTTCATGCTTTTGGGGGGGGAAGAAACCCTAAAATTTCCCTGAAAATGTGATTATGCCCACAACCCCAGTAAATGATGGAGAGGACAGTGGGATTCGGATTGTGACAAAAAGAAAAAGAAAAAAATGGATGAGTGAGCCGTTAAAGGGAGCCATTAAACTACAGTATTATTTTCAAGCTTTCCCCTATTTACCAATTTTCAAACTTCATGACCGTTGTGGCCTTTTCTTCGTAGCTCCCCCATTTAAAGGACTGAATAGGAGCCATTTGTTATAAAAAAAAATTTCCAAAAAAATCTTGATATCTAATTAATCGGAGAACCATCAAGAAAAAAAATCATTCCCAAAAAGTTCTAAGAAAATTTTGATCTTTGAACCTTGTTAAATCTGAAATTTACTATTTATAGTAAATACTAGGAAGAAACAAGTCACCGTTGAAAGCCGCCGACAGCAGAAGGCAGGCAACGACCGATGAAGGGAAGCAGCCGATCTTTCTTCGAATTTTCTTTTAGTAAGAAAAATTAAAGTAATTCTTTGATTAATTTATTTGGGGGAATAAAAAAATAATAATTACTGTTAATGTTTTCCATTACAAATCACGTTGTCGGTGTGAATGGTGCGAATAAATTAATGGAAGTTACAGACAATTATTTAAAGGCATTCCACCATTTCGTGCATGACTTTGAAACCTTTTCTTGTGCGCATAATTTAATCATGTTGTGCATTAAATACATTGCATACAACATAAAAATTGTACCTTTCTCTCTCCTCTTTTACAGGTTTCCTGGAAGTGAGGCTGGACAGGCCAAAAAGCACCATCACCTTGAAAAGATTCTAGGGGGGAGAGCCTGTAGTATTCAAGAACTTGACAAGACATGAGTGGGTAACAGATTCAATCCTTGAAAAGGAAGTAAAAAAGGAAAGTTGGCCATTTTCATTATTGTATAAATCATCAAATACCAACTGCAATGGAGAAATTAAATACAAATTATTGGGAGAGTTTGTTATCAGAATTCAAGGGGCAGGAAGGGGAGAGGAAAAAGGAAAAAAGAGCCACTTATACATTTAAGCATATATATATACAGAAGCCATCATCATCAATCAGTTGATGTCATGTATGTATGTGAATTAATAAAAGCTCCAAAAGCAAAAATTACAAGAAAAGAGTAGGGTAACCAAGTTTCTCTCTCTCTCTTCCCCCCCCCCCCCCACCAATTTCCTCCTCATTGCAGGTGGACCTGACAAACCTTTTCTTCTAGACTATATATCCAAGAAATCATACAAGCAAAGCACTATAAGATTCCTTAGACTCAATGCCAAAACAAATAAAGATATAATATAATACTACTACCATTAGGCTTGAAGAGAGAATCCTTATCTTTTTTAGGCACAGCACCATCTTCCTGCCCCTTGTAAAATTTACTATGCAACGCAAAAAAAAAACCTGTCCTTTCGTCTCACCAATGTTGTTGTTGCCAACCCTGTCGGCTATTATAACTGAATCGGCCATATCCCCAAGCATGGGCAAATTCTCCATCCATGTCACCAGGCTAAAAACAAAATCACATGTGATGTGATATTCCAAGTCATATAAATATATCTTTCCTCCATCCCTTAGAATTCCCTCCACATTTTTGTCCTTTCTCTCATTCTTTATAATAATAATCTGTGGAGATATGGGATGTCTATCAGTATCCAGAACCCACAGTTGATGACTGTTCCTCAGTGCCAGTACCAGCATCTAGAACCGGCTTAGTTGGTTTGACCTCACCAACTGGAAGCTTTGTCTTTGGAGATAGCCTTTTTGCTTCTTCAGATGTGTAGATGTATATCTTTCTCACCATGTTACAGAATTCACTGGAAATAACAAAAAAATTCAGTTAAAAATATGAAATTGATAATGCAGGAAGGAAAGCATCACAATTCAAATATCATAATAACATAAATATCTGAACACGAGAAGGATTCCTTATTCTAAAAGTTCACATTTATCAGATCCTAGAGTACAGAATGGGTGTCTCAATGTAACGTTTCTGAATACTTCAAAAATCCCATTACCATGACCAGGAATTATTTGACACCAACAGAGTGAATCGGGTGGGAGACTAGTATATCGAAACATTATCACAGGAGAAACAGAAGTACAAAATATGAAACAGTTGTTCAGCAATCAATTCATTAGTTCAACTCCTCTATATAATAGTCCATTATGAAGTAAAGAACATAAACTAAAGCCAATGACTATAAGCTCTACAGATAATTTTGCAGAAGTAACAAATAGCAAAATAGTGAACATAAATGCAGAATGGAGAAAGATGCAAGGAGAAAATCAAAAGATCAAGTTACTAAGACTTAACTGCCATGGGTCATCTCCAACCATCATCATGTCGTCTTCATCGTCCGTATATACAACCTGCCATTTTTTTGTGGATCCACTAAGTTCACCATCAATCTCAAACATCTCTTCTAATTTCTTGAGCAGATCTTCATATCCATCAAATCGTGCCAGATCAACAGCTCTTCCAACAGCAATGCCTTGCATGTGAACCTTTGAAACAAATATGAATAACTAAAAAGGAAACAAGGAGGCAATGAAAGATAAAATTCAACTTCCAAACACAATTTGTTCATTAGTGGATTTTCTCCAATAGTTATACCAGTTATCATCTATGCAACTTTGAGCAGATGATGATGAAACTGAACGTTGAAATACACATAAAATTTTGGATGGAAATTGATCTTATAAGGAAACATTGAAACAACCTGAAATTCTTGCCATATTAGGATGCAAATTTCAATTTCACCTATAAGTTTGTTTGTTTGTTTTTTTTTGTTTTTTAAAGGTTGAATACATGAATTTGACATTTTCTTTATTCAATCAACTGCATCATCAGAATATCAGATAATTATTAGAATACCTTCGTGCAGCTTCGGATTTGCCTGCTCTGTGACTCATGAGGAGACCTTAGGCAAGATTTTTCAGGCTCACAACTCAGTGAAGGAACATCTGATTGATTTGGATGTGAAGGCTCAGACAGTTGCTCAGATCCAGAATCACGTGATAGGACTGCCTGATCCTCAGTGACAACTCCAGACGGGATTGCAAGTGAGGTTTCCTCCACAGTTGAATGGTCAAGCAACTCAATACCAAACAGCCTATATCCATAAGCCTGTCTTTTTTCAGTAACTGGTGCAGCAGCTTCTGTCACCGTTTCAGCTTGATTAGGCCAGAACATTGATTTGCTGGAAACAGGAGCCAAGGAATTATTCTCACTATAACTACTCATAGTGCTAGCCTTGGTAACTCCAGACAATTTGGGTGAAAGGTAGAATTCATGTGCTCTTGATGGATCGCTATATGGTGATTCCACTTGTGATTTCCACATACCTACATCATATAGGAGTAAATCTCAAGCTAAAAATAAATATGAGGTGTACACATGAAGAGGGTTGGACAAAAAAAGTGATATACCAAGTGTAGAAATGTCTTGAATTGCTGAAGGTAAAACAGGAGGTCTTGCCCGCTTATTCCTTTGTGGCGGCTGTGTGTTTGGAGGAGATGCTGCTACCAATGGTTCAATTTCCCATGGTGAAACTCTGTCAGGACGTAAAATTGATGAAGGTTCATCCCATTGAACCTGCATGCAAGATACAGAAAGATACATCAAATGGAAGCTTACGACTGTGCTATGTTTGAAGTACAGCCTTAAACATAATGCCAACTGGAAACTTGATTTCATTTTGTTACCCCAATCCAAATGTTTAGTTATTAGAGTTGAAAGCACCAAACAACTCTAATTCATAGCACCACGCTAATGAATATGTCCAGAGTGATACATTTTTCTTTCCTTTTTTCCTGAATTTTTTTTCTACAGTGATGCCATAATATCTTATGAGGATTGCTAAGAACCTACTCACTTCTCATATGTGAAGTATATTGCAAAAGGCCCTCAACAAACGAAAACAATGATAAATAAGAAAAAAGGCAAAGAAACTTAAAACCATGAAGGCCTTTAACAGTTATTCACCTTTAAGGATCTCCACTCAGAATCCTGCCATCTAGATGATGGATTATCTCCAACACCAACTATTGTTCCACTAAACCTGTAAAATGATTATCAGTCAACAAGGAACTCCAGAGCAGTTGTCTTCGACCAGCAAAAATTAGCTATTCAGTAATGAAGTACCAAACTAAGAAATAATATGCAGAAATACCTTCTCTCTGGAACTTCCTCACCCTCGAATGTCATCTTAAACCTCATCCCAACAGAGAGTTTGTGGCTTCGAGCTTCAAGATACTTGTTTATGCTTACAATAAACTCAGATCGACTAGTCCTGTAGGTGAAGGTTTTCATTAAATAATGTTTCTGAAAAATAGTAATAAAGATCAACCACAGTTATGAAAAAAGGCCAAAATGAACCATATTTCCAAAGAAATACTAAGCTTGTGTGAAGAAAGATGGTTTGGGATGAAAGAACAGTTCATAGAAATGATAAGTAAATAAATAAAATAATACTCAACAGAAAAGCCACGCAATACCAGATTTCCTTGGCTAACAAGAGAATATAAGCCTAAATTTATCACATAGTTAATCCAAATAATCTATTCAGAAGGATGATATGGTAGAATAACCCACATAGATCACAAATCCCAAAAATTACACAGGATGTAGCCATTAATTATCCCTTTATTTCCACCAAATACAAAGACAAAAAAAATAAAATAATAAAATAAAAAATAAAAAATTAGGACAGAAGTCTCTGCCTCTTGCATATGATTATAGATTATGCAATGAAAACTCATTCTAGCCTAAAATGTTCCCTTATATTCTTGACTAAACAGAAGGCATATTCTTATTCTTTACGCTGAAAGGTACACAAGGAAAATCAAGTTCTCACAAGTAAGCACACACATTAGATGATCATAAAATAATGACATTAAAGGGAAGATTGAAAACTACCTTGGCTTGTAGAAAACTGAAAAGAGAGTCCCGGTAGAAATGGCATGTGATGCAGTGGCAAGAACACCTAGATGCATGCTGTGGCTGGATATAACAGAAGATGGCATGTTGTTTAGCTGCCTCATAAGTCTCCTCACCCCAACACGAAGCTCCCCATTTTCACCCCTGTGCAAGATAAGTGGTAAAATCAACATATTGAGAAATAAACCAGACAATCAGCAATAATTTTATGTGAACAAATCTCTAACGTTATTTAAGACTTGCCTTAGAAAAATAAATGCATCTCCAGCAACCAATTTCTTTGCACTAACAAATACACTCCAGCCTGTTGTCAGCAAGTGGCGCCTTGGTTGACCTGACAGCAGTGAGAATCATAAAGAAATGATAAAAAATAAGAAGAACAATGTTTAAGTCTGAAATTCAGATAAAGTGATGTTAGATAATCAGGAAGAGAGACATCTATATGAAAGTCAGCAACCAACTAGTGTAATGAAAGAACAATCCAGAATTATGCACCACAAGCTACATGAGCTAAAGTATCATTAATGACACATCTTTCCATATGAAAGAAATATCATTCTAACAAGTTACAAAGTTCTAGCTTCAGTATTGAGATCCAAACCTCGAAAAATGTGCCTAAAATGCCACTCATTCCCATGAAGATCAGTAGCAACCAATTCTTGCCATGGTGGCTGCTGAGACATGTCCTGTAGAATGAAGTAGGCAAAGACCAATCACATACACAAATATTAACATAAGCTGAAAGTAATAGAAACCCAAGCATTATGCACAAAAGTGAACTGGAAACTCAAACATTTTGTTCAAAAGTTCCATGAAAAATTCAAAACATTGTTTATAAAAGTGGGTTACCAGTGGAGGAAGACAATCATCTGCATGCCTCCGGAGAACAGAGAATCCACCATGGGTACTAGTATCAGAAGCTGTAAGTGTCTTGCAAAATGAATGGACTGTGCATCTTTCAGGTTCTGGGAGTGGTGGATCTGGGCTGGTGATCTCACTTTGCTAATTCACAGAAAGAGAAGAGTATAAGAAATGTTTGCGGAAAAAATGGAAGTGCATAAGAAATGAATAAAATAGGTAACTGAGGGCATAGTGGAGTGGAGCTCATTCATTCTTCCAGAGCTTCATTAAGAACACTCATTACTGAATAATAGTTCAAGTCTGAAACGGTTACGTGATGGAGAAAACCTTACATCTAGCTCAGGTAGCAGAGTTATCTGTGAATAAACCTCATCCGTCTCTGCTTCAGCCTACAATCCCAATTCAAAATACTCTTTAAGCAAATCCAGTTAACAAGGGGAAAAGGTAGAACCCAGTAAAAATATTCTAACAAGTGAATCTTGAAAACAGAAAAGATCGAATTGCTTAGTTGTAACAAATAAATACATTACAGTAAGACAAGATTAGGATGAACAAACCCGAAGTTGAACATTCACCACACTACACAGTATTTTATGTGGTAAGTCGAATGAAGGGAGTTGCTGATCTAATCCCTGATTTGTTGATGCTTCAAGCTGTAATAACAGTAACAAAGAACACCTACAAGTTAGTTAAAGATAAAACTAACTTTTTAACATAGTTGAGAAAAATTTTCAGCAAAGCACTGAAAGTAACACTTCTTGGGAAGCAAGAAATATTGTATACAATGATAGTGTGTATAACCAGATATAGCCTCAAGAAAGGGAGAAGGAAAATACATAGTAAAAATCATGAACATACAAACCAAAAAAAACACATCAAATTTTTTTTAGTTTCTTGAAGGAACATAACGTATGTTTATGACATCTTTTAAAATATTTGAAAAAACACAGAGGGGGTTACACAATATGCAGGACAAATTTGAAAAAGATACTGTTATGACAAAAATGAAATTAATGTCATTGGAAAAATAAATTTGTGTGGTCAATATGCCTACAAAACTTCTTCGTAATTTATCTTCACAAACGTTGACAAGAAAAGGCAACAATAAGAGGAAGGAGAAATTCAGAAGTCAGTGTACCTGTTCCATATGTCCTTGGGGAAAGTAATAAACCCTTTCCCCTTTACGAGGTACATTAACAAGAGGTCCAGCACAGGCATGCCAAAGCTCCTTGTATAAAGCATCATGTGATGCTCCTGAATTAGATCACCACAAAACATAGTAAGAATGCAGAAAAGAAGCTAGAACTCTTTTATTCAAATATTCAACACTAGTTGTGGTAAAGCATTTATCACAAGAAATATGGTACCAAAATAACAAGGCCACAAACTGCAATTAAGCAAACTGAAAATTTCTATATATGCCTAAGATTCTTTTTATCCCTATCCATGCATGAAATGAACGCATGTATTTCCCTATACTAACAAAATATCAGATAGCAAAGAGAGTTTTATCATTTCCCAACATTAAGAAAGCTGAAGGCATGTGAGTTACATCCATGGAGCTAGGAAACAAGCTAGACTAAGCAACCTTGTCAAAATGACTGAAGCAACAACTCAAAAGAGTAAAAAAAAAAGTGTTCCGCTGAGGAAAAAAAGAGACAGGAACTATCTGCAATATACAGTTAGGAACACTAAATGATTTCAGGAACACAAAATAGATTAACTCAAACAACAGTAGAACATAATTATAGACAGAAGGGCAGAACTAGAAAATTTGACGAGAAAGCAAACCTGAATGAGGACCTCCAGCAAACTGAGTTGTAGTTATGTGTGCCATACGGTACCAACTTAATACTATTACAAAATCCTATATGACGGTGAAAGAAGAATAGCTCTGTTTTTCAGGAAATTGAATCAAGCTGAAGAAGAAACAAAAGGATCCAGTAAATATAAATCAAATACAATCAAGTTAGCTAATTTCAGAGATGCCCTGTTCTGAGATTAAATAACTAAGTAATAGTGGCTAGAGGGGTTCCACATTGACTTTCTGGCCTCAGATGCAGCCAAAAGAAGGGTAAAAAGAGAAGCTTTTCTTACCCATTACCTAACACGTGAATCACCCCAATAAAAAAAATGGTAAGTTTCACACATTCAATAAACCATTTCTCTTCATGTGCAAAACTCCTATTAAATTTCTAGACAACAAAATTAATAATTCTTTTCCAAAATACTTCCCCAAAAGTCTATTAATTTCTCAGTATTTGTTACAGAACTGATCATCCCATCCATAGACAAATAACTTCAACCACACAGAACAGGACCCCCATAAGGAGAAAAAACAAAATCAGATGGAAGCTCATAAATATCCTAAATTCATCCTTAACCAGTATACAAGGTAAAGATGAAAGGGGAAAAACCCCCAAATTAGAGCTATACATTCTTCTCTAAATTAGAGATCTAAAACAAAAAAAACATAACAACTCTAAGATCCAACCCTCCAGAAGAACCCCTACAAAACAGAAGTGAAGTTCTTGAATTTCCATTTTCATTAACCATATCCATATTTATGTGGTGAGAAGAATTAAAAAAATAAAAATAAAAATCCAAAATCCCAAAGGCCCAAAAATAGTACAAACCAAACAAGAAAAAAAAATTGAAACCCAGTACCAAAAAAAATAATTACCTAATTATTCCCAGTAGATTTCATACTTCAAAGCATCAAAAACCCTAGGAAATTCAGCTATTTCCATATTAAAACAACAATATCTCAATCATTCAACACATCAGCAGCTACATCCCCTGCTCCTACACAGTTTTCAACCACTCCAAAATATAACTCCTCTCTTCGCTCCAAAATTATATATAAACCACCTCGGATTGATCGATCAATTTGTAATCTAATACTAAATACTTAATATATATAACATATATATTATATAAACCAATCACCCTTCAACTACACCCTCACCAAAAATAAAATATAAAAATCTCACTCTACTCTGTCAACGACGACGAGATTTAAGAGAGGGCAAATGAAAATAAAAGAAGCAGAAAGAAAGAAAGAGAAGAAGAGATAGAAAGAGAGAGAATATGAAAGAAATTAAGGAGCTGTAATGGTCTTTGCCTGGTTGAAGCCGACAGTTCTTTTACTTTCTCTCTCTAAATATACAATTATATACATATATATTTTTGTGTATCTATATTTTTGTACACACTGCCACTATTCGGTTGTCCCCAGCTAGGGTGGAAATTAATTAAGCCAGGTTTTCTATAATGTATTCTTCATCATTATTCTGTCCCAATTCACTCATCTCCCAATCCTTTATATATATATATATATATATATATATATATAATTATTAAAAATTTGTAATTAATTTGAACGTGAATATATTTTAATTCAAGTAAATTTTGTATAATTATTAAAAATTAATAGAGTTTTTTAAACATGTGAATTAAAATTTAGAAGTTTAATTGTTATTAAATATTGAGTCAATTTTGTTGTAATTTGACTTTAAATTAAATTTGTTAGTTAAATCAGTGGGTAGCGAAAAAATTTAATTACAATGACGTCACTGTGATGTCATGTATTTTCCGATCAAATATTTTTAAACTAATTTTGTAATAAACAAACTCTTTTTTAAAATATATATTTTTAAATCAGTGATTAGCGAAAAAATTTAATTACAATGACGTCACTGTGATGTGATGTATTTTCTGTTCAAATGTTTTTAAACTAATTTTGCAATAAACAAACTCTTTTTTAAAAAATATATTTTTAAATTAATTAATTAATTAAGTTCCATTTTAATTAGTATAAATAATTTTTCTTTTTTTTATTAAAAAGGGAAAAAAAAAAAAAGAGAGGTAAAGGCTAAAAAGAAACAAGACTAAAAGCGTGCCCCATGACGGGTACAGGTTTCCTCAACAGTGTCCATCCACGCATTACTAAATTAAACATTTTTTTTTTTTTAAAACCCCAAAAGCGGACAAAGTCTCGGGAAATGTGATTAGATTTTCTTTTATATATATATATATATATATATTATTTTTTTTTTTAATTTTAAACTGATTTTTAGTATTTAATTTATCTTATAGTAATTTATCTATTTTACCCCCGTATTCTAATTAGATTTAGTCTTCGTACATTCTTTTTTTAGCCAAAATATTTAAATAACTTTTATGGGGAAATTATTAAAATAAAATTGGAAAACACGTGGAAGAACGTGATTGGATGAGAAGGACATGAAGAAAGCATTTGATGATAATGATCTCATGTGATGACAAGATGGGGGGTGAGGGCAGGTATGGGAATTTCATGGGTGGGTATTATTTTTTTTTAAGTGATTATTTAAATATGTGGTTTAAAATTTATATGATTTATTTAAAATGAAATAAAATAGACAATATTAATATATTATAATATATATATATATATATATAAATATACAAACACAAAAGTTGAGTTATATATGTGTATATATATATTAATAGTATGTAATATTAATGAATATTGAGAAAGTGGGAATAAAGTCCACATGTATGTTTGGTTACTTTTGGGGGCCTCCCATAGTTTATTAAAAGTAAAGTAGACAAATCCTAGGATCAGGAAACAATGTTCACCAAAGCGAGCGCCCTTGTACCCCTTTGAGGGGTTATTCGTAATTTCCGTCTCTATTATTTTAATTATTTTTTAAAATTAATAATATACGCTGAAAATTTATAAATATTTTTAAATCAATTCATATTTAAATTAAAGAATAATTGGTGAGTTTGATCCCAAACAAATTTAGCTTTGGCAAGTTGAGTCCCAAAATATTTTTTTTAACTTTTAAGGTCCCAAACATTTTTTGTAGAGAATAATAAGTTCCTTCTTGACGGATTTTGTCAAAATTTCTAAAATTTTAACGGTTGTTTGTCTTTAGTTAATTAAAGTCAATGATAAAAAAGTCATTACATGTGGAAATAAATAAAGAAATATTAAAACAATGAATAAAAATATCCTCACATTTAAAAATTAAAAAATAAAAAAATTATCGGATATCAAAAATTACTTAGCATTATCGACAAACAATCAGAATCTAATCCAGGTAGAAGAACAAGGTAGCGAAGAATTGTCTTTACAAATTATTTCAATTGCTTTTCGGCAGCTTCAGAAATGAAAGGCCAGTATGGGGTTTTACCAATGACAGAACAAATCAGTCCATGAAGAAGGGCAACCACAAAAAATAGAAGCAGAACATTATATCCCCAAACTGTGAGTTTCAACCGCCAGAATACAGATCGGTTTGGGGATGACCCAAACAGAATCTCCTCCATAGTAAACGGCAGATACATAAGTAAATTGAGAGCAAGGGCATGGAGAGCATTGAACCGAACGTAGCGGTTGAAGATAGGATTTAGGGGGACGCCGGCATACAGTGTCAGGAAGGACATGCCAAAGAAATTAGGGAATTTGTAGTGGAGATAAAAGTTTGGAGATAGTGGTTTCAGCAGCACGGTCAAAATAGGGTATTGGAAGCTGTTGATGAGTGGAAAGAAGTATGATGCGGCGGAGATTACGCGATCGCCGATTGGAATTGGAGTGGAGGAGGCAGAGATTTTTGTATTCGGAACATAGATTAATCTCACTGCGAGAGGATTGCAAAAAAATGGAGGAAGACGCTGCCGGAATTTGGAGGAGAGTTGTTGGGGACATGCTGGAGACGGATGAGGGAGAAGGGCGCCATGTTGTAGCAGAGAAAGGGGCAATGGAAGATGGCATGCAGGTAGAAAGATTTTGATATCTCATAGATTTTTTATTTTTTTAATTTTAAATGTATGGACATTTTTATTTCTTGTTTAAATATTTGTTTATTTATTTTCACATGTAATGACTTTTTTATCCTTGTCTTTAATTAACTAAAGACAAACAACCGTTAAAATTTTAAAAATTTTGACATAATCCGTCAAGAAGGACCTTATTATTCTCTACAAAAAAAGTTTGGGACCTTAAAAGTTAAAAAAAATATTTTGGGACTCAACTTGCCAAAGCTAAATTTATTTGGGATCAAACTCACAAATTATTCTTAAATTAAATTATAAACAAGGAAATTTATAGTTACATCATGGGCTTGTGGGCCTAGATCGTGACATATTACCACGTGACTCTGAAAAAATGAATACAAGCCCAGCCCACAAAATTGCAGAAGGACAAAAAAAAAGAAAAAGAAGCGCACTACGGTTTCTGAGAGGAAGGGCGCCTTCAAATTCAAATTGGCGGAAGCTCACTGCTCAGACTATCATTGAATTTGGAGATGCTGCAGATGGGAGCTAATTTGAGAAAAGGAATTTGATTGTTGATTCATTTTGGAGAATAAACCCTAGATAGAGAGATAGATTTCAGACACTGAGGAGATGATCCTGAGAACGCCACCGCCGAGGAAGCGCCGAGCTGAATCGGCTTTACAGGAAGATCAAATTCAAGGAAGTCGTAGCCCTAAGGATATTTCTAATCAGCAACTTGTCATCTTTGAGGATTCTCCGCTAGCTTCATTGCCAGAATCCTCTCATGAGCATCCTATAACTTCCGACCAAATGCTCTGCACTTACCAGTGCCGTCAAATGGTACACATTTGTTTTGATTCTTTTAGCTGTGCAATTCCCCGGAAGAGGGAAATATTTTTCTTTGCTTTTATATGAGACATCGTTGGAAAAGGAATTCTGGGGTATATTAGAAGTCCTAGTTATTCACTTATAATTGTATCATTGGTGTTTAGTGATGTTTGCTAGTTAGAAAGATATAATTTAGAGCTTCATTTTGATAGAGGGATATGTGTGCTGCTGTGGCAAATCGACTATTGGGTATTAATTTCACTGAACCCTTTTATGTGAGCTTATATAATTATTAACCATATCGTGTTATCCAATAAAATGGTGATTAGTATGCAAATATAGCATATACCTCACAAACTAGGGAGCTCCGATGTTTTTGGCCCTGGTGTTCAGTATTTCAATCTGGGATACCCCCACAAATTAGTAAGTCCTTATAGTGGAATATTCTGGTGGTTTTTACTGCGCCAGGCTCTGCTTTGACTTGCAGCATTAGTTCTTTACTTCCTCAATAATGGGTTATGATGCTATTTATTTACTTCTTTTTTTTTTTTTTCACACGTACAAGTTCAATTTGACTGCAATGATTTTGTTGTTCTTTAGGTAAAATCTGAATTTCTGGATGCATTAAGCAGTGCAGAAAAGCAGGCTCGCGATTACCAATCAAAACTTGAAACAGTTAATGAAGATTTTTGCAAGTCTGGTAAGTTATGAGGAATAATGTGATTAACTTTCCAACAAGTAGATAAAAATATAACTTTATTAATCTCCGAATGATTTTGCATATATTTCAAGATATACCTTTCAATAATTTTGAATGCTTATTTAATATTTTTCAACTTACTCTTGATATAAGAAGTTCTGCTTTAGTGATTTTAAAGTTTTTTGCAGCAAAAAGTGTACTTGTTCTACAAAAAGGAGTATCCTGCATAACATTTTGTGATACAATTGTAATTTGGGAATTCCTTGTTTTCATGCATATATCTGTTGAAGTTCCTATGTAGAAAAAGTAGTAAGAGGCTTCTTACAAATGTTTCAATATCCTAGAAGCATGGATACTGCCTTTTTATTCTTTAAACTATCATTTAACATATTAACCATTCCAAAGAGCATATGGATTATTATATGTCAAGCCCAGTAGTATCAGATAGAATGGGGGTGAAAGGAGCAATAAAATTTTCCGACAACACAAGAGTTTATTACTTGGATTATTCAACATAGTGGTTATTGATTGCATGGTGTAGGAAAGTTTCATAAGTTAGTTAGAAGTTGTTGCAAACAAGATAATCCTTCAGTTCTCTTTTACTCATGTATTATTTTCCCCTATATATTGCAGAAGCTGAAAAGAAAAGGTTTCGGGATAAATTTTTATATGCAGAGCAAGAGCTTGCTGCTGCTAAACAACGTGAACAAAGTCTACAAGAACAGCTCTTGAAAGAAGTCGATTCTTTTGGAGAACGGCTCAGAAATCAAATACATTTACATAGTGAGCTTGAGGTGGTGATAGTAATTCTTCACCATTTTAAAATTTTTATTTACTTATTTATTATTTTGATTTTGATTTGCTTTGTGTTTCTATTTCTGAAAAATTAAAAGAGTCTTGGTTCTGTGCTGTATTTTATGCTACTTTGGGACATCAAAATGCTCCATATTTGCACAGTAGGATCTCTAGAACCTTAGCAAACTTGTTTATTTTCTTGATATAAATGAATGAAGCATGCTGTGTTTTATTGTAACCAACTTGTGATTTTTCTGCTTTCAGTCGTTCTGTCATATGGACTATGGTTTTCTAGGTGTGGGAATGGCAGATAAATCTCACTCTAGCTATGATTGGAATGACAGAAATGTGTACTAGACAAAAAATAAGATTTCAAGTAGGAAATAGCCTTCATCTTTTGGAGTACTGAGTCCTTTTGTTCTGCTGCTGATGGATTTTATGGTTTGGGAAGTCAAGGAAGTCACTCTTATTAGGTAATTTATCTGCAATAGTGATCTAATCAAGCCATCTGCAATAGAGTTCATCCACAAGAGATATTTGAGGTTGGCTTATGGTAATAGTGAAGTCATGAATGCCATCTTGTCCTTGGCAGCAGATTTTGTCTTTCTTTAATCTCTAGTCAAGATTTTGGTTTCTAGAATGCTGACCATGGAGAAGAAAGTTGCAGTAGTATTGAGAGAAAGAGCTAAATTGAGACAGTTTATTAATTAGTGAAATTGAAGCTGTGTAAGACTGGATGAAATTTGCTAGCTGGACAAATGGTAGACTCAAATAAGAACTCTCAAAAATTATTCCACAGTATTTGCTGCAATTTGGAGGTTTCTTTCAGTTCATTAAGATCATTTTGATTCATTATTTTGTTTAACAAGTAAAGTATATGCCATGTCTATTCATTATCTTGATGAATCTGCTATGGCTCTCATTGGTTTTGAAATATAAATTTAATTATATGGTATTATGGTTTTTTTTTCTTTGATCCTTTTCTCCTTTCTTTTATTTGGAATAATAAATAATCTACATATTTAATTTAGGTAAAGTTCCAGACTGAAGTGAATCTCCGTACCAAAGCTGAAGCTTCAGCTGCATTGGCTGAAGAAAAATCACGCATGCTAGAGGGGAAGCTAAGTAATGTATCTGAGAGCATAGAGAGGGAGAAAAATCGGCTTCAGAATGAACTTGTGCAGCTGAAGAGCGAGTCTAAGCTTTCTGTTTCCCGAATTAGTGCAGATGTCAGCCTCTGTTATTGTTTGCTAATTTTGAATTTATTTAATCATCCACAGATTTCTGAATCTCAATTTACATTTTTCTGTCATTTAGCTTGAAAGAATGGAATGCAGAGCCAAACATGCTGAGGAAGAGTCAAAACTATTGAAGAACGAGTTCGAACAGCTTAGAAAGCAACTTAATGAGGTTATCTATATATATCACTCGTGACAAATCAATTACAGCTTTACAAGGCAGCATACTTCATGCTTTCTAATGCCAAATTACCTCCTATGTGTTTTATTGCATATCTATTTCTTGATACTATGGTTATTGGTAAATGAATACTTTAAGAAATAATTACCTACCTCATTTAAATTGCTCAATGAGAATAATGACATATAGGAAATTGGATGGGAAAGAGACTTTCCATAAGGAAGATATTGCCCCAAGAATAAATAGGCAGATATTAAAGGGAAGAAGCATGAGCAAATACTAAATAGCTTATAGAATCCTTAACTATACATCTTCTGGATCTTCAAAGATAAATCTATTCTTGCCCTCCTCTATTTGCATTCGCAATAGATAAATTGTTAACTTGGTCACTGATGGTGTTTAGCCTAGAATACACCAGCCATTTCTGCGTTTAGGTTAATTGGTTTTGGTCTAACCCATTGCACTCCTAAGGCTGCATCATCTTTTGGGTTTCCAAGTTTTAATTCTAGTTTTAACAGATAATTGAGAAAATTGTGAAAATTTGAGTAATTTTGGATTGAGGTGCTCCTTTTCATAATAAATTTTCTGTAACTATGATTGTACCTTCTCATTTCTGAGTTTATCTGCCATGAGTTACATGATGTTTCTACATAAGCTACTTTGAATTTCTGCTGGAGACGAAAATTTTTATCTTTTGCTTGATTTTTCTGTTATGAATTTTTTGCTGTTAAAATACTGAGTGTTTGCAATACATTTGATATTATTAAACTGTGAAGCATGAAATATACATATTTCTTTCCAGTGCATTCAGCAGAAAGGAGAGGTGGAGAAGCAGTTACTACATGTATCATGTCAAGCACCTCCTTCCACAGACAACAATATATTGTTGAAGCATTTGCAAGAAGAACTCAGAAATTATGTATGTTTTTTCCCATTCAGTGCATGATGGAAAATGCTTTTCTTAAAAATGTTTTTCTTAATGGTCTTAGTTGAGGAACATATGCTTTTCTTATTGTCAGAAGACTACCATGACTTTATAACACCCCATTACCTCATTGAATTGATCTCAGTTGAAGCTAGAACAAATGAGGATAGAAACCAGAATGTTAATCTGTAAGCAGAACAGAGTCAGTAACTCTTAGCTAATGGTTCAAATGTTATTTAGAATGAGAAGTTTTGTTGCTGTGTCTTACTTGAGATAGTGAGCTATGTTGATTGATTGGGAAAATTCAGTATTTGTATTGATTTGAGAAATAAGTTTGATTTTTTTAGTGGAGAAAACACAAAAACCATCGTGCCTTTCTGTTGTATCTTTCTCATGTAATGTGTGGAGCTTGTGCAGTTTGACACATTTCTTAGGATACTGTATCCTAATAAACACCTGCCTATTTCTTATATTATCTTTGCATGTGCTTGTTTTTGTGCATGTGTTTTCGTATGAAGTTGTTTTCTGCAACTGTGTAACATGGCCACTGAATAATGTTATATAAAATAATTAATCATCTTAAATGAGTAATGAATAGTTTATAGTCAGAAAAAAAGAAGAGCTTAAATTGTTTAAAATATGCTAATTAAATTTATATTCCTTTATCAGGAATCTGAAGTATGTGAAGCAAGAAAAGTGAAAGCTTCTCATGAGAATATGGAGTTGTTAAAAGAGAAATTACTAGAGGAAAAAGGCCGTAGAGAGAGAATAGAAGCTGAGCTCCTTAAATTATTTGAAGTGCAGCTGATTAATGAGAAATTAGAAGCTGAGTTGGCTGCTTGGAGATCCTTGATAAAAGACATACCTGGTGTGTCTAGGGCAGACGATGTGCCACTCAAATTCGCGGCTCTGCAGAAGTATGCATGTGACTTACCTTTTAATTTTAGCTTGCCAAAAGTTAAAGTGTTTGTCTAACTTCCTTCATGAAAGTAAATGAAGGCAGGTTGTGATATTTAGTGCATTTTGGTTACTAGAGTGAACTGGATAGTATGCATGAAATCACATTTTATTTAACCTTGTAGAATATAAATAATTTCAATAATTCTTTTTTAATTATTATTATTTTCTTATGGAGTGTTCTTTTACATTCTGTATTGAGCTTTAAGAATGTGGAATGCAGACAGGTAGTTGATAGCATGTGGAAGGTTGGTGAGGCTGAGGCACGTCTGAAACAGTTGGAAGTGTCCCTAGATGCTGCTGAACTGGATAAACAAAATGCTCTAAATGAAGCTAAGATGGCTAAAGAGATGGCAGAATTTTCCAAGTCAGAGGTCAAGAGAATTGAATTGATGGTTAGTATGACCTGTCAAGAAATGCTACCTACCAGGGAAAATTTGGGCTTTGTGGTTTATGGGAATTTGCATGTTTCCATCCTCACTAAAGATCAATGCTCCATAAAATACTGCAGTTTGCTGTTGAAACCCCAACCCGCTTCCCATTACCTGAAACCACATACTAAAAAAATAAAAACACAAAAAAAGAGAATAAAGTTAGATGTCCAATTGGAAATTTCTTCTCATGCTGCTACTTCAAAACATTAGGGTAAAAAGGTGCTATATTTTAAAATTAGAAATTTACAAAATTCAAGATTGAGTTTTCCTATTTGTGATGTTAGCCATTTCTTCTTATCATTCGAAAAGATTCAAGTTTGAAGTTTGTTCATGTTAGAGTTTATTAAGATGATTTCTATATTTTTACTAATGAAATTCTCTAGATGTTACATATCTAGTTTTTGCTTTGAAGTTGAAGCAATCGCATTAGGCAAACAATGATCAGAACTTAAGTCTCTTGTCAATTCTCCAGTAATTGCCTAAATGTATGTATATAAATTAAAGATCAATCACTGTCTTCTTGTTTGTAGGTATCTTCAGCTTCAGAGGAAAGAGACCGTCTAGGAAATCTTTTAAATGAATTAAGGAAGGGAAAGAATGCTGAGACGGGGAATGAATTAATGAGCACAAAACTCTTTCAGGTATTTGAATCTGTTTGTATTCTGTATAAGTTTATTTTAAAAGAACTTTCGCCTTTTCATTGTGCTTCTTACCTGTATGCTTTGAGCAGGACCTTGAAGCAGCTCTTGCAAAGAAGGAAAATAGTATAGCAGAACTAGATAACAGTTTACAGGAGCAGAAGCAAGTCAATATTCAGCTCCAGAATGAAATTAAGTTTCTCAATGAGAGTTTAAATAGTGAAGCCAGAAGAATAAAGTCACTAGAGAGGGATGGTGATCGACTCCGTTCTGGGATGGCTATTTTGGAGGCCAAGGTTAGTATTTTAATATAACAGATAAGGTAGGATGTTAAGCATTTTCTGGATCTTTGATCTGCTTATCATATCATTTTCTTCAAAATATCTAGACTTCTTAAGTAATGAATTCAAGTTTATTAAATGAGATGAAGATAACACCTGTTGTTTAGTGTGAGTGGAAAATTGGTGATATGGTGATTTTCTTATTGTTTGTTTTGTTGCTGCAGTTAGGACATGGTGATTTTTCTTCTGCAAATACAAAAGTTCTGAGAATGGTTAATACCCTTGGTGTTGACAATGAAGCAAAACAAACAATAGAAGCTTTGCAGAAAGAATTAGAGAAAACAAAAGAGAAGTTACAAGCTGTTGAAGAGTTAAAAAAGCAGTCAGGTACTGAAAGCTCTGAATCCATGTATTCATAAGAGTCCGCTTAAAAATTCTAGTCTAGATCTGTTATCATTATCGTAGAGCTTCAATTAGTTTTGCTTATCATAAAATTCATGGTTTCACTCCTTAATTTGTCTTTTTGGGTCAAGGGAAGCATTGAATACATAGACTGCATTTCCGAAGATAACAGGTTCTCGCTAACAGACAATAGACTCTTTCTCTATTTCCTCTTTTGTTCTTCTCTAGTTTATTGAAAACCTTGATTACATGGACACCTCTATGAAGAAGATGAGCTGGCCTTTATATAAAGTGACATATATATTCGTTTGATGCTTTAAGAATTGGAACCTTTGTTTGATTTGGCTTCTATTTCTATGTATTCCTTTTAAGGTTGCACACGTTTTCTTTCGTATTGTTCCCATACTTACGATTAGGACATTGATGAATAGCGTCAAGGCATGATCTCATTGGGAGGTCCCATATATGAGCCTTAGCATTGACAGTCATGAGTTTTTAAATTTTTTTTTTCTTTTCATTTAAAAGAAAAGATTTTAATACTTTCTTCATTTTACATTGATTCCTGTGGGTTTCAAGTTGGGCATTTTGATTGTGATGGATTGATTGGTAAAAGAAACAGGATTACTTGTTATGAAAAAGATACTAATCCGAGAAACTGGGAGAAGATGAGATATAGAAGGAAAATTATGGTGCAGTATTTATCTTTTAGCTTCAGCTAAACTGCTGATATTCCTTCAACTAGTCAAGGAATTATTTCTGAACCACCTTTTATTTTTTCGAATATCGGTCAGGATATTTATATACAAAGTGACACATCTGTTTATTCCTTTCTGGGCAACTTTTCCCATATCAATCTTGCTTCCACTTCTTCTATTTATGTTTTTGTTTTAAAAAATTGCTTCTCTTTATAGTCTCATAGGTGCATTTGCTTTGTCTGATGGTTATTTTTATGGGTTACTCAGCTGATGCAGGGCTTGTAGACTCATATATTTCTGGAAAGATTGTGCAGTTGAAAGAACAGATTGCAACTCTTGAGAAGCGAGAAGAGAGGTAAACAGTTTAAGATTTAATCTAAGGTCATATGGATACGCTTTATGATTTTACTTGATTTAGAAAACTAAAATTACAATACACAAACAGGTACAAGACAGTTTTTGCAGATAGAATCTCAGTTTTTCGAAGAGCTTGCTGTGAACTTTTTGGTTACAAGGTATGATTTTCAGTCAAGTTGAACTTCACTCTTGGTTTCTTAGCTGATGACTGGTAGAAAAACATTTATTTTGAAGGTGGAATTTATATTTGCGAATATGTGACTATTCTGGTTTAGTTGTTGTCCAAAATAAAACTTGAAATTAAAATTGTTCTTTTCTACTGGTTCTTAGTGGCTTTGCAAGCATTTTGTGGTTGGTATTAGTAATTAAGATCCATTGAGGATTGTTTTATGTAACTGTATTAATATTCTTTTAAAAATTACATATTATGTTAGATCTTGAGTTGAGTACATCGTGAGGCAGACTAATTGTTACTGGATCTATGCTAACAGTTCTTTCAAAAGTTTTCTCCGTGAAGTTTGGTAAATTGTTTGTTTGACATTGATTTATGCAGTCTTTTGTCACAAGCAATGTCTTCCATGTTAATAGAGCTCCTTTTATCCTGTGGTTTATTCCCTTGCTCATTGATGTGATCAACAGAGGGGCTACATGTGGTGTCCTAACAAAACTTCTACTTCAATTATGTTCTCAGATTGTAATGGACGATCATCAACGCCAAGATGGAATCCCAGTTACACACTTCACACTCCAGTCTATCTATGCTCAAAGTGATGATGAGAAACTTGAATTTGAATATGAATCAGGGAATACTAACATTCTGGTATTTTGGACCTTGGTGACTTTATTTCTCTATTATCTGATGACTACATATCCAGAAGGGTTGGAGGTTGGGGGAGGGTAGGAGTTAAGTGCTGTCATATCTTTTACCTTTTACAATTGACATGAATTGACATTGTTTATATCTACAGCTGAATTACAGGTTTCTATTCCAAATTAAAAATATGAATGTCCATTGTGCTAAAATAATCATATTTTACATTCGAAGTTTCATAAATAATGTACTTAATTTAATGGATTTATGTCATTAACCAAACTCATAACAAGATTAACATATCTATGGTCAATTGATCAAATTAAATTTTTCCCCTCATGTCAGAAGGGAATGTTCAAGTTTGGTGGAGAGACTTTTCTTTTTTATGGAACTATGTTATTTTTCATATGCTTATGATTTTAGAGATCAATATTGTTTTCTAAATTAATCTAACTTCTTTGTTTTCCTTAATCTGCTAGGTGAATCAGTACACGAAGCAGTCTGAGATATCACGCCAGGTATGCACAATGTTTCATTCAGTTCTTTTTGCATATTTTGTTTTTTTGATGTAGTGCATGAATGACTTATAAATTATTACCATTATAAAATTAATTAAATTCCAAACTAGTAAGTTAAAGGTAATTAAAAGAATGAAGATGCCTTTAGCATGCCTATTAAATTACATATGTAAATCTTTCATAGGTTTTCGAATTGTAGGTCTAAAATTACATAGTAGAAGAACTTAGCATTATCTGAAATATCTCTGTAACCTTGGAGTTAGTTATTCTTCACCAACTTTTATATGCGAAGAACTAATTAATGGTTGGGGTTAAAGACTAATTTCTGAATCTTTCATTTTATACGAATATGGAATGTTATCTTTAAAGTAGTAATTTTAGAGATGATTCGTGAAATCTATAGCTGTACAGGAAGGTACTTTCTGCACCTCTATAATTGGTGGCAATTCTATGGTGGCTTCCTGATTACATTTAATCCATAACAAATTATTTTTATAAAGCTTTTACTATATATTTATCTTTTCCATTCTTTATGGATTTTGCCAGGGATTTACTCTTAAAATTTTTCACTTTGCAGGTTGAAATATTCATAAAAAAGATGAATTCCATTCCTGCTTTTACAGCTAACTTGACCATGGAGTCTTTTAACAAGCGGACCTTGTCTTAGAACTTGTCACTGTCCTTGTTCTTTATCTGAGGTGAGCCACATATTGTTGCTTTGATCTAGCAACCTCTTGTTGTGCGTGTCAATGGGTTGATCTTATTCTAATGTGACTATACTTCTTGAGTTGAGCTCATAATGCATAGTATTATGTTTGTGACAGCACTTTATAATTCTGGTACTGGAGGCATTTATGCTTATTAGTGGATTTCCTATTCCTTCTTTGACACAAACACACATTTAAGATTGTTTTTCTCTGGTTCTTGTTGGACCTTATATAGAATGATATGAAGTCTTTGATGAGTAGAAAGCCACTCAGAACAAAGGAGGATATGACTGATTTGAAAATTAAAATTTTGGTTAAAACTTGTGTTCCTAACTTTCTGAAACTAGGATGTAACGAGAACAAATTATTTTGCTCTTTAGTTGTAGTTATATACATTCATGTCTCATATCTGCTCTGTAATCTGTCAAATTCTTACCTTAGAGGAGTAGAGGAAATGCAGTGGTGGTTTTGGTATCTATTGAAGTATAATTATAGTGACATGTAGGAATTATTACTTATTTTCTTCAGAGAAATAAAAATGGGTAGGGATAAGGGGTGGGGTTGGTGAAGGTGGCTAGAAAAAGTTAATTGATGAAGGATTTATTGTAAAGTTAAAGCCAGTGGAGGAGGTCCTTTGTTTACGGACACTGTCATGTATAGTGGGTTGACTAGAATACCTTATGCATTGTAGGAAGACATTCATTCTATGAACCTGGATAAAGACATTTCTAAATGCCATGTATTTTGCAGTCAAATATTGTCCTCTCATTCTCATCTCTTCCGTGCTTGGTGAAAAGCCTTGGGTGAGGCTGAGTTTAAAATTTCAATTCCATGTGTGTGCCAAAAGGAGAGAGAGATAGAGGGTGGTTGATTAAATGAAACCCTTTAAAGCTACTTTTTCTTTCTATTTTTTCTTCTTTCCTTTTTTTTTCTTTCGGTAGTCTCACAAACGTGGCCGCACTGATTGACTTGCTCCCATTCTCCATTGGCTTAGTTTTTATTTTTCATTTGAAATGCTAGTTCTGGTAACTGTACGGTCGTATTTCATTGGTACTGTATAGCTTACCTAAAATCTTGTCATTTTAGATAATCTCAGTACTGGAGGAGTGAGTGAGCGAGTGAGAAAGAAGAGTAGGGGTGGGGTTCTTTTTCCTTTATTATAGCAATTATTGAAGGACAAGATCCACTTCTCAAGTAAAACTTTCCCCTGTAAAGAATCTTTCACTTCACTGTAAAAAGTCTCTTTACCATCGTCACAAAACCTTAGAACCTTACAATCTATCTCACATCACACACACGAATCACTGCTTGGAAAACCTGTTCACATTAATTGTAGTTGAAGATAGAAAAAGAGAGGTGGAAGAAAGAAAAACTGGGAAAGCTTATTTTTGAAATTTAAAAAGGTATATGTATACGTGTGTGTGTATATATTTTTTTGTTCTTTATTTGAAAGACCCCCCCCAAAAAAAAACAAAGATGAGAAATGTTGTGTGGGGTCATGATTTTTATAATTGACTTGGCAGAGAAATCCATGTAGGGCGGAACGTCATTTAGCACCAGAAACAGCTCTTAAAATAGGAAGCCCCAGAATTCTATTTATATGCATATATGTATGTATATATTCCTGAGAAATGAGATGGAAGTGCGGAAAATAGATTTTGAAGTGAGGATTACAAGACACTAATGATTATAATACTTTCACTATATATATATATATATATATATATATATATATATATGTCATCATTATTCATCTAATTTTTATGAAGTGCCTTTGGAATAATGTACTTCTGTTTTTGGTAAAAGACCAACACGAAAGGTCCTTAGGAAAAGATAGAAATGAAAATTGGGGAATTGGGTTAGAAAAACCATGTAGAAGACGTGGCTTTTCCTATGGCACCATGAGTGTGGTTTTAGTGCCGTTTTCTTCGGATAGATATATATATATATATGTTTATAATCCTTCTGGATTTATCCTACATTTCCATTGTGGTATGCCTAGTTACTTATTAGCACTATCAATATTCCATTAGAATCAACTGCCTAATATATATATATATATATATATATATGTGTGTGTGTATGTATGTATGTATATATACACACATATTTAGTCATATCATCTAGATATTGTAAAACTTTTACTTAGATATGCTCTAAAAAGGGTTTTTTTTTTCTTTTTCTTCTTTATTTAAGGTAAATCATGAAAATGGTGAAAATTTGTTGATAGATGTTTTTCCTTTATTTAATTTCAACTTCAAACAGTAAAAATTTAATGACAACTTTGTATTGGGAATGTTTTCTTCATAGAATGTATGCAAAACTTTAAGTCTTGTCAATTCATTTTCCTCCTCTACTTCCACTAACTACTATAAGGTTAATGATCTCTCATATATATATATATATATATATATATATATATGTTACTATATTTTCAAATCCTAATTGACATTGCGTATTGAGATTTCCTAATCTTACTTTTCAACTCTGACGTCAAGGCTACAAATTATTAATACTTCGCAATAGTAGTATAAAATACTACTTGCTCATCATTTCTAAGAGAAAGTCAAACTATCTCTATCATATATATATATATATATATATTCAGATAACATATTATAAATGAGTGTTATAATATATATATATATATATATATATATATATATGCATCCAATTCTATGATGATTAAACATCATATATAGTTTAAGTCTATACTATGATCATATTTCAAATCAAAAAATTGTAAATTTTATATATAATTATATATATTTTTTAGGGTTTTTGTTAAATTTAACTTAAATTAAAACACCTTCATATATATATATATATATATTAATGTAATATGGTTTAAGAAAGTGAAACACTTTCTTAAACATGTCAAATACAATGGCTTTGTATGTAAATTTGAAGTTGACTACTAAAATGAGGTTAAAGAAGTCAAAATACTTATGCCACACTTGTCACATCCTATCTCTACTTCATATCAAATATACATATACATGTGTGTATATATATATATATATAATTGAAATTACCATCATTAAAAGACCTCGAGCGTTATAAGAGAAAGCAATGAAAGTCCACGCCTGCAGCATATAATATAAATAAATATATATATATATATATTTATATTTATATGACCAACAACACCAAGGAAAATAAAGGATTGGAAGAAAGCGATCAAAAAGAATAGCAGTTTTTTTTGTTAGTGGCTAACTGCCCACCTTTGCCTTTTTGACCTATACATACATATATACAGATAGGAATACGTGGAATACATTTGCTTATTTAGGAATACTTGATTTGATCAAATCTTACAACCTTTGACTAATTTGGTATTTTAGTATACTTCCTCTTCATGTATATTAATCTAATCCCTTTTGATAAATAAATACATCCAACAATTATAATAAAATCTAAGTAGTAAAATGATGTCTTAAATTATGTATAATGAATTTTAAAAAATGCGTAATTATTTACAATCTGATATTATCTTTTTTACTATATTGACAAACTTTTAATTAATCGAAAATTGTAAGGTTAAAAAAAATTAAAAAAGACTATTAACAAAAGATTTTTGGTCCCATGTTTTCATGTTAATTAATGGGATCCACTATAAAATTCAAAAGCCATGTCTCCAATTTGTCTCCCACATATATACTGTCTTCCTTCATAGCTAGGCTCTCCTGCACTATAGCCCCCCCCCCCCCCCCCCCCCCCGACCCTCCTCCTCCAACCCACCACTACATCTCTCTAGAATTTCACTTTAAGCAGAAATTGAGAGAGAGAAATATGATGGAAATTTTAGGTTGGCATGCACTTTAAATTCTCTAAGAAAAAAAAAAAAACCACTACAATTGCCTAACCGGCAAGCCAATGGAGTTTTGCCACTTCTCATTCAAACACAACCAAGATTGTGGGATCTTAATCTTTTTTCTAATTTTTTATCCAAAGGAAAAATCTTTTCAATATATATATATATATATATTTTCAAGCAAAGTTCTTTACTTTCCTAATTTCACATATTGGTAGAGAAGGTGGGAGGGTGAGGTAGGTGTTTTACCACCTAGATAGAGAAAAAAATAAAAGTAAGAGGGAACAATATTGAGCAGGTAAACTTAGAAAGTGATTTTGTTTCACTACAAGCCTACATTACACATGGAATGCTCCATATATGTAATATGAAACCAGCACATTGATCACTACTTTAATTAATTAACTTCAAGAATGATTTTCCACACTTACAAATGTCCCTTGTTAATTTTTTATTTTTGCACTAAAATGTTTGTCCTATGATTTAGGATTACTTTGGATAAAACGTGGGTTTAATATGATATGCTGAATAGATACAATTACATTTATAATTTTATAGGTTAATTTGATATTTTAATTAAGTTAAAGATAATAAATAAAGTTGTGAGTGAAAATAATTCACTTTTACTATAAATTTGGTATTATAACTAAATTAGGAAAACAATATATTTTAAAACTACACAAAATATATAATCATCCAAATGAGATACCAAAATTGTGATGCAATTAAGATAGAGTTATGAGAATGAAAATAAATGTACATGACATGAACCCTAAATAGTTAATGAATATATAGAGAAGTATATCAATTAATTTTATATATAAAAGAAAATGCATAGATCATCATCAACCTTTTAGTAAAGAGATGGAGCAGCTTGTGGATATATATATATATATATATATATATATATATATATATATATATATATTATTATACATAAAACTCCATTGCCGACAATTTGTTGACTTTGGTTTGATTTTCTTGTCTTTCCCATCACATTTCCAGGCACAAGCCAAAAGTCTAAGACAAAAAGGAACCCGACTTATAACCCTTATTTGTTCATTAATCTTTTTCTCTCCCCCCTCCCCCCCCCCCCCCTTCCTTCTCTCTCTCTCTCTCTATATAATATATATATATATATATATTTAAAATTATGATAATTTTCAAACATATAGAAATAATATAATGGTATATATATATATATATATATATATATATTATTTTTGCTGGTTAGTGGTAGCAGCAGCCATCTTCCATTTCTTGATTTAGAGTATGGGAACTGCATAGATAGTTCAAATGACAAGACATTTGTGGCCATGTGATCCACAACTTTTTAATATTAATTAATTCATTTTAAAATTTTCCCATTACAATGTGTGACTTTTTTTCACATTCAAATATATATATATTAGAATAAAAAGGGACCAGAAAAAAGAAAAAGAAAAGATTTTTAATTTTTGGGTGCAATGGAGGGCCAATACCTTAAATTCACTAAACTCATCATTGCTAATAAGTCCACCTTTTAAACATGTTATTACACTTTTTTTTTTTTTTTAAATATTATGTGAGGATAAAATGGCTCTAAATCATCATTATTTCCTCTAATTAAAGCTTTCATATAATATATAATTTAAAATTATAATATTTATACTCATAGGTCATATTACTTATTATTTATATATTTATCATCCATTTAATATAATTAATAAAAAACAAATGAAAACAATATATATTATAAATAAAATATATTATAGTTAAATACCTATTAGATTTCTATAAATTGTCATATAGACACTTGTCATTTTGACATTTGTGGTTGAATTGGTTCGTAAAGGAACACATATATTAAATTTAAGATATTAATTTCAGTTATTAAATAAAATCCATAATTAAATATCTATGTTTTTTCAGATATTCTCAAAGATCCTTATCGAAAGTAAAGATATTCCAGATGAAATTGTTATTTTCATTGGTATGAAAGGTGTCTCTTTCACTACATTTTTGTTTTATATTTATTATATTTATATATAGACACATGCATTCTTAATTTAAAAAATAAACAAATTAAAAATAGATGAGAAGAAAATCTTTTTATTTTTTGTATTATTTTGTATTCATTAATCTGGAGATTATCGGAAACTTTTCAGAATACTATATTTTCCTTTTTTTTATTATTATTATTATTATTTCCATTTACACGAACTAATTTATATTAGTTATATTTCAAAAAATATACGCCCTTTCTTTTTTTAAACACTATTTTTTTTCCAAATATACATATATATCTTTTGTCCTATATTGTTGGTACATCGAACCTGAACAAGAATTATTTAATTATTATTGAATTTTTGAAGTAGATTTATATATTTATATATTTATATAATATATGGCAATATTGTGCTGAGCTGTTGAGAAATTTTGTTAGCATCATATCTTATGTGGGGGGTTGGGGTTTGGATAAGGGAGGGCGGGGGGGGGGGGGTGTGGTGGGGATTCTTTATCACATTCTTTAAACGTTATATATATATATGCGTGTTACTTGTTTATGTGATTAGCAAAGACAAAGAAACTCCTCAAGAAGTACTGTTTCTTCATCTTCTCACTTCTTTATTCACATTATTTCTCACATATATATATATATATATATATAATATATATATATACTAGAGAATTAATCAAGGGTTTCTTTGAAGAGGGTGGTTTGTGAGAGATTTTAAGTTAATTAGAAAGAAAGATCAAGATTCAAGATTCAAGATTCAAGAATCAAGAATCGATTTTTATATAAGTAATGGAAATGGAGAGAGGTGGTCATGAAGATCATTACAAAGGAAATCATCATCATCATAGCATATCTGAAGAGGCCACTACTGTCGATTGGAGAGGCAGACCTTCCAATCCAAAAAAACATGGTGGAATGCTTGCTGCTGTTTTTGTTCTTGGTACGTATATATATATATATATATCTCTTTCTCCATGTGAGAGGAGGTTCTTGGTGAATAATACTTATTATATTTACTCTTCTTTTACTGTCTTTTTTTTTGGCATCATATGTTTTTGTGTATACTATCTAAAATTTTGAAAAGGGGTACATGGGTTTTTGTGTATTTAATTAAATTTGTCTTCTTTTGTTAAATAATATATATATGTTTTCAAATTAAGGGAAAAAAAAATGAATTAATTTTGCAGGGTTACAAGCGTTTGAGACAATGGCAATAGCAGCGGTTGGTAACAACTTAATAACGTACGTTATAAATGAGATGCACTTTTCTTTGTCTGAAGCAGCAAATATAGTGACAAATTTCATAGGAACTGTCTTCATCGTTGGTCTTCTTGGCGGCAATCTCTCCGACTCTTATCTTGGTTGCTTTTGGACCCTTCTCGTCTCTGGCTTTGTTGAACTTTCGGTACCCTTTCTTTCTCTCTCCTCCCTTTTTCTCTCTCATATATATATATATATACAAAAATTAATGTCAACCTATAATATATGTATATCTGTCTGTCTTTGTCATCTCTTTGCATGTGGTGCAAATATGTACTATACACTCGACAAAATCTTGATCCATCCAATCCAAATTTGGATGATCACTATCAAAAAACCCTTGTGTGAAATAATGTGTATATTTGTAGGGTTTTATACTATTGTCGGTCCAAGCACATCTTCCGCAGCTAAAGCCAGCAAAGTGCAACATAATGGAAGAAAGAAATTGTGCAAAGGCAAAAGGGTTCGAATCGGCTATATTTTTCATGGCACTTTATTTGGTGGCATTAGGTAGCGGTTGTGTGAAGCCAAATATGATAGCACATGGTGCGGATCAATTCGACGTGGGAAGCGTGGAAAACGACGGCGTTATAGTGAATGTGGAATCTAATAAGAAACTTTCGAGATATTTCAATCTTGCTTATTTTGCATTCTCTGCCGGTCAACTCGTTGCTTTGACCGTTCTTGTTTGGGTACAAACTCACTCCGGCATGGACGTTGGTTTTGGTGTTTCTGCTGCTGTTATGGCTATGGCTTTAATTAGCTTGGTTTTTGGTACTCTTCTTTATAGAAATAAACGTCCTCAAGGAACCATGGTTCTCACTTCCTTTGCACAAGTACGTAATATATATATTTTTTTTTTCTTAATTTACTCGAATCTTGAACAGTATACTAATTTAATTTATTTTTTCTTAGGTAGTAGTGGCTGCAATTCTAAAGAGAAAGCAAGTATTTCCAGATGATCCAAGAATGCTTCATGGAAGTCACTCTACTACTACCACCACTACTACTCATGATCTTCACCTTACCAATAGATTCAGGTAGGTATATGTATATATATATATATATATATGTTTGGGGAAATGTAATAATAATTGATGAAACAGGTGCTTGGACAAGGCATGCATAAAAGTTGATGAAGGAAAAGAAGAAGAAGGTCCATGGAGATTATGCACAATAGATCAAATTGAACAATTGAAAACACTGCTTGCAGTGATACCAATCTTTGCATGCACGATTATCTTCAACACAATTCTGGCACAGCTGCAGACATTTTCAGTACAGCAAGGAAGTTCCATGAACACTCGTCTCACAAAATCATTCCATATCCCTCCAGCTTCGCTCCAAGCAATTCCATACATGATGCTGATTATAATAGTCCCAGCATACGATGCATTTTTTGTTCCATTTGCAAGAAGAATAACAGGGCACGAATCAGGGATAACCCCTGTTTACAGAATTGGATTTGGGCTATTCTTGTCTACATTTTCAATGGTGGCAGCTGCATTAATGGAGCATAAAAGAAGAGAAGCAGCTGTGAAATATAATGATATTATATCTATATTTTGGATCACACCCCAGTTCTTGATTTTTGGATTGTCTGAAATGTTCACTGCTGTTGGACTCATTGAGCTGTTTTACAAACAGTCTTCAAGGAAGAAAGGGATGGGAATGCAAGCTTTCTTGACTTCATTGACATATTGTTCATATTCATTTGGATTTTACTTCAGCTCAATTCTTGTTTCATTGGTGAACAAGATAACCGGTAATGGAAAAGGTGGTAGTGGGGGTTGGATAAAGGATAATGATTTGAATAAGGACAGATTGGATCTTTTCTACTGGCTTTTGGCTGCACTAAGTTTTCTCAACTCTCTGCACTATATTTATTGGGCAAAGTGGCATTTGCGCAAACAGTCTGCACCTGCTGTAACTCTATACCACAATCATACTACAAGCACCACCAACTGATAATACCATACCATACTTTTCATTTCTTTTTCCTTGCTCCTTCTTTTGATTACAAGTAGAGAAGAAATGAAAAGGGCTGCTCTCAATTTCTGTAAAATCCATATATATATCTATATATATATATCTTTCTAGTCAAGTCAAAAAAGGGTAAAGAAGAATTGATTTTCTTTTCCATTTACCTTTTCTACAGAGAAACATGTCTGGAACATGTCCCTCATGTTGGAGCTAGGGGTTACCTTCCTCTACTCTATTTCTTAGTTTATAAAACTAAAACTCGAGATTTTCTTTAAAAAGAATCAATTTTTTGTGATTTAAACTAACTAATTTTTTATGTAATTCAGATTGAAGGCGAACCCTTGTTCAAAAATAACTTCTTTAACATTTAAACTCGAAATTTTAGTCCAAATGACAAGGGATTCTATGATGGTCATCTCCCTCCTCTTTGTGATTCTCTTGAAAAATACTAAAAATGTTGGCTAAAGAATGAGCATGCATGGTCCCTAACTAGCTCCATAATAATTAAATTCCAACCTCCCATCGTGCTCCTTTCTTTCCTTTATTCATTTATTTATGTATGTATGTCTGCCTTTATATACACACATTGAGAGATGGGGAGAAAGATTAGGACAAGAATTTACTGTTGGAGATGATGAACAAAAAGGTTCTACACAATAGTTTCTCTCAACAGGAAAAGAAAAGAAAAAAAAAAAACAGAACTCCTGAATCTCTGAATCTGTATATATGATATATATATATATGTGTGTGTGTGTGTGTTTTCAGTGAGTGACTCACACACCCTATTCCCTAAAACCCACCATGAATCTCTATCAAAGAAATCCATTCATGATAAGTATATATCTACTGAGTTTTTGCTATATATATATATACTTCTAAATGGTAAATATGTATATATATATATATATATATATATATATATTAATGGTTAGTGGCTAGTGATAAGTCTAGGTAGGCTTCATGATTTGCTTGATGAAAATTACATGAAAATCCTGAGAAATCATCTCTACTCTGCAATATTAATAATGGCTTCTAGTTAGTGCACCTCAACAGTGTGGTGTATTTCTCTACTCTGCACCGTTAATAATGGCTTCTAGTTAGTGCACCTCACAACAATGTGGTGTTTTTACGTGCACTAACTTTACTTTCCTACACCATTCAATCATGATGCGTAGGAATATTTAGGGTTTTTAGTTTTAAAAATTTCTAATTTTACTATTTTTTCTTGAATTCATAATTCTAAAAAAAGGGTAACAACCATAAGAAAATGTTAACATGCTAAAAATAGAAATTATGACTATTGCATATGAAACGACGTCGTGACGGTTCTAATTGAAGAAAACCCCCGCGAGCTAAATCAAACGGTGTTTTCTCTTTCTCCCTCAAATTGATTCAATCAAAGTTTTCAACTTTTCTACCCGTTTGAGACTCTGAAACGATTTATTTTTTTATTTTTTTATTTTTGGATATGGCTTTGTTGCAATTCTTATCTTTCAACAAGAAATTGCTTTCTTGTACTTCTTGCTCAGCTTCTGCGGCGGCTTCTTTCTCTACCAAGTCCAACCCTTACATTGGTAAGATATATTCCTTTTTTTTCAATTAGGTGGTTTTGGGAAGAAATTTGGAACAAGGTGTTGTTATTGTTTACAGTGAAGGTTGGGATACCGGAGTTTTTGACTGGAGTTGGGAAAGGAGCGGAGAAACATGTGGAAAAGATTGAGTCTGAGGTCGGTGATTTGCAGAAGCTGCTTGTTACGCGCGCACTTTGAAGCTTAAGAAACTTGGGATCCCTTGTAAAGAGGTAAGTGAAAAATCATCGTTTGAATTTTTTTTAGTATTCTTCTTTCTGTATCTTTCTAGTTTGCAATGAGAAGGCCTTTGTATTAGTAAAATGTGAAATTAATCCTGATTGATCTGTATGGTTAACTGTGAATGGAAATGGAGGAAATATTAAAGGGGAACAAAAAGTTGTCATCTTTGATGTTTGATTGTGCAGATTTTTCATGTCTAAAGTTTGACATTCTGTGCTAAAGTTGGAAGCATTGTCATAGAACCTTTGAAATTTTTTTGTTTTTGTTCTTTTTGGTTATACTTTGCAGAGGAAGTTGATACTGAAATATGCTCACAAGTATAGGCTGGGACTATGGCGACCAAGAGTTGAACCTGTGAAATCTTAATCTTATTCTTCCTTGATAATACATTGTATCTTTAGGGATTCCCACCCCCCCCCCCCCCCCACTACTACCTCTATGCAGATTGGATTCTTGATTATTCTCTCTCTCTAAAAAGTGCTTTTTTGGTGCTCATTCTTTCTTTCTTCTCATGATTATTATTGTTATATAGTTTCTTTTTTTCCCCAATTCTTCATGACATTATATTTCCCTCATATCATATCATATCATATCAAAACAAACCTAACTACAATATATGGCAATGCTTGTATATTCTTGGGACACAATGAAAACCTTTTATACAGAAAAAGTCAAAAAGGAAGAATGAATGAATGATTCATTAATTAGACAATCTTTCGACCTAGGAACATGTCTGAAACATGTCTTGATATTGGAGCCAGGCCCCCTCCCCTTCTCTATCTTTCCTCATTAAAATGTTGGCTAAAGGACTAGCATGGTCATTGTCCCTCCATGCAAAATTCCTTTTCATGCATCATCAAAAGCTTTTCTTTCTTCTTTGACTTTCTCCGACCACATAATATCATCATTGAAAATTTCTCACATTTTCTTCCAATCCATTCATAATAAGAACAACCAAGACTTCTTTCTTCTAAATAGAATCAAGTTTAGTATCATTACTGTACATACTAATTTCCAACCATCAAAATGTTGCTGGAAATTATTCACAACCAAAAGCATCCAAAATTAAACTCTTACCTTTCTCTCAAGTACCTAGCAAACTCCACACGGCCCTCGCCACGGCAGGGAAAATGGTGTCCCATATCTTGGAATTTAATCTACATCCTCCTCTAGATTTGAAGATTATTTATGCCCAGTGATTGAGAATTTGGCCGTAAATAACAGGTCCCACACAGCCCAGGAAAATGGCAATTATTCACTTAAAAGATATACGTGGAGCAGCCTAGCCTTATCATTATTTGGAACAATTACACGTGATTTGCTGGAATATCAAATATTAGTTGGATTCAGATTATAGAAACAGAAAATATTGTACAAAATGTTAATGGCACAAGAAGAAAAGCAAAAGTGTGCCAGATAAAACCAGACAGTATATCATGCGCAAATGAAGAGAAAGTAGAATTTCTAGAATTGTCGAAATATTATACTAGTGCTAGGCGCAGAGAGCTCTGTAATTATACAAGTGAAGAATCTCTTTAAGACGATTAAGAAGATGAACTTTAGTACCATATTTTCAAGGGTCTTAATCATCAGTGCCCTCTATATTTGATCCTTTTAAATGCAGGTGCTTCTCCCTCTTCTGAAACTCTGTCAAACCTTTCCCACTTCCAGTTACACCAACCTTACCTTGGGGGTCATCTGGCGATTTAAAAATGCTCTCACGTTTACGGCCTGAGAAGAAACCAACCTGAAAACCAAAAGAAGCACATGCTTCAGCCACTAGAAAGATGAAGTGCAAATAGGTATGCAGACATCTTAAGTTCTAAAAATGATCAAATGCAGGACATGCTGGAACAGAAAATGATTCTAATGGACAGTCCAGTATAACAGTATAATGTACTACATAAAACAAACAATCCAACATATTCCATCATTGCAGAAGAGAACCCAATTTTTTTAGCTTGTACTGTCTAATTCTTCCAAAATTTCATCCATTCTAGTAAATTCCTTATATCATTTTGATCGATTTTCAACAATTTTTTCCTTTTAATTTGATTCAAACACAATGAATTAAAAAACAAATTCCAAATATAATCACTCATATTTCTGTAAAACAAACCAAAATTCCTCAGCCACTATCCATGATTTTTTTTACAAAAATTAGTAACATAGAGCATATCCACGTTCTCGTAAACCTCATCAACTGAATTAGAAGAACCAATACATAAGAGATTTGTAGTAAACATACCTTTTTAGCCCGGCCTTTTGTCGTCTGAAATTGCTGCCAAGCATTTTGCCTCTTGTTTTGTGTGACCTCAAGTTGCTCCATTCTCATCTTAGATTTAAAAGCATGTATCTTTTTACGCTTCGTAATTTTCTGCATGTGTAAAGATTAAGTTAGCAAGAGCACTGAACAGTTTTAAGGCTTTGAAAAGAATGAACTTCTGCAGAAACCATGAACAAAATCTTCAATCCATAGAGTACCCTCCTTCATGTAGTTCAAAAAGAAATTGTGAACATACCACATCTTCAGGATCATTAGGGTCAATACGAAGCTTTGCTGGTAAAGTCCGAGACTGTAAGTCGGTTTCAGCAGCTTGTGCAATTTTTCTTTTTAGTGCTTCTTTTGTAGCCTGTGCTATCTTTTCTGCTTCAAGCAACGCATTTACATTCCCTTCTTCAATTAGTCTAACATTATCAGGATCCACCTGGAGATAATGGCTGTAAATGATATAATTTCTCAAATTAAAGAAACAAAAATTAAGTAACTTTTGAGTCATTGATAAAACTCCCAAGATACAGAAACTACAGGAACAAACTGAAAGGAGAAAAGGAAATTCAACTTCTTGTAACTGCAGATATTACCCATATGGTTTTTTATCAAATACAAACAATCAAGTCCCTTTCAAGGCACAAAACTACAGCATACACAGACGGATAGATGAACAAAGATCAGCAGTAACAGTCCAGCAGCTCTTGTGAACAATCATGACTGCTACACCAATTAAAGACCCTGAGAGCCAAATGGTAAAAACCAAGTAACCTTGTGCAAAATAAAGCAATCATACCTCTTCCTTGTTACCCCATCCATCATAGTAGACATAATAGCCATTTGGAGTATGCGCCTCTACTACTGCTTCATACCTGAACATTTAGCTAAATCAACAAAAGACAAAGAAAGGGTAAAGAAAATGAAAAGGAAGATATATAACAGCCAATTAATCTTTTAAGTTCAACACATACCATTCACCATCTTCACTCCAAACAGCTTGAACTTTAGTTCCAACTGGAATCTTCTGAGAATGATCATGCATAACCCTTGTTTCCTGATTAACAAAATAAATAACATAAATAATATCATTGAATGGATGTACAATCAGGCAAGTATAACTTCCTAAAATCTAAAATTAACTTGTTTAAGATAATCAAATGCCATTTTGCAAGGGTGAGGCTCTTGAAATATAGTAGAAAGGAATTTTAGAAAATTCACAAGAAAAACACTTCATGTTCAGATTCCCGAATCCTAAGATGCTAATTAAATCTGATCTCCTTTATAATTCAAAGAGAAACCATCTTCACAAATAAAGTGCTAGTCCTCCAAAATAAGTTGAAAAATTACCATATTGGAAGAAACCTCAGAATGCTGAAAACCTTGAGATGCAGCAGCACTTGTGCCTGCGCCTGGTCCAGCATGATCATTTTGTTGAGCAGTTGAAAGAAGCTCTTCTGTCAACTCTATGACCTGCATACAGATAATGTGTAAAAACAAGAAAAAGAACAAATAAGTAAATCTTTCTTTCCATGATAATCTACTTTTTCCTTTTCTTTTAAATTTGAACTTAGAATCACAGATTCACATCTGAAATCAGGTCAGAAGCAGGCTGGCCATCGGGACTCATAGCAAACCTGCAATGCAATCAAGACACAAATGATGGACACCATGATAAAAGCCTTTTATTCCAAAATTTTATAAAATCTCCAGACCCAAAACCTTGTATGATCTCACCTTCAGAACCCATGGGTATAGGTACCTCTACAATCACAGGGAAATTCCTTATACTGCTTGTAGGCGTGATACAAGTTTTTATAAGCATAGGAAGAGAGATTCAGATTTGCAATTAAACCTCAGACAGAAAAAGAAAATTCCATAATCATACTAACCTAATAATCTTTCGACAAAAATAAGGTGTAAAAAATAAAAGGAGAAACTCTAGTGCTACTTTACCAGGAAAGCAGATAAACGAGAAGAAAAACAACAATAATTTAAGAAAGTTACCTCTACGAGCTCCTTCTCCATGTCTATATATTCTGAATTTCCAGGCTCATCCTCGAGAAGATTCCTAACCTGTTGAAGTACAATAATATAAACATGGTTCTTTTACTATGCTAATAATATACCAACCCGAGCTCAAAACACTAATGGCAAGTTATCAAACAAGACAGACCCCAATTGAAAGAAACTAATGTGAAATACAACCCAAATTCTCTTTTAATCAAATCAGCACAATTCAACTCGACAGTGTGCTCAAACATCCCAAATTCAGTTGCTCTAATCTCAACACACTAAACAAAACCCTAATTGCAACCGAAATTAATATAAGTATACATAATAATAAAAAAAAATAAGGTACTGTCTTTCCGCAAACAAGACAAAGAAAATCAAGTCTAGCAGATGAATACAAAATAAAATAGATACCTGTTCAAGCTGTTCTTTGTAAGTGGAGAGATTAGAAGCGAGCTCTTCAACGCTAACTTCTTCCGCTCCGCTTTGCGTGTTTTCCATAATTACTTCTCTCTCTATTACGAAACTCAGCGGAATCCTTGAAGAAAGAGTTTCTACTAAGACTATATAATTATTCAAAATCTGGAATCGATTTCCGAAGATAGAGAGACAGTGGATCTAACACAAGAAACCCTTTTGACATCAGGCGAAGAGCAGAGGGGTTTGGTTATCAAAGCCCTCATAAACGAGCTCAACGCATTTAAGCCACGCGTCCAACCTGGTCCCAGTTTCCAGATTTTTTTTCTCCAATATCCCTTCTATTATAAAATTATATATAAAGAAAAAGGTCAAAGTATTTTTTGAAATACCATTAAATTTTTTTAAAAAAATAATCCATTTTAGTTCTTTCACAAAAAGAGAAAACAAATTTCAAATATTATTTTCTAATTTTTCTTTTCAAATTTGAGGATATTTTTGCCTCCAAAATGTCATAATGTTACCCACCTGAATTATATCTTTTCAATATATATATATATATATATATATATATATATAATTATTTGAGAAATATTGAATTAAATACAAATATATATATATCAAAAACCAGAAATGATCCTTCCTTCCTTCTGTCTAGAACTCCTGAAAATCCAGCTTCCCTTTTAATATATTAACATCTCGTTTAATTATTATTTTTATCATTATTATTTTTAATCTTCCATGATTTCATTTAGGAATTTTTTAAAAAAATAAAATAATGATATCAATAGGTTGACATATTTATTGCATGAAGACATGCATGGCTGCAAAATCAGGTACAATAATAATGTTATCCCAACTAATTTTACAACAGAAGGTTAAAAGCCAAAAGAAAAAAAGAAAGTGGGGAAAATACTTCATGTTTGTAAGGAAATAATAGACCAGAAAAACAGTATGAAGAAGAACAATCAGGCCCTCTACCCTATACATAAACACATAAACGCCTTTTTTACTCAAATGGAGACTTGTCATTCATTTCGGATTGAACAGAATTTATCCCACAATGTTTGAGATTTTCCAATCTCATTCATAAGATTCTTGAACTTGTGGCTGCAGTCTCCTCCACTACAGGTTGAAAGAACAAGAAGAGAGAGTAACAGGTTAAACTTTCTTTCCCTAAATATGATAGAATGCATATGAAACGAAATATATATTGTACAATAAGGAGCCCTATACCTTGTACGATTCAAGGCTGCTATTGCTCGAAGAGAGCTCCTGATCATGTCTTCATTACGATCAACTTCTTGCTTAACTGCATCCTGTTTCGGCCTAAAACTAATAGTTTTTTGGAGAGGATCCACCAAAGAGTCCAACACTAGAAACCCAAAACCAAATCAACTTATAGGTTAAGTTACAGACGACTTATCCAAAAATTCAAATTTTGAAAGGACCAAATTACCTGCTAATACAGCAGAGGGGCACTTATCGGCAAGTTTTGAAAGGATAAGATGGCAAGGCATTTTAACATCATAATGGTCTGGCAGAAGAAGAACACCAAAAAATTTGTATTACTACATAGATTTAGGAGTTAGAAAGATATTTTAGTGTTTTTGCAAGCAAATGAATGACTCACCATCTAAGCCAGATTTAAGATATGGAACAATGAAAGATGATGGATTCACTTGATCAAGACAACTGTCCAACAAAGTGTCAACACATTCAAAGGCTGCTTTCCTCAACTCAAGCCCATCATCTACTGTGTGCTTAAAAGGGCCCAGGTCCACCGTTCTAATCAATTCTTGCTGTGAAAATAATGATAACAGAGGGAGAAAAAATCAGACTAAAAGGAAGAATCATTAAGAAGCATAACTAAAAAGGAAACCATGTCATGAATAAGTCTGCAAGAACTGCCAAAAGCCAGGTATCTGTATTGTAAATCCCTCTCAATAGAGTTACCTTTATTATTGTCTGATCATATAGCAGAGGCAATAATTCAGGGAGGAGGCCTTTTATCAAGTTTGGCTTATTATGAGCTGCAGTACTCAAGGCCAAAACAGCTGCACGCCTAACATGCTGCAAAGTAGACAGAAAAAGGGATCAATAAAAAGAAAAGGCTTAGAACTATCTAAGAGCAAAATCAAAGAACTTTGTTTTTTTCTTCTGTGGGGGGACACCGGAGTTGAAGGAAATTAAACAAAGAGTTGAAAAGCAAAATGAAGTTACCCTGTCAGGATCTTTTATAAGCATCAAAAAGGATGAAATCTCAGTTTGTAGAATTTCATCAATCTTTTCAGGACGCTCAACTATTGCATATTTTACTGCAATTACAACTGTTGCACGGGTAAATGCAGCTGGACAAGTAGCTCGCTCCTACACAAAGAATAGAATGATTTATTTGCTGAATCTCTTGAAAGTGCATACTATAAGAAGAAGGTCTTTAGTACATGATACCTTAAGTGCTGGAACAAGTTTTTTAGGTTTAATTAGTGCAATTTTACCGAGACACTCTGCTACAACATTGCGAACACCCTCTTCCTCACTTTCGCAATGGTTGAAGAGAAGATTAAGTATCTTCTCAACACTTGATTCCTGAAAATCTGCCTTGTCAACTGACTGTCTCACAATAACCTACATGCATAAACACATTGACAAATATTTAATTAGTAGAGCCAACAACAGAAATATAATTTACTTTCCAGTATCATTCACCATACCTCCTTCAGAGAATGTAGTAGCAGATACTGCTTCTTCTGCTGGTTATCAATTTTGTCCAATATAAAAGGTAAATATTTTGGAAGATTACCAACGGCAATATTCCCAAGAGCATAAGAGGCAGCTGATTTTATCTCTTCAAAAGGAGACAGAAATGACTCGATAACAATATTCTCAATGTGTGAATGAATGCTTAAATCTTTTCTCCGGCCAATCTCCCCCAAACAAAGCAAGGCTAGATGCTGCTTGGCCTATCAAAATTGAGCAAGAGTCAAACAAGGTTAAATGTTAGTATGATTAGCAAAGAATAGCTACAAGTACACAGGCCAGTAGCTTAGGTTTGAAAGTTCTAGATCTATAATTCTTTTATTTACATTAAGCATCAAAAAACCTATCTAAAGCAGTAGAACCATATAAAGCCTAGCTCCTTTGACTTCATAGATCCAAAGCCATCCGCCTCTACTCCATTAACGGTTTTTAGACTTCCCAAAGATACACAGATACAAATGAAAGATAAAATCACATCAAGTAATGGTGCAAAAAGCACCTTAGCTGATGGCATACCACTATAAAATCTGAAAGTATAATCAAATATAATAAATGATTGGGAAAAGCAACCATATAAAATTACCGAATTGGTACTGCTGTCATCTTTCAGGATTTCTGTAAGCATGTTAACTGTAGATGAACATTTTTGGTCACCTGCAGCAAGGCAAAGAACTGCTACACATTGTGCAATGGAAAATAAAGCCTGCTTAGCAACACCACCAGACGATGGAGATGGCTTAGCAGTTGAAAGAAGAGAGTCTAGCAACACATCAAAGCTTGTGTTTGCTGAGTAAACCAAGGCAGCAAAAAAGTTTTGTAAAGCCTGCAGTATCAGTGAGAAAATGAATATAAAATAAACGTGAAAGATAAACAGAATAATGAAAAAACTGAACATTGTACCAAAAGTGCCTGCCCCTGGAGTAATGAGCTTCTCACTAAAGTTAATGCTTGGGGAAGAACTTTATTTCTGACAGTTACACCCACATTAGGGCTAGACCGCCTATCAGACATTAGAGTGCAACAGAGTTCCAGAGCAAGAGCTGTCATATGCAAATCTGAGTCACTGAAAACCAATGCAAGAAATTGAGCTTAGTTCTCTGCTACTGAAAGTATCACCAAAAATTTCTTAAGAAACAGTTTCTAATATAATAGACATAAAAAACCTTATCAAAGTCGAGAGCTCTACAATAATGACTTCATAAGCAGCTGGACCAATTTGATCGCCATAGGCCACAATTAGAGTGTTCAATGTCCCAAGAGTTGCCTGTCTTAGAGCCCGATTAGCCTATCCTCCAAAAACGTGAGAGCAATTAGCAAAATAATGAAATCAAGCCATGCAGGTCCAAGAAAAAACTTCAATAACAAGGAAAAACTATTCAGAAAACCAATTCTCCTACCTTTCTCAAGAATGCAGTCAACTCAGAAGTTACATGCTCCAAAACACATGAGAGATCAAGGTGCAGTGGAGAAGAAGCAATAACAGCAAAAGCCTGGAAAGGCAGTCACAGTTAAAACTTGTAAACATCTATAAGGTAAATTATGACTCTCACTAAAAAGCATTGCAAAGAAAGAAATATTAAGATACAGTTCTCTCTTTCCTCCACGTATATAATCTTATATTAATAGAATAGTAAAGAAAGTCCACCTACTCTCAGTAAAAAAGTTCAAACAAAGGTACAGAAAGGAATATTGCTGAATACCCATTGCACTGGGACAACTCTCAAACATAATAGTTTTGGAGAAAGAAGATGTAACAATAGAAAAATACCTTGACAGCTGTAAGTCGGGTTATCTCATTTCCCATCCGGTCCACAAGTACAGGAAGGCATGCAGGTAGTTCTGCTTGAAGGTGATCACCAAAAGTGGAAACAACAAGGCCCATACAAGTAATGGCACACTCCTTGACCTCCTGAAATTAGGGAGCTCTAAATCAGTATCAGATGAATCAACAAACAAGAAACTATTATCAGGGACACGAGTTACCTGATCCTGATCTTGATTTGTCAAACGTGCCATTATAGCATTATAAATTGGATGAACATAGGGCCTGAAGTCAAAACCAGAGTCCTACAGAGAAAGTCCACTAAGCATATCAGAAAGGACCAAAAACTTACAATTATCAAAAGTAAGCAATATTGTTCTTACATTGATATTTGGGCGCACAACACGAACAAGTTCTCCACATACTCTTAGTGCTTCAGCTGTAACTTTGTAATACCGCTCACCAACAGCAGATATAACAGGAGCAGATATTGCCTGAAAATAGCATGTACTACCACGATTAAGATGAAGCCTCTTTCCTATGGGTTATAAAGTTTTTTGGGGGGTCAAAAGAAAAGGATGTGATTTACATCTAATAACCAGTACAGCACAAACCAATGTTATGTTACATAACTACCCCAATCTAACATATCCACACATGTAAATAACAAAACATTAAAGTCCACTCTGGTAGACTCTACTTTAAATACATGACCAGCAAGTAGAAGTACTAGTAGAGCATGAATTTATTCAGGAGCTACCTTAATGTAAGGATGGAAAACAGGAGGAGCGTGAGAAGCCAAAACCAATCTAGTAAATATGAGAGCCTCAATCTTCAGATTGGAGGTAGAAGATTTATCCTGAGAAAGCATTTTTTGGAAAAAGATAAAATAAAATAAGTAACTTAAAACAATAACTCTCGCTTTCAAAGTCAGAGTTCACATGACAAAGTAGAAACTAACAAATAAAGCTTTCTCAATCCCAGGTATAAGAGATCCAATGTGGTCTGCAAGGCAATCTGGGAGTACAACCACCAGTTCTTTCAAGACTGTAAAGGCACCAACCTGTAAAGAAAAGGAAAAAGAAATGAAAGAAAGAAATAATAGGAATAAGTCTAAAGTTCAGGGACATTTTTACAAATACAAGCACTGATACTAAGTTCTGGAGATCAACCTTTGTCTTGATAGATTTCTCACGTTGCTGCTTATTAATGGATCGCACAATTTTTGGTACCTCTTGCTTCAGCAACCATCTAGGACTACAAATGCATTGTAACAATTCATAATTTTGTATAGATATCAGTCAAATACAAGGTACTAAAAGTAGTAGTTGTTACAGCACATTCACATGGAAAAGAAAGACCAGACTTTTGATTTCATCTAATTACACTTGTATCTTGATTTCAAAATCCTTCTGTTTTCACACTTTTAATTTCTATTTTGTTTTTCTTTTCACCAGTGGAGCAATGAAGTCTGCTATCAGAACTTTCTTAGGTCTTAAGTTGAGTACAGAGCAGCATATTCTGCTCCTTAGTAGTGAGTCTTATACACTATGACAGCCAGATTCATCAAAAAAAAGTAACAAAAAAGTAACATTGCAACATTTCAAATGCAGAAAATCCTGTAAACTAATACATATGGAGATAACCAAATGAATATGTGGAATGACATTCTTACCTTGATTCATCAATATCCATCTGTCCTTTCGTAACGTTACCAGTTTGTCGCAGCAACTCAATGAAAGTATTGAAGATGTCCATCTATAACAACATTGGTAGACAAGGAATCATGCAAGTAGAAAAACATAAAACACTAAAAAAAAAAACAATAAATACCAGCCTTTACCTTGACATTTTCTTCTCTTTCCCTGAACCTATCAATTAACTTTGGACAAGCCTGCAGAATAACGAAATTTAGTCAACTCAAGTCACAAAAATAATTTTATGGTGGATCCAACAGAAAATAGAAGGCATGGATTCAGAAATTTTTATAAACTAAACCTCATCATAAAGCTTTGCAAGCAGCTCAGGCCGAGAAACAATCAAGGCTGCCAAGCATTTGGCAGCAGCTCTTCGAACCTTCCAGCTAATATCTTCATCATCAGTGTATTCGTTTGCACTCTCACTAAATAGAATGAAGAATAAAAGTCAACTAAAGACCATATAAACAGATAATAATAGAATGAGTGGAACAAATGCAAAATAGTATCATACTCCTCATCCTCTTCCTCAAGATTCTCATTGTCAGTATCTTCCTCCATGTTATCCGTAAAATTTGGATCATAACTGAGAAACTCCAACGTAAGGCGGAGAATATCATCACAATAAGAAGAAATATCCCTTGGGCACCTAAGCAGAAAACTCTCCAATGCCTACAAGGATAAATGATTCAGTGACTTCTCAAGCATCAGACATCAAGTATAACATAATAAATACATTACCTGCAGGCTGTACTCTCGGAGCTCCTCATCATTTTCTGTTGCAGTTTTACAATAGTTGATCAATACTGGAACAGTATCTCCCAGATGGGGACCAAAACGGTAGCCAACAGTCCGACTGAAAAAGGAAATTAAAGATTTTTCCATAACATGTTTCAAATAAAATAAATAGATATTAAGATCTTTAGTCACTGATTTTTTTCATCATACTTTTTTAATGTCATATATTACAAAATGCACCAAATCTGGTTCTTGGGTCAAGAAAATTAGTATTATCCTTTGGCAAATAATATGTGCAGACATATTATTTCAGGAACAAAATAGACATTTAAGAACAGGTTGGGGGTCAAAAATAATAAAAGATGAGGGCTGAAATTTGCCATTATTGTGAATCACCTGAGAAGCATATAACAGAGCTACATACTGAAGCTATATCCATGATTCTTTACATTAAGTATAAAGAACTATTTGACATTTTCAACATGAAAGGAAAATTTTAATACATTTTACACTCTCAACAGGCAATTTCTCAACCATGTAACATGATACAGTTAGTATGCAGCAAAAGGATCAAGCCAAACTTGAGATGCACCAAGAAGCATTCGATGCACCAACACAAAATATGTGTGAACAAGGAGTAAACTAAGTTTCAGAACAAACCTTAATGCCCCAATCATCTGAATATTTGTCCGCGTCATTTCAGATTTCGTTTTCTTATTTTTCAAAAGCTGAACAACTTCACCAGTGGCCTTTGCCAACCATTCATCTGACAAGCTTGGAGCTAAAGATGCTGGGAATATATAGATGGCAATTATGTTGGTATATCCAAATATCCAGAAAAAAAAATCTTCAAGAACATAATTTGATATACCAAACATAAAGTTACACAAAGATTCAACTTTGATAAATTTCCTTACCAATACATGATACAGTCTTCTTCCTAATGCTGGCTTGGTTGGCAGTTAAGAGAGGCAGTAATGCACTCAATAATTTCTCATGATCTGATACCATCAGATTCCCATATTTGTGAAGAACATCACATAGTATATCCAGACATTCACATTTTATCTCGGTACTCATTCCCTAGGAGAAGCCATCATAAGAATCAAGATGAAACAACCAAAAGAAGAAAATAGAAATGCATGACAAATTGCAATATGGAAATTACTCAATCTATCAATTCCAGAAGTACCAAAATCACCATTCTTTTAACACCATAGCATGTTATCTCGAGTATGATAACACACCATTCATTTCATTAAAATTCATATCCAGCAGTTAAGCATGTAAAAAATGTCGAACTCAAGTACACAGCTTCCAAACATAAATTTAGAAGTCATATGAATCATGTACTGCACGATTATCTAACTTCCAAGAAACATTCACATAACTTTGACTGCAAAAAATAAATAAATAAATAAAAGTATAAAATCATATACAACAGAAAATCCAAGTTCATCAGCATCTAACCCCTTATTCTAATTTCATAAGCATATATGATTGATAAAGGTTTGTAACTTACAGGGCCAGTAATTCCACTAATCAACTTTGGAGTAATTGATACAAGAATAGACTGTGCTACAGAAACTGAAGGAACTTCTGCAACAATAGTCTTCATAGCTATGCTAGCAATGTCACGATGCTGGTCTTTCACATTAAGCAGCTTATCACAAAGTTTGTTAGTCATCTCCAGTACTTGCTTGTCATGGATTTTCTTTACCAAGGGAGCCAAACTGAAATATATATATAGCAACATATGAAAAAGAAGGAAATCATATCTTCCAAAATACCCTTATATTCTGAATCATCATAACAAGAGAATCAGCATAGGAAATAATTTAGGACCTAATAAATGTCATTCTGTTAAAAATATTAAGATACAACTGATACTTGAACCATGCATGCAGATACAAGTATTAAGGATAATCATACTAATTGGTTAACCAAATATCTTCTTAAGATCCTAGGACATTTCAAATCCCCTTCTGCTAAAAACTGCTTTAACATGTTTAGTGCCCTTCTGCCAAGCACCCCTCAGAGGTAAAAGGGTACCAGCAGGATAATAGCCACAGGTACAAGCAAACAATCTTGGTTTAATATTATTTTCCTTATCCATCAAAGTCATAATTTCTCATAGCTAAAGGTTCACTGATATCCAAGCTTTAGCCAGGCCTGGATGTATTTCCTCCTCCAAGGTAAACTAATACTGCATACCCACACCATACCTAACTGTAAACAAATTCTCCGGAATCTTGAATTTATTGCAAAAGTCACAGGTGAGGGGTGCAATGCATATAACCAATTTCATACCAACAGTGAATATGAGAAATGGGAGTATCAAAGGAAGAGATTAATTTTCAATATTAACCCAACAGAGCTGAACCCAACTGGTATGGTATACGCAGAGTTCTATCAAGAGTGGACTGCCGCAATTTATAAGAATTATTGATTTCATACTAACCATTTAACTGCTAAACCAGAAACATCACCCGCTACATCATCAAGTTGTTGCAGCACAATGTTTGACAGTTTAGCTTCCAGCTCTACATCAAGTTTAAATCCCTCTTTGTTTAATTCGTTCAGTAAATCAGAAGTTGCCATGTATCTGTAATCCTTGTCTTTCCCTGTCATCTGCACATGGAAAAAAAAATGTAAATTGGAAATTCCACCACAATATAGAGGAACGGAATCATGGAAAGGACTTCAACTCATCTCAACAAGTCAATGGAGAGTTACCTTCTCAAGTATACTGGTTATTGTTAAATTGGCCATTTCTTCGGAATCAACAAAAGCTTAGAGCAGTGAGAGCTCACTTCAAATTTTTCTTGTATGCCTACATAGGGTAAACAAAAAATGAGGATAGATAAAAACACAATTGAAACAAGAAGCATACATATCTATTTACAGATGACAAGCAGAATTATGTCCAAATGGATGAACAATAAATAAAAGGGAAAAACTTCAATTCTCATAGAGACAAACATTTAACGTTAGATACTACACAGGATACTGTTTCCAATTCTCACGTAAAGGGTGTGGCAAAAACTTTATAAGAAGTCACATAGCAGCACATATGAGAATGATTGCAATAATATAGACAAAATATGTACATACACACATACATATATATATATTTGTGTGCGCGTGTATGTACTCTCATTCTACAGTTATTAAACTTTAGGACCAACATCCCTTCAAAATACTAATGGAGGAAACATTTTTTATGTAAATTATTGAAGAGAAATCGTGAATAATCTTCTTATTCACCCTGATCAGAAGGAATGAACAATACTAACTACAACATCCAATATTCTAAGTTGCTGCCGCATTGCTATACACAAAATAGTGAATAAATAAAAACACCAAAATGACAAAAATCAGACAACGAAAACAAAAATTACACAATCAATGAGAGAAAAATGCATGGTATTTTCCAAAACAAACCCTAGAATGGAATCTGCAAAACACTTGTACTGATACAAACGAATAACACAGCACCAAAAATTAAATGGGAAATCCCATTGAAAATAATTTATTCAATTTTTTAAAAATTAAAAAAAAAAATACCTTGGAAGAGAGATAATCAATGGAATCACCTCCAAAGCAGAATCAGAAGAGAGATTAGGGTGTAACCGGTAAACTAAGAAATTTCTGTTGGGATGCACACCTTAAACCCTATGCGAGAAAAAGGTGTTGGGAGTGTGGGAAAGAGACTGATGAAAGTAAGAATAGATATTATGAATAGATAGAAGAAGATATATTTTAAAATATATTTTTATTTATTAAATGTCAAGATCTTTAATATATTAATGACTCGATTCATATAGCCCATAGTCTTGTGGTGATTTATGATATTTAAGAATAATAAATAATAAATAATAAAGCATTAAATAATTACTTAAATATTTTGAAAATGTTAATGTATTATAAAAATGGGCAGTTTCCAAAATATTGAACTGCCAGCAGTTAATAATTGTTTTTAAGAAAATATATAATGAAATTTTTTTATATATTATTTTAAATATATATTTAAAATTTAAATTATAATTAAATTTTATTTATATATTTTAAATATATATCAAGATATTCGTATAAATTATTTTGTCTTGTATAATCCCCAAAATAAATAAATTCTAATCTGGGCCTGGAGCATAAATGAAAATGTACAGAAATCTGAAAAGGGAAAAAAAATCAGAGAGTATATAAAAGAGTAGGCAATATCTGAATCTTCACTTTACATAAAACTGCCTACGTAACAAGTCTTTTAAGGGAGTGTTTTGGCTCACTATTTACTCACTGTGCACCAACTCACAGTAGAAGACCTCTGGCAATCAACATTTTCTCCCAGATGTTTTGCTCATCCAGATGTAAACTGTTTCTGGCAGTCGCTGTTTGGCTTTATTAAAAATAAGCTTTCTTGAGATGTGACTTTTGAAGTCAAATGAATAGCCCTTCCATCAAACCAATCCCCAGTAACTGCAAACAAAATTTTCTGTTCCGAAACGAACTTCAGGACTTAGAGAGGGAATAACTTGGCCTTATTTGCACTCTCAAAAGTTTCTCTTGCATAAAACATGATTAATCTATCTTGAATTACTCTGCACAGTAAGAATAGTTATCGCATAGCACTGGATGAAATTTTCAACTCTTCCTCCACGTATTTTTCCCCCTTTGCAGTGTCTTCTTTTTCCTGTATGCCAGGCATTTATAATTTCATAATATCAGGAAAAGAAAATAAATAGATAATGTCTTAATAGGAAAACAGAGTACCCCAAAACAAAAGCTAAACAGACCTGCATATTCCTTGATTTTATCTGGTAAATAGATGGTTCCAACTCGCCATTACCACGAACAATCTTTGCTCCAAGTCCAGGCCTCCCACCTGACCCAACTGCTTCTTCATCAACCAAAACTACATCTATAAGATTTTCCCCTGATTTTGTGTCAGGAATCTGCAGGCAAATGTGTCCCACGGATAAATAGCGAAAACATCAAACAGCCTACCAGAACAACTTGAGATGTCTATTTCATTTTGTAGGAAAGTATTTTTTAAAAAAAATTGTTTTAAGACCAGAGCAAATGTTCTTTTGACTGCAATCATGTAAAGTCAGAATATCATGAATCTCAGCTCCTTAATGTATTAAAATGGTTCAATTATAAAGCTGCAATGACTTGGAAAGTGTTTAATTTACTGCTATTTTGGGTTGACTTCAGTAATAACTTCCAACCATTTTCATGCTTTACAATCAAGAAGGGATCATAAAAGATACCTCAAACATTGCCTCGGTCAAAATATTCTCCAGTATGGCTCTTAATCCTCGTGCACCAGTGTTTTTAGCTATTCCTTTCTTTGCAATCAATTTTAGGGCATTATCTGTGAAATGTAACTTAACCTGCAAGAATATAGCTCTGGCTAAAATAGATTATACTTCATCTACATGAAATTGAATATCCACATTCCTACAATAAGCATGCACGTATTCAAATTGTATTTTCCATTATATTCCTTCATAAGAAATATCAATTTCTCAAACACTAGGTTATGACAACCTATGTAAGTTTAAGTAACGCAGGTATCTAGCATTGGCCACACCCATTCCAAGTAAAAGTGGATAAGTAGGTCTAATTTCCAGATAAACAATAATTAAACAAAAATGTTCTATTATATAGTACAGGATCCAAAGCTTACATTATTGAGGGAGAACATCCTCTTGTACTGCTTACATAGCGCATTTTTTGGCTGAGTGAGGACCTACAAAACAAATCAACCACATAAAATATAAAGTATCAAATCGCCATCCAATTCCGTGCATTTAATTTGACATGCCTAAGCTTTTGCAACAATCTGAACATAATTGTTTGAAATTTTTAGCCAAGGACTTCCAGCAAAGACATTTTCAAATGAAAACCAAGTTCAGCCCACAGATTTCAATTCCAAGGCAGGGAAGGGGAGAAATAAATGAAAACCAAAAAAAAAATGTTAAGGGTAACAAGAGCAAACCTGAACAAGTTCCTCTTCATTTAAAGCAGACAGACTCACTAAAATAGGAATTCTTCCAACAAATTCAGGTATGAGCCCATATGCAGTTAGGTCAGCACTTTCAACCTGAAATGTCCAAAAGCAAACATCAGTTTATCTCTTCATGTCATCTCAGAAGAGTGAATAACTTGTATGAATGTTTCCAAATGTTGTTATCCAGTAGTTAAAAATCTATCCTTACAGATTCCAATAGTGATGACACTACTACAGCATCAGTTATGCCACCTTGTCTCATATTAGAACGGATAGGTACTCCAATACCAATGGAAGAATCTTGTCGTCTAGGAGAAAAGTAATGTTAGCCCAAGACAAAAATATTATCATCTTCCATATTTTGGTTAATAAGTACAGGAAACAGAATAACCTTTCTGAAATGGTCTTCTCCAAATCAATGAATGCTCCACCACATATGAAAAGGATATCTTTTGTATCTATCTGCAGTAGTAGTCACATTGCCATAAGAAGAGAAATTCCTCCACAGAAAAAGTAAATAACATTATCATATTTACAGGCTTGCCATAACATGAACGATTGGTCCTATAGAAAGATTTTGACTGCTAAAAGCATACATATAAGCAGTCAGTACTGGAGTACCAGTACCCAATAAAATAATTGTAAGAGGTAAGATCATGAATATTTATACCATTTCATAATACCGAGAATTACCAGATAGACTCCATGTGAATCAGCAAAAAGTCTTTTTACAAAAAGAAAACAACAGTGACAATTGAAGATTTTTATTAATTTATGATCTGGCGCAAAGAAGAATTATATGTTAAGATTACACAAGCATAGGTATTTGGATGACATTTTAGAGAGAAAGACAAGCATGTTACCTGAATGCTGTCTCCTCGTTGATGCTTCTGACCCCTATTATCAGGAACATTTACAATCTAAACAACATAATTCACCAAGAATAATAAAATCAGGTACCTCAAAACCAAAAAAAAATATTTACAAGTTTTACTTCATGAAATAGCAATCAAATATAACCTTGAAATACTAAAGATTTACTTCATTAAATAAAAGATACATCAGGAAGGAGCACAAAGGTATTAAATATATCATCTATGTCTAACTGATCATGTAATATGTAAATACTCCATCAAAAATAAATAAAAAATAAAAAAACATTTAATAAGTTATTTACATGATTATCAATCTTTTGAAGCAAAGTAAGAACTTAAATATTGAGTATGAAAAATTATTTAAAAAGTTAATTCCCACAACAAATGATCAAGAAGAATTATAATTCTAGGTATAATGAAGTGAAAAGTTGAACAGGCATCATTATAGTATTCCCACCAAATGACAGACGCCAAACATATCAAACCATATAAGTACTGTTCAAAAAAATTTATACATACATTAGAAAAATCATAAAATCTAAGTTGTCTCGTGACAGTGATGGCATCAAATGTTTTCTGCAATTCTACAATGTAAAAGCATAATCTTCACTGTTCAGAAGATTCTATCATGCTAAGGATACACCTTAAAAATTACAAAGTACACATGAAAGAATCAGATGACTCTGGCTTCAAGAAACGTCACTTACAGATCCTTCCAGCATCTTTAGAAGTGCCTGCTGAACACCCTCTCCAGATACATCTCTGCCAATGTTTAAATTTTCAGCCTGCACTGAAGATTTGATACAAATTACAAAGATGAAAGATAATTTCAACTTCTAAACTTTCAATAAATGCTCTGTAAACCTATAATTGCTAGACCTTCTTTGTTATCTTATCAACTTCATCAATATACACAATGCCCTGCTGAGCTGCTTCCACGTTGAAGTCAGCCACCTGAAAACAAGAAGAAGTGCAGGATTTAGTAAGCTAGGTAATCCAGACCAATATTGACAACAACAACAACAATTCTTTTTTTAAAAAAAATAAAAAATTAAAAAAATCTTTTCCCCAACATTAAGTAATAGAACCAACTAATTAGTTTTCTTTCCCTCATTAGGACAAGTTTCTTGCAAATCCCACTTATGTCTTTCATATGTAACTTTTTTTTTTCAATGAATATGTAACATAATTCACATACCATAAGTAATTTATACAGTATAGACTCCACATCTTCCCCAACATAGCCGGCCTGGAAAGGAATAAACCAGGGTGAGAAAAGCACTGACAAACTCATACAATGAATTTCAGCTCTGAGAAAAATGCTAACTGGACAATGAAATGAATATGAATTTTTAGCTAATTTTAAATTCTCAATCAAGTAAACAGAAAACTTTTGCAAGAATAAGCTAGCCAAAAGACTTTTTTTGTATTTACACTTTGAAAATAGTAATGTATATCATTTTTTAGAGGGTTATTTGTTATTTCGACATACAGTTAAACTTTTCGTTACTTTGCCTTTCCCAATAGTAAGTCGTCCTTTCAGTACTTAATACATTGCTATTTATAAAGTTTTCAAGAAATTTTCTGACTCTGGAGCATCAAATTTTTAAGAAGATATTATGATGGGATTTTGTGCTTGAAATACTTTCTCGAGTATGCAACATAGAATATGGACAGAGAAGCCTTTATAAAACATGCAATTTCACCAAACTTCATTCTTTTCCTCCGTATCCTCACAAGTGCAACATATATTTAAATCATTCATCATATAATCACCTGTCTACTGAATTCATTAATGAGAAGAAAAAAAACAGCAACAAAACATAAAAATGAGTATAGGGATATCATAAAAGCAAAACTTCCCAAAAACATATATAAATTCAAGAAAATTTCTTGCGTAGTGAGAATGAAGGCGAATTCTTGGATGGGGGAGTTCCAACTATCAAACCTGCCTGTGTTAGTGATGTTGCATCTGCAAGGACACAAGGCACATTCACGATACGAGCTAGAGTCTTGGCAAGCAATGTTTTCCCTGTCAGGTCAAATATAGAAATCAACATGACAGTGAATTTACAAAAATGCTTATCCAAAAAGTAATAGGAAGAGCATATGTAAGAAAGAAGATATCTTCTTCAGTATCAAGACTGATTGAACAGCAGCAATACCTGAGCCAGTTGGACCCATCAATAACACATTGCTTTTCTCCAGCTCAACAAAATCAGAATCAGAATTTTCATGGTTACTCTCAGAACCACAGGACTTTACAGCCGGCCTAGCAAATTCCAACCACAAGAAATACAAATGATCTGATCACATGCCATAATAAGGCACCAAATAACACCTAAGAGAATGAGTTACAATATAAAAAAATAAAATAAATAAAAGAAAAGAAAAAAGCAGGATGGTTAACTCCTTTGTGCCTCAACAAAGATGGGATATGAATTGGAAAATTAAGATTTTCAGATGGAATATCATGAGTTCAAAAAGCCATCCCTTGCTGTACTACAACCTATTAAGTACTAAATTTCTTATCCAAGTATTGACAGAACATCAGAACCAATAGCCCGTGTGTTTGCATAGATGTCTGCATGTATACGAAGAATTAAATGATTACTCTTATAAAAGGTAAGAAAAGTGAATATAGCCTTCTTTTCATGTCAAGGGCCGTGATTCTAAAAGCTGGCAGTGATTTTATCATTAAAATCTATGAAATGCAATTCAAAAATATCTACTTCAAACTAACGTGAAAAATAATGAAACAAGATACAATGTGGTCACCGATATGAGCTTCCAAAATTGGCAGATATCTTTAAATAAAGTTATGTTTTTCTTAGTTTTTAACAGAAACGTTGAGTCTACTTCAATGTTCCTTTCAAGTTCTGCAACAGATCTGTTAGTTTTTGTTACACTAATCAGAATCAATCCAACAACAATGCAATTCTGCCAAATAAGTTCTCAATGAGTTAACTCATTAAAACGTCACATGTTTCAGGATACCATAGAACTCACTCTTCCTGCAATGAGGAGTAATAAATTCTCTTGTAATGGTTGTAAACAGCAACAGAGAGCACCTACAGGTCACAACAAATCAGTTAACTGAGAGGCTCAATCTTAAGAGTGCATGAGGATGTAAGAAAGTGCAATGCAACAAATTTCAAAAAAATAAAATCTCAAAGTAAGAGAAATTTAACAGTTGAAATGAAATATTTGCAAATGCATTCTTAAGCAATAAGAAAATATGACATCCATCATGGAACAAATAAATCACCAGCCACACCAATTTCACTCATTCTACTTATAAGTTTTCAAAGTTTTACTGACAAGACATTCAAAATAAACTCTAGCAAGTAGCACTAAAGTGAAACTAGGGCAAAGAAAATTTCAAATACCTTTTTAGCTCTCTCTTGTCCAATAACAAACTCATCAAGATGTCTACGTATCTCCTTTGGAGTTGGCAATTTTTTCCCTAAATTTGCCCCTCCCCACTCCCCCCTTCCATTGCTACCTTCACAGCCTGCAGTCGGCTCCATGTCACGGGCCTCCACACTTTCCCCTTCCATATCACCTCTAGAACTGCCATCATCAATACTAGCACCTCCGCTATAAGTCCTCAACTTCTCCCAAATCTTCTTCCCAGACTCTCCTCCGCCATTCTCAGAATTCTCTTCCATGGCCGCCCTCCCTCCTTTAACCCTACCAATCTCAATAAAACTCCCCTGTAACGGTTCCAACTTAAACGGACGAAAATAAAACGCTGTACGACAATTAGGGCACAAATTAATCGCTTGGTAAATACCGAGTTCCCCTCCTGTAATCGATAACGGACGGTTTGAAAACAGTACCATCATCAACTTTGAACACCGAGGACAGTTCAACTCCGCTTTTATTTGATCATAGTTGTCCGAACTCCCTTGCCATTTGTAGCGCTCCTGGAAATGAAAAACAGACCCTAGTCCTCGGCGATGATGCAAGTCCGGCCAGAAGTAGGGTACTCCGAGCGAAGGTCTCTGAGAACTGCAGGCACATTTAGAAAATGCGTGTGTTAATACCGTCATCCTGGAGGTCAAGTGACGGAGCTTGGACTTGCATCGACTAATCCTGTACATTTCGTTTCTGCTTGTAACTTTATCGCCGCCGTAGGCGGAGGTACTGGTTTTTTTTTTTTTTTTTTTGGCTGTTTTTTGGAGCTCAGTAACAACTGATACTGCAAGTAAAGAGAACGGTTGATGAACTATTTATTCGATACCGTAGCCGATCGCCAACATTTCTTGCAATTTTTCCCTTCGGCTGAATTATCTTGAATTTTTTATGGCAAATATATGATATTTATTTAAAAAAAATTAAAAATAAAAATAAAAAATAGTTAATTTTGTCTTTATATTTTCCAATACTCGATATAAATGAAAAATATATATATTTTTTATTCGGCTCATAATAAATAAACTACAAAACACTTGATTAATATACGTGAATTTAGTGATTTTTTCCAAAGAAAAAATGAAAATGAAGGACAAGATTTGTAGAATAGCTATTCTTACATTTTATCTTGTATTTTATATTAAAGATTTTTTTTAACATAATTATTATATATGTTATGATCTTACACAAATATAATTTGTTAAAATTATGACAATCATAAATAAATGTATTATTTTTTATATTACACATTTACTTTAATTTTTTACATGATATATATTATAAATTATTTATAAATATCACATAAAATAGACAATTATTAGAAAATCATATAAACAAAATAAATTTTTTTTATTAAATCAAAGTTAAATTCTATTAACATAAACATGTTATGAATCCCGAAGATTCATTACATTAATGGATGTCCATCATCCCAGAAAATTATAAAAGGTGATAAAAATCACCTAATATTTTTGTAATATTAGGTATATATATATATTATTAGTTAATGGAGCATTATCTATGTATATGATGATATATATATATTATATATATATATATATATATATATATAATTTGGCAATTGAAATTGAAATTGCAATTGAACAAAGAAAAAATTTCATTTGTATTTTCCCAACTTTCCCGAGAGCTTCTTCCATTCTCTCCCTCTCTTCCTCTCTCTCTCTCTCCCATACACATATATATATTAACAATTTAATATCACCGGTACGTTATCAGACAAGTACGTTTATTATTATTATTATGGCAAATCTAACTAAACTGGAATTTGTGGCATTTGATGTCACCAGAAAGAATTATTTGTAATGGACACTATATGCCAGAATGCATCTTGCTAAAACGGGTCTGGCAGACACCGTTATATAAAATAATGTGTCATCAACACAAGATCGTGTCAAAGCTATAGACTTTGAAAAAAAAAATGAATATCTTACCGTGAAAGATCCCCTTATTTTGTGGGGAAATTTGAAAGAAAGATTCGACCACCAGAAGATGGTCGTTCTCCCAAAAAGCACGGTATGACTAGTTGCACCTGAGGTTGCAAAATTTCAAATCCGTGAGTGAGTATAACTCCTCAATTTTTAAAATAGTTTCATAGCTGAAACTGTGTAACGGATGATGATATGCTGGAGAAAACATACTCTACTTTCCATGCCACGGATATTGTCCTGCAGTAACAATATCGTAAGAAAGTTTTAAAGAAATATATTGAATTAATTTATTGTCTTCTTATTGCGGAACAAAATAATGAATTACTGATAAAAAAATAAAAATCACGAGACTCGACCTACTGGCCTACTCCATTCCCTGAAGCGAATACATGATCCCAGAAGAGATCATAGTAGTGGTCGTTACCCTGGTCATGATCATGAACGTCGTGATAAATTTGGCCCTTATAAACGTGATAATAATTTAGGTGCCAAAAATATTTATGACCACCTGAAGTGGACAAAACATAATGAGAAAGGAAATATTGTTCCGAAAATTATGAAGACAAATATTATCGTTGTGGCAAGAAATGTCACTGGTCTCGTGTCTGTAGCACGACAAAATATCTTGTTGACTTATTTCTTAAAATTTGTCTAATGACGATCTTGAAAATCTTGATGTTGATGTGGCTCACCTGGATGTTACTGATCTTTTCGAACATCCAAAAGAAATAATTGACCACTTGATTGGGAGCATCCAAAAAAAATAATTGACCACTTGATTGGAAATTAAAGTGTCCAAAAATAATTAGAATATTAATATTATATGTTTATATTACTTTTGTAATTATATGCTTAATTTTATTTATGTAAAATTTTGATGGCTGTTGTTCAAATTTCTGGTATGAACAATGATATCGAAAGTGTCAGTCTTATTGACAGTGGAACTACGCACACCATACTAAAATACGAGAAGTATTTTTCTCACCTGAATGTGGGAGAAACAAGTGTTACCACAATAAATGGTAGTGCAAAACTTATTGAAGGCTCCGGAAGAGCTAATATAATATTACCGGGAGGAACTATGATTGCTATTAATAAAACATTGTATTCCTCAAAGTCTCAAAGAAATTTATTGAGTTTTAAAGATATCCGATGGAATGGATATCATATTGAGACTATGGAAGAAAATGATCATGAATATTTGGGTATCACAAAAATGACCTCCGGTAATAAGGTTTTGTTGGAAAAACTACCATCTCTATCCTCTGGCCTATATTATGCAAAAATAAATGCTATTGAGGCGCATCATTTAGTAAACCAGAAGTTTACTAATCCCGTTACTTTTAAAGTTTGGCATGACCGTTTGGGTCATCTGGGATCAATTATGATGCGAAAAATTATCGAAACAACGCACGGTCATCCTTTGAAAAATCAAAGGATTTTGACTTCTGATAAACTTTCATGTGCTGCATGTTCCAAAGGAAAATTAATTATAAGACCAGCATCATTGAAAGTAGGAGCTGAAAGTCCTACATTTCTAGAACGGATTCATGGAGATATATGTGGACCGATTAGTCCACTGTGTGGGCAATTTCGATATTTCATGGTTTTAATTGATGCATCGACCCGATGGTCGCATGTTTGTTTAATATCGACTCGCAACCTGCGTTTATGAGATTACTTGCCCAAATAATTCGCTTAAGAGCGCAATTTCCTGATTATCCTATTAAACGAATCCGTCTAGACAATGCTGGTGAATTTACTTCACATGCATTTAATTCTTATTGCATGTCGATTGGAATAATTGTTGAACATCCTGTAGCTCATGTTCACACACAAAATGGTCTAGCCGAATCATTTATTAAAAGGCTGCAATTAATTGCTAGACCATTATTAATGAAAACAAATCTCCCTACAACAGCCTGGGGACATGCAATTTTGCATGTTGCAGCACTTGTGCGTTTAAGGCCATCGAATTATCATAAATTTTCTCCCATACAATTGGATTTTGGTTCAGAGCCAAATATTTCTTATTTAAGAATTTTTGGGTGTGCCGTATATGTTCCAATTGAACCACCCCAACGGACAAAAATGGGTCCGCAAAGAAGATTGAGGATATATGTTGGGTTTGACTCCCCGTCCATTATAAGGTATCTTGAACCTTTGACGAGGAATGTATTTACAGCAAGATTTGCTGATTGACATTTTGATGAAAATTTGTTTCCCAAATTAGGGGGAGAGAATAAATGGCATAAAATTGAACTTGCGTGGAAAACATCTTTGAATCATTTAGATTCACGCACAAATATAAGTGAACTTGAAGTTCAAAAGATTATACATTTGCAACAAATTGCAAATCAACTGCCAAATTCTTTTGCTGACTCTAGCAGAGTCACTAAATCGCATCTTCCAGCTATAGATGCTCCTATACGAATAGAAGTTCCTGAAGGACAGAAAATTAATCCTATAGCTATCGAATCAAAAACACGCCAGAAGCGTGGCCGACCCCTTGGTTCTAAAAATAAAAATCCTCGAAAGAAAAGAGGAACAAATGATCCAGAAGATCATATTGATGAAACAGAAAAGGAAAACCAAGGAACAACTGATGAAAAGATTCCAACTACAAATGATGATGAGAATTCTGAAATCTCAATTAATTATATCAGTTCGAATCAAAGTTGGGATCGAAGAAACGTTGTTATTGATAATGCTTTTGCATACAACGTAGCCCTTGATGTTTTCAAGGATAATGAGGATTTAGATCCTTTATCAGTTGAAGAATGTCGGCATAGAATTGATTGGCCTCAATGGAAAAATGCGATTCAATCAGAGTTAAATTCGCTTGCAAAGCGAGAAGTTTTTGGATCTGTAGTCCAAACACCAAAGGATATAAAACCTGTTGGCTATAAATGGGTGTTTGTGCGAAAACAAAATGAGAATAATGAAGTCGTAAAATATAAAGCACGACTTGTCGCACAAGGCTTTTCTCAAAAGCCATGAATTGATTATGATCAAACTTATTCACCCGTTATTGATGCTATTACACTCCGATATCTTATAAGTATGGCAGTTCATGAAAATGTGGACACGCGTCTAATGGATGTTATTACAGCTTATCTTTATGGAAGCCTCGAAAATGAAATTTATATGAAAATCCCTGAAGGATTCAAATTACCAAAGGCTTCTAAAGGCCCTCATGAAAATTATTCTATCAAATTACAGAAATCATTATATGGGCTTAAACAGTCTGGACGCATGTGGTACAATCGCCTTAGTGAATTCTTGTTGAATTCAGGATATAAAAATAACCAAATCTGTCCATGTGTTTTTATTAAGAAAACAGATTTTGGTTTTGTGATTCTTGCTATATATGTTGACGATATCAATCTAATAGGAACTCCAGAAGAGCTTCGAGAAGCTATAGATTGTTTGAAACGAGAATTTGAAGTTAAAGATTTTGGAAAAACCAAGTTTTGTCTTGGGCTTCAAATTGAACATATGAAAGATCAGATTTTTGTTCATCAGTCAACATATACAGCTAAAGTATTGAAAAGATTTTTCATGGATAAAGCATATCCATTGAGTATTCCAATGGTCGTGAGGTCGCTAGATATAAATAAAGACATATTTAGACCTCGAGAAAATGGTGAAAAACTACTTGGTCCTGAAGTACCATATTTGAGTGTTATTGGTGCACTGATATATCTTGCAAATAATACTAGACCGGATATAGCATTTGCTATAAATCTATTAGCAAGATTTAGTTCTTCACCAACACGACGACATTGGAATGGTATTAAACACATCCTTAGATACCTCCAAGGGACAATTGACCTCGGATTATTTTATTCAAATGTAAATGATCCAGAACTGATTGGATATGCAGATGCGGGTTATCTTTCGGATCCGCATAAGGCACGTTCTCAAAATGGCTATTTATTTACATATGGTAATACTGCTATATTATGGCGCTCTACGAAGCAAACAATAGCAGCAACTTCTTCTAATCATGCTGAAATAATAGTCATTCATGAAGCAAGTCGAGAATGTGTATGATTGAGGTCAATTATACATTATATTAGAGAGAGTTGTGGTTTATCCTCCAGAAGAGAGATTCCAACTCATCTATATGAAGATAATGCAGCTTGTATATCTCAATTAAAGGGAGGATATATTAAGGGAGATAGAATGAAACACATTTTACCTAAATTCTTCTTTACTCATGAACTTCAAAAGAACGGTGAAATTGATGTGCTTCAAATTCGATCATGTGATAATTTTGCAGATATATTTACTAAAGCTCTTCCGACAGCAACCTTTGAAAAATTGAGATATAAAATTGGTTTGCGTCAATTTAAAGATTTCGATAAATCATCTCATCAGGGGGAGAAATCTACACATGAAGAATAGTGTACTCTTTTTTCTTCACTAGATTTTTTTTCCCACTGGGTTTTTATCTAGTAAGGTTTTAACGAGACATATTCTTTATGTAATGGACATCCAAGGGGGAGTGTTATGAATCCTGAAGATTCATTACATTAATGGATGTCCATCATCCCAGAAAATTATAAAAGGTGATAAAAATCACCTAATATTTTTGTAATATTAGGTATATATATATATATATTATTAGTTAGTGGAGCAATAAAGGATGAAGTGGAGCATTATGTATGTATATGATTAATCTATATATATATATATATATATATATGTATAATTTGGCAATTGAAATTGCAATTGAACAAAGAAAGAATTCTATTTGTATTTTCCCAACTTTCCCGAGAGCTCCTCTCCCGAGAGCTTCCTCCATTCTCTCCCTCTCTTCCTCTCTCTCTCCCATACACATATATATATTAACAATTTAATACATATATATATATATATACATATATATTATATAATATATATATAATATATAATATATATATATATATATAATGTAATACTGATAATAATTTTCATTGTTCTTGTTTTTCACGTTAGACAAAATTAAGAATATATAGAAAAATATATATATATATATATATATATAGAAGAAAATCACAAAACCCTTGGGACAAATTATCTTGGACCATTGTAGTATGCTTCTAGCAAGTTGAGATGGTGGAGCTGCTTTTATCAAATCCATTTCAGCACCAACTAAAAAACCAATTCCAAGTTAAAACACCATAATTTTACTCATACAATATTTTGAGTCTATTTAATTAGTTAAAATTTTTTTAGTTAGATTATTTATTTCGTCGATTAATACAAATTCGATTCGAGTTGCACTAATAAAATATATATTGTTTTAATAAAATTTGTATAAAATTATGTGTCGAACTCTTAATTTTTACATAGCATTCACTGCAATGCTGTTTCTTTTCTTATTATACGAAATTAAAAATTTCTAAATTTGTCTCTCCAATACAACAAAGATATGTCCATTTTTTGTTTACTTATGTTTTACTCATTTCTATATGTTTTTTCAATCAAAATCATGATAAATAATCTACACATTTAATTTTTTTTTGTCAATATTAAAATAAAATATTTTAAAAAAGAATACTTGTATAAATGATCATAAATAAAATGTGGTGCAATAAAAAGCACATTAAATTAGATATTGACTGACTTGTACATTTATTAAAAAAAAAAAAAAAAACCATGCCTCTTCAATTTAAAGGTAACATCACCTCCTAATTCCTAAATATAGTTATACTTTTGACAAAAGTGGTTTTCCAAAATTTTCCCATTCTTTTTTGTTGGGGTGAGGGGTTGAACCAACATTCGCCAAGCCCAAGTAAGCAAAAATATTGGAAATCAACACTTAGATCCAATTTAAAGAAATTTAATTTTCTATAACATTAAATAACATTTAAATTCGAATAATTAGTAAATCCTTATCGTAATTATAATGGGTATTTTAAATTAAATAAAGGTAAAATATATGTATAAGTTAAAGGTAAAATATATGTATAAGTGACTTTCACCTTCAAGTGTAGGACCCAGATGTGCAGAAGGTCAGAGCTACATGGATCGGTAGACTCGTATCTCAATTATAGTTTTGACATTTATTTTATTTATTGACACATTTTTACTTAGCTCATATATTTATTTAATATTTATTATAATATTTAATTTTATATAAAATTAAATACAAAATGATTTACCGTAATTATATATAAATTTTTTATGTGTAACCTGTTATGAATCTCCGGGATTCATAACACTCTCTCTTGGATGTCCATTACATAAAGAATATGTCTTGTTAAAACCTTACTAGATAAAAATCCAGTGGGAAAAAAAATCTAGTGAAGGAAAAAGAGTACACTATTCTTCATGTGTAGATTTCTCCCCTTGATGAGATGATTTCTCGAAATCTTTAAATCGACGCAAACCAATTTTATATCTCAATTTTTCAAAGGTTGCTGTTTGAAGATATTTAGTGAATATATCTGCAGGATTATCACGTGATCGAATTTGAAGCACATCAATTTCACCGTTCTTTTGAAGTTCATGAGTAAAGAAGAATTTAGGTGAAATGTGTTTCGTCCTATCCCCCTTAATATATCCTCCTTTTAATTGAGCTATACAAGCTGCATTATCTTCATATAGAGGAGTTGGAATCTCTCTTCTGGAGGATAAACCACAACTCTCTCTAATATAATGTATCATTGACCTCAACCATACACATTCTCGACTTGCTTCATGAATGACTATTATCTCAGCATGATTAGAAGAAGTTGCTGCTAATGTTTGCTTCGTGGAGCGCCATGATATAGCAGCATTACCATATGTAAATAAATAACCATTTTGAGAACGTGCCTTATGCGGATCCGAAAGATAACCCGCATCTGCATATCCAATCAGTTCTGGATCATTTACATTTGAATAAAATAATCCGAGGTCAATTGTCCCTTGGAGGTATCTAAGGACGTGTTTAATACCATTCCAATGTCGTCGTGTTGGTGAAGAACTAAATCTTGCTAATAGATTTATAGCAAATGCTATATCGGTCTAGTATTATTTGCAAGATACATCAGTGCACCAATAGCACTCAAATATGGTACTTCAGGACCAAGTAGTTTTTCACCATTTTCTCGAGGTCTAAATATGTCTTTATTTATATCTAGTGACCTCACGACCATTGGAATACTCAATGGATATGCTTTATCCATGAAAAATCTTTTCAACACTTTTGCTGTATATGTTGACTGATGAAAAAAATTCCATCATTCATATGTTCAATTTGAAGTCCGAGACAAAACTTAGTTTTTCCAAAGTCTTTGACTTCAAATTCTCGTTTCAAACAATCTATAGCTTCTCGAAGCTCTTCTGGAGTTCCTATTAGATTGATATCGTCAACATATATAGCAAGAATCACAAAACCAAAATCTGTTTTCTTAATAAAAACACATGGACAGATTTGGTCATTTTATATCCTGAATTCAACAAGAATTCACTAAGGCGATTGTACCACATGCGTCCAGACTGTTTAAGCCCATATAATGATTTCTGTAATTTGATAGAATAATTTTCATGAGGGCCTTTAGAAGCCTTTGGTAATTTGAATCCTTCAGGGATTTTCATATAAATTTCATTTTCGAGGCTTCCATAAAGATAAGCTGTAATAACATCCATTAGACGCATGTCCACCTTTTCATGAACTGCCATACTTATTAGATATCGGAGTGTAATAGCATCAATAACGGGTGAATAAGTTTGATCATAATCAATTCCTGGCTTTTGCGAAAAGCCTTGTGCGACGAGTCGTGCTTTATATTTTACGACTTCATTATTCTCATTTCGTTTTCGCACAAACACCCATTTATAGCCAACAGGTTTTATATCCTTTGGCGTTTGGACTACAGGTCCAAAAACTTCTCGCTTCGCAAGCGAATTTAACTCCGTTTGAATCGCATCTTTCCATTGAGGCCAATCAATTCTATGCCGACATTCTTCAACTGATAAAGGATCTAAATCCTCATTATCCTTGAAAATATCAAGGGCTACGTTGTATGCAAAAGCATTATCAATAACAACGTTTTTTCGATCCCAACTTTGATTCGAACTGGAATAATTAATTGAGATTTCAGAATTCTCATCATCATTTATAGTTGGAATCTTTTCATCAGTCTTCCCTTGGTTTTCTTTTTCTATTTCATCAATATGATCTTCTGGATCATTTGTTCCTCTTTTCTTTCGAGGATTTTTATTTTTAGAACCAAGGGGTCGGCCACGCTTCTGGCGTGTTTTTGATTCGATAGCTATAGGATTAACTTTCTGTCCTTCAGGAACTTCTATTCGTATAGGAGCATCTATAGCTGGAATATGCGATTTAGTGACTCTGCTAGAGTCAGCAAAAGAATCTGGCAGTTGATTTGCAATTTGTTGCAAATGTATAATCTTTTGAACTTCAAGTTCACTGATATTTGTGCGTGGATCTAAATGATTCAAAGAAGTTTTCCACGCAAGTTCAATTTTATGCCATTTATTCTCTCCCCCTAATTTGGGAAACAAATTTTCATCAAAATGGCAATCAGCAAATCTTGCTGTAAATACATCCCTGTCAAAGGTTCAAGATACCTTATAATGGACGGGGAGTCATACCCAACATATATCCCAATCTTCTTTGCGGACCCATTTTTGTCCGTTGGGGTGGTTCAATTGGAACATATACAGCACACCCAAAAATTCTCAAATAAGAAATATTTGGCTCTGAACCAAAAGCCAATTGTATGGGAGAAAATTTATGATAACTCGATGGCCTTAAACGCACAAGTGCTGCAGCATGCAAAATTGCATGTCCCCAGACTGCTGTAGGGAGATTTGTTTTCATTAATAATGGTCTGGCAATTAATTGCAGTCTTTTAATAAATGATTCAGCTAGACCATTCTGTGTGTGAACATGAGCTACAGGATGTTCAACAATTATTCCAATCGACATGCAATAAGAATTAAATGCATGCGAAGTAAATTCACCAGCATTATCTAGACGGATTCGTTAATAGGATAATCAGGAAATTGCGCTCTTAAGCGAATTATTTGGGCAAGTAATCTCGCAAACGCCAGGTTGCGAGTTGACAATAAACAAACATGCGACCATCGGGTCGATGCATCAATTAAAACCATAAAATATCGAAATTGCCCACATGGTGGACTAATCGGTCCACATATATCTCCATGAATCCGTTCTAGAAATGTAGGACTTTCAGCTCCTACTTTCAATGGTGCTGGTTTTATAATTAGTTTCCCTTTGGAACATGCAGCACATGAAAGTTTATCAGAAGTCAAAATCCTTTGATTTTTCAAAGGATGACCGTGCGTTGTTTCGATAATTTTTCGCATCATAATTGATCCCGGATGACCCAAACGGTCATGCCAAACTTTAAAAGTAACGGGATTAGTAAACTTCTGGTTTACTAAATGATGCGCCTCAATAGCATTTATTTTTGCATAATATAGGTCAGAGGATAGAGCTGGTAGTTTTTCCAACAAAACTTTATTACCGGAGGTTATTTTTTGTGATTCCTAAATATTCATGACCATTTTCTTCTATAGTCTCAACATGATATCCATTCCGTCGGATATCTTTAAAACTCAATAAATTTCTTTGAGATTTTGAGGAATATAATGCTTTATCAATAGCAATCATAGTTCCTCTCGGTAATATTATATTAGCTCTTCCGGAGCCTTCAATAAGTTTTGCACTACCATTTATTGTGGTAACACACGTTTCTCCCACATTCAGGTGAGAAAAATACTTCTTGTATTTCAATATGGTGTGCGTAGTTCCACTGTCAATAAGACAGACACTTTCGATATCGTTGTTCACAGAAATTTGAACAACAGTCATCTGTCTGATAACAAAATTTTACATAAAAAAAAATAAATTAAACATATAATATTACAATAAAAGTAATACTAACAATAAAAGTAATACTAAAATATTACAATAATTAGATAATAATATTCTAATTATTTTTGGACACTTCCATCTCCAATTAAATGATCAATTCTTCCTTTTGGATGCTCGAAAAAATCAGCAACATTCAAGTGAGTTATACCAACATCATTATCTTCAAAATCTTCATCATTTCTTTCATGAGGTAAATTTTGAGAAGTAAAATTTGCATCAACATTTTTACCTTTCCCTTCAATAGATGCTTGATATAAATCAATAAGATGTTTTGCAGTGCGACAAATACGAGACCAGTGACCTTTCATGCCACAACGATAACATATGTCTTCATAATTTTTTGGAACAGTATTTCTTTTCCCATTATGTTTTATCCACTTCGGGTGGTTATTAACATTTTTGGCACCTGAAGTATTATTACGATTGTAAGGGCCAAATTGATCACGGCGTCCATGATCATATTTTCGGCTATGACCACGGTAATGACCACGACCACGACCACGATCTCTTCTGGGATCATGATTTCTAACAGCATTCACTTCAGGGAATGGAGTAGAACCAGTAGGTCGAGTCTCGTGATTTTTCATTAATAATTCATTATTTTGTTCCGCAACAAGAAGACAAGAAATTAATTTAGAATATTTCTTAAAACCTTTCTCACGATATTGTTGCTGCAGGACAATATTCGTGGCATGAAAAGTGGAGTATGTTTTTTCCAGCATATCATCATCTGTTATATTATCTCCACATAGTTTCAATTGTGAAACTATTTTAAACATTGCGGAGTTATACTCGCTTATGGATCTGAAATCTTGCAACCTCAGGTGCAACCAGTCATACCGTGCCTTTGGGAGAACGACCATCTTCTGTTGGTCGAATCTTTCTTTCAAATTTTCCCACAAAATAAAAGGATCTTTCACGGTAAGATATTCATTTTTCAGATCTTCGTGAAGATGATGACGAAGAAATATTATAGCTTTGGCACGATCTTGTATTAATGATATATTATTTTGTACGATGGTGTCTATCAGACCCATCGCAGCAAGATGCATCTCGGCATCTAGTGTCCATGACAAATAATTTTTTCCGGTGACATCAAGAGCCACAAATTACAATTTAGTTAAATTTCCCATAATAATAATAAACGTACCTGTCTGATAACGTACCGGTTGTAGATAATCGTGTTGTTGGTAGAGACTCGTGCTGATAACGTGTTATAAAATTATATGATCTATATATATGTGTGTATATATTTAGTATAATATATATAATATAGTAATTGGTGTGGAGATATAGGGAGAGAGGGAGAGAGGAAGGTTGAGAGAATTGGTTCTCGGGAATGGTCTCGGGAAATTGGGAAATGAAGATGCAATTGTATCAAAATCAAAATCACATTAATGGATGTCCATCATCCCAGAAAATTACGAAAGATGATAAATATCACCTAATAGTTATAATATTGAATATATATATATAATATATATATATATATATATATATATATATATATATATATAAATGTAAGTGGGGTGTAATGATGTTATATAGATAATGGATGTAATGATGGATGAATATATTTATATATTCATTTAATGGATGTAATGATGGATGAATATATTTATATATTCATATGTATGTATATATATAGGTGTAAGGTTTTGAATGAAAGAAGAAAATAAAAAAAGGAAAAGATTTTGATTTTGATACAATTGCATCTTCATTTCCCAATTTCCCGAGACCATTCCCGAGAACCAATTCTCTCAACCTTCCTCTCTCCCTCTCTCCCTATATCTCCACACCAATTACTATATTATATATATTATACTAAATATATACACATATATATAGATCATATCATTTTATAACATAACCAAATTATTTTTAAAAAATAAAGATGTTTTGAATGAAAAATAAAAGTAGAACAAGAATTGTGTACAAATTATTGTTACAGTTCAATGTCATTTTCAAGACTATTAAATGGAGAAGTCACAACCATCTTCACAACAACTTTCTTTTTCTTTTCCTTTTCCGGTAATATTTACGTGCAACGGCATAACTATATATATATATATAAAATAAACAATGTTAATTTTATACAATTTTTATATTTCAAATTTTCATGTAAAGTAATATAAACTTTCAATTAAAAATTTTTTTTTATGGTTTTAATACATTCCTAATATACATAACATCATATTTTTAATTAGTAACATAATATTTATATTTAGTTATTTGTGGTTTTGTTTTTAAAAAATATTTCATTTAAAATAAATTTAGGGTCAAAATTGAAAATTAAGTTGAAAAATACTAGTTGCTTGTAAACTTTTCTCCGCAAGTAGTTCACCAAGTTTCCAAAGTACTATCCAAATAGATCTCGAACACTCAGCTGTGCTGAAACCCAGCCGACTAATACAGTAGGACAAGAGCTACCATCCCACGTGTACATCTCTATCTGGGTCCCACATGTCTATAACGCCCCCCACCACTCCAGCTTCACCCCCCCTTCCCTAACACACTTTTTAGTTCTGGCATCCCCCACTTTCTTCCTCCTCCTCTCCTCTTCTCAGTGCCAGACACAGAGAGAGGTCTCATTCCTTCTTTCTCTCTCTCTACCTCATAACCTCCGTTGGACTACTGCCAAATATTCTCTCCATCGCCATTATCGTCGTTAATACCAAAGTTTCTTATCGTTTTTTTCAATATTATTCACACACGGAGGCTTGGTTAAGTACATCCTTCGCCATCTTCGCCATCTTCATCAATTTCCGAGAGCAGCGCAATTTGATTTTTTTCATTTATTTTTGTCGATATGAAATTGAAGCATCATTCAAATTCGACGTCGCAAACCTTGACGGCAGCGGCGGCGTCTTCTTCTCAGGATGCGAGGCTGCTAGTGCGGGAGACGCTACGAATCAGTGCCAATTTAGCTTCTGCTCCTCCTTCTTCTGCAGCTCCGCCTATTACTATTGCTGCGGAGAGTGACCGTGTGCGTGATGCTGCTGCTTTCGGACTTGTCGAGGAGCAATTTGTTAATTCTAGCTTGAGATTAATTTGCCGCGAAGAGATCGACGGTCGTCGATGGGAGTATTTTGCTGATACGACTAATAAATCTAAGCAGTTTAGGAAAAATTCGGCGATTCGAATGGTCAGCTTGCAATCTCCTCAGGGACCCGTGGATGTAAGTTCATAGTCTTACTGAGTGTTGTATGATTTTTCCCCTTTCATTGAATAATCGATTCGAGTTTGGAAATGATGGACTCTGATGAATATTTTCAGAAATTTCTGTTTGGAAGTATTTATGTCTACAGGGTAGAAAAGTTCCATATTCATATTGAGTAAAATATTGTGTTCTGTCATATATGTATGAGTTGATATGACATAATCATATATAATTATCATATATCAGAGAAACTGAAATGTAGAGGTAGAGTTGCTGCATTTTCTTAATATGATTATTATTGTTCTGCGAACTTATACAACTTAGTTAACTTCTTTCTTCAGACATGTTTTCCAGCACTTCGATTAGTAGCATAACTACTGTAAATTTTATTCTACAACATGACCACATTAAGCCTTGTAAACTGTTTTTGACAATTTCCATTTAACTATTTTTTTCTTCTTCTATTTTGTACATGACTGCATGACCACGAAATTTGTCCAAAAAAAAAAAAAAAAAAAGTGTATGGAAAGGCTTTTCTATCCTTCGAGTAGATGCAATAATTTACAGTCATAACTTTATTTGGACGTGTTTTAGGAATTTCCCCCACAACAAGGCAGTTTTATTTCATTGGTTAAATTGCGCCAATATGCAGATTTTAGCAATATATCTGAACTGATGAGGCTCATGTTCTTAGAGTTCTTATTTGGTGCAGGAATTGATATCATTTATAAGGTCCTATGTTGTGCCAGAAGGCTTTCCTGACAGTGTAACACCATCTTATGTGCCATACATGTCATGGAGAGCTATGAAGGTATTATTTTCTAATTCACAGTTGAAGTATGAGTTGAAAGGGGAGCGTGTTAATCATCTTAGTACTAGTACTTATAGCAAAGTCTAATATTGCCAATTGTAGCACTTCTTTGGCGGTGCAATGGGTGTTTTCACAACACAAACTCTTCTAAGTTCAGTGGGAGTTTCCAGAAACAGGGTCACCCCAGGTGCTGTTGCCATCAATTGGATTCTCAAGGTACTTCCTATCCCTTTTAAAGCTTTGATGAGACAATTCAGGATAGGGAATGCCATTTCTGATCAATGATATTGATTCTTTGATGTTTCTAAACTCTTGTGTTGTGGAAGAAACTAGCATGTTTTCAGCTTATGGTATTTTTTTGAAAAACTAAAACTAAGTTATTTCGTGTGCTAAATTTAGCTAAAATTCATGGCTTTAGGTAAGAATGATTATGTTGTAATATTGACTTATTAGGGCATTTTAGGCTCATATAAATTTTAGTTTTGCTGGTTTAGCTGCTCTGTTCAATGCTGTAACTTTTAGCTTCTGTTCATCACAAGTAGCTAATTTAATACTATATGGAAACAAATTCTGAAGAATTTTTAATTCTAGGATGGTGCTGGCCGTGTTGGGAAGATGCTTTTTGCACGGCAGGGGAGGAAATTTGATTATGATCTCAAACAGGTACTAAATTGTCTTCAGTGTTGTACTATACATTTTATTTATTTATTTTTTCAAAGGAGAACAGTTCTGTTTAAAACATTTTTTCTTGTGGGTGGGGGGATTTGGTGAAGTAATCAAGTTGCTTTGATGTGTGTTGTATTGTTTGTTTATGGCAGAGCTGGTCTCATCTACAACTTTTCTGCCAACTATTATTGCAGCTTAGGTTTGCAGGTGATCTTTTAATGGAGTTAGGAGCTGGAGTGGAATTGGCAACTTCAGTTGTGCCACATCTTTTTCTCCCTCTAGCTTGTGCTGCAAATGTTGCTAAGGTTCAATATTATTCTTGGTTATCATCCTTGGATAGTAGATCATCTACTAATTCTGAATTCATGTTGATAGAATGTATCTGCTGTCACGTCTACTTCTACTCGTACTCCAATATACAAGGCCTTTGCCAAAGGAGAAAACATTGGGGATGTGACTGCTAAAGGAGAATGTGTTGGCAATGTAGCTGATCTGGTGCGTGCATTCGTCTTCTCTTTCTCCATTTTGTTTGAATATGGTGTTTTAAGTGACGAGGACATTGAGAAACAGAATTTTAACCCAAATTTAACTTGTTTTTCAAATTTTTATTGCGCACAGCTGATTTTTCTTTAGGTTCTGATCATTTTGAAACTAGACCTATGAGATTCTATACAGTATGGCCTTTTGAAAGGAAATTGTATTACATAGTTATGTCATCCCTTTTGGGTATGGTGGGGCAAAGACAAAAATAAAAATAGACTTGGTGGACATGAAATTGATTGTAATGTGAGATTGTCTGCATGTGTTTATTTTTCTGATTTTGTAGTGAAACTTTGTGGTTAGACTTGGAGATATTGCTTGTCTTTCCAAAGTTCAAATTTTTTCCTATGGGGAAAAGAGTATTGTCTTTTAGATGGATCTCAAGATTCCCACATTTTGCTTCCTAACTGCTTTAGAGATTCTTCTTTCTCTTGTTATGTTGTATCTGGTTGTCGGTGGCTGAAAATTTTGGTAGATAGAATCATAGACAATGTCAATCATCAAGATTTCATTGTGTAATATGTAAACGTTTGGCTGGTACTGTTTATGCGTGCAAGTATAGCTCAAATTTTCCTGTCCTAATACGTTTTGCTTATATGGCTAAGCTCTTTCAAGTTCTTTAATTTTCTTGTTGTTTACCTTTTTGTGATGATTAGTTTTCTTAGAAATATAGAAGGTTGCATAGATGTGGAGAATTTGAAAAGTGCAGAGAGCAGTTGGCATTAGGCTGTGTTAGGAGATGGTCGAGATTTGGCATTTCACATTTAACTTTGTTCATTTTAGCTTTTTGGTTGTGTTGTTTATTTGAGTTTTATGATTTCCTGCTGGAAGCAAGGAAAGTATTAGTTTAGCCTTGAGATAGACATTCTTATGAATAAAATATGACAAACATTTTAAAATATATAGAATGCGCTCCCAACTAAAACTAATTGCATACAATGCTTTGGCTTATGTAGCTTGGAACTGGCCTAAGTATCATGATTGCTAAAAACAATCCATCCTTGGTTCGCACATTTGCCCTCCTGTCTTGTGGATATCTTCTGAGCTCTTACCAAGAGGTAAGATAGTTTGGATCACAGCAATATTTCTCTTATAAGATATGTTTCTTTTGGTTCTAAATATCCCTATGTCATTGATGATACTTTGCAGGTAAAATCAGTTGTGTTGCATACTCTAAATCGTGCAAGATTTAATGTAGCTGTAGAATCTTTCCTGAAGACAGGTATCGATGGATGCAATATGCCATTCTTGTGCAATGTTCTTGCTCTGAGCTGTAATGTTTTCTTTATACTGAATGTCAGTTTAAGAGATAAAGATTTGCATAACTGATAAACACCTGTCTCTTTAACTTTGTTTTGATTGTGTCCCCAATATATTCCGAATTATCTTGGATGTAGATTTTAGAAAATCAATTTTGGGGCTGTTACTAGCTTAATTAATGAAGAATGTTGTAGGAGCTGGTCTGTGTTTTAACAAGACTTTTAAAAGGATAAAATATTTACTGGTATGGTGTGATATTGAATTGTCAGGGCGAGTTCCTACACTACAGGAGGGGAATCAATTGGAAAATATATTCAGTTTGCCTTGGTCAAGGGATAGACCTATTGTAATCGGTAATTGTCATTGATCCTCATTCTGTTTTTAAAATTTTCTTTCAGTATAGTTATATTTTTTGAGATAAATAAGTTTGTTGGGAACTGCTGGCAGGATCGAGATTTAGAGATGCATTTCAAGAACCTAATTCTTATCTTGCTGTGCAGCCTATCTTTGAGGTATATTGATTTTTCCTAGATAATCTTTCTTGAATGTTAACTTTTGATTATTATGAGTACATCATTCAATTTGTGAACCTTGACGAGTGCACGGTTATGTTTCTTTGCATCTGCTTTATTTTACTACCCATGTTCTGACTTGACAAGTTCTTTGGAAATTGATAGAAAGAGAAATATGTCGTGACATATAATCCTTCCAAGGGCAATGTATATGCACTGCTCAAGGATGAAGCAAAGTCTGATGATATATTGAAAGCAGCTTTCCATGTGAGCTTTTGTACATACTTCTCTCTTTTATGATAAAGGGCCACTATAACTTTTTCATTCATCAATTATCACTTCCTATGCTGCAGGCTCATGTACTTCTCCACATCATTCGTTCATCCAATCAAAAGACATTATCCACCGGAAAAGTCCAGGGAAATGACCCCACAGTTTTCTTGCCCACAGCTGCTGATCTTCAATCCCATATTGGAGAATCCTATAAGATGGTCTCAGCTTTATATGCTCCTTTCAAGAGCAAAGCTAAAGAACAGGTAGGGGAATTTGTTTCTGGAATTTATGAGAACTATTTACATGTCTATGTGCTACTATTCTTGTGAACAAAAGTAAGAAATCAATTGATCACCTGTTTTTCTCTCTCTCTCCTTCATAAGAAAAGTTTTGGGAATGAATTAGGGGGAAAATTTCTGCACATAAACAGATTATTGGGAAGAATTAGAAACAAATTACTTGCGAAGTGAGTTTTATTTGTCAATGATTTATTTTAGGGATTTGGTGAGTTGTAGGTCTTTGTTTTGCATCTTGACTAGAAAACTCTTGGGATATAGAGTGATGCTATATGCTCTATTATACCTCAACACTTCATAGTTCTCTGGAGGTTCTACCGTTTCTTCCATTGCCATATATTTCTTGTTAAAGAGTTAGAAGTTGCATCAACTGTAGATTTCATTGAATACTTGCAATCCCTATGATTATGCATCTCCATTCCTTTTCAAGTGTTGAGTATTTCATCTCTGCTGTAGGGATGGACAATGTCAGATTCACTACTTAATCCTGGTAGAGCTCGGCTCTGTGAGTTAACTCAATGAAGAAATCTTTGCGAGGATTGAGTAAAAGTTAACCATCGTTTTGAACTATACTGACTTGGGAAAATATTCACCAAGCAAAAGGCAATTTATGGCATGAGTGGAGCGACAGAAACATGGTTAGCTATAAAAGAAATAAGAAATGGTTCCATCAATACTGCTCTATCAGCAAATGGTTACTACTATTATTTGATGTACAGGGTTTTCCATGCCACAAGGATATAAGTTGGTATGTGCCAGCAGCGTGTTAGGAAGTTTAATGTTAACACAGAGATGAACCATCTTTGTACCGTAGAAGAAGCTTGTTTGGATTTTGACAATTTGTTCCTCTCATATGTAAAATTTTGTTTCTTTCACATTGACCTCCCTCCCCCCCCCCCACAGTAACTTTGCTGGACTTGTGCATTTCTCACTTTTCTCATTAAATGTTAAGATTCTATGATTTTGTCTTTCTTTTTTTTTTTAGTTATTACAACCATATTTAATAGGATCATTTGGTTCTGCTTTTGATTTCATGTGGCACCCTTAAATAGTGGGCAAATTTGATTGTAGTGTGTGAGATGACGAAGAAAGCTTATAGCTATCACTGTTCCAGACTCACTCACTGCCTTGCATGTTTGGGCCAGCTAAAATATTTGTTCCAAGAGCCTCTACAATTTATTATGTTGATTGGGAAATTTGTCCTTATCTGGGAGTAACAGTGAATTTCATTGACCACTGAAATAGCACGTGGTATGTACCTATTACTACTAAAATCCATGTTTTGTTTTTCTCTCCTCGGTGAACTTATGTTCATTTTGCCTTTTTTTGTTTCTTCTAGCTTGAGTTGCGGGTGCAGATGCGGAAGAAGGTTGGTCTGATCTGATCTCCATCTTAAACGTCAAAACACTTGAAAAGGTAAGGCTATCTGCTCTTCATATTGTAGTCCTTTACTACATTAAGAGTTCTACGGTAATAATCAGTATTCTTAATGATTCCTTTAGTAATTGAAACAAAATTATTAGAGTTCAAATTAGAGATAAAACAACAATTGTATTGGCCGTCTACAGTATCGTTGTGCATTACCATTTTTGATAGTCTTATATACCCTACCAACTTCTACACTCAGGTTGGACAATATTTCATTTTAAATTTTTTTTTTAATTTGACCTATTTTAACTTCTATATTGAAAAGCTGTGTGAAAATTTGAATTCCAAAAAAAAAAAAAAAATGTTCTCCCACTTCTTCAAATACAAAGTATGTGTTCATTAACTTGATGTTACAGTGAAGTAAGTTTAGTGATACATTATTGAAAGATTATTGTGCTTGTTTTGAAGTTTTTAAATGAAAAGGTGTTGGAAAAAAAAAAGTAAAAAGGAATAGATTTGTAATTATGGTGTTTTTGCTATTAGAATGTTAATATTAGAGGGAAATAATTTTTGTAATAATTTTTTGTTTTTGTGAAAAATAAATCTAAGATAAAATGAACTTAGGGACCACAAGGGCATGAGACAAAGTTGGCAGGGTTTGCAGGTGGTCACTCGCTCCTTTGCTAAGGTCCATTTAAATCTCAGTTGCAACTATTAGAGATAAATGTGAATGTTTTTATTTTTTTATTTTTTGGTAATTTGAGATAAATGTGAATGTTACTTCCATCTTATATTTTAACCTCCAAATATGTCATTTATTCCCCCTCACCCTAAAAAAGAAAAGAAAAAAAAGAAAAAAAAAGAAAAAGGGCTGTGGGGCTGGTAAGTATCATTCATCCAGCTATGTATGTTCCATATTATGGTTGACCTAGATGTGCAAAAAAAGAACGCTGTACAAAAGAGAAAAAAAAGAAAAGATAAATTATGGGTGGGTATGTCATTTCGTGACAGCGTAGTTGCAATTTGACAATTTGTCTTGTGTCATCAATGTTAATTTTGATTCAGAAGATGGTGCTCCCAGAATTTATTACGTTATTGAATGATGAAGAATGGAAGGCGGGGTAATAGTTAGGCGGAGGTGGCCTTTAAGTTACAGACACCCCTTAATAATCTTCCTCCCCACACCCAAAAAAACAATGCAATCAATATTTTTCAAAAGTAGAATAATGTAAAACAAAACAGATATATATATATATATATATATATATTATGAAGAAGTTATAGTATAGTTTTAATAGAGGAGAAGAGAGAGAGAGAGAGAGAGAGAGAGAGGAGGAGTTGTATTTGTGTGGTTCACTTAGAAAGAGCCAGAAAAATTAAAAACACATCAGTGATGCACGTGAAAAAGCCACAGAATACTTGCATTTCCTGGCTGGTGTTAGGTTGGTCTTAACCACCCTCTTACCCACACTCTGATGATGATGTAAACAAGAGAAATCCCACTTTTATTTAAATACTTTCTTTGTGTATATATATATATATTTATCCATATAATACACCATCTTCTCTGCCCCCAGACCAATCAATATATATATTTTTTTTAAAAAAAGAATTACTTTTATCCAATAGCATCATATATAAGGTTAATTTATTCAAACTCCAATTATTTTAGCCTATGCTAAGACCTATAATATATATATATATATATATATATATATATATATACATATACATGTCTTTTCCTTTTTCTCCATTCGGGGTGGGGGGATAGGAAAGGGTAGCACTATCTAGGGATTTGGAGTGCCATTCTTTTTCACCCATAATCATTTTTTCTATTCCGTAGATTTAAAAAAATATCTTATTTTCATCATTATCTGATATTTACACCGCAAATATCTCCTTTAAATTCAAATTTGAAAAGTTACCTTACATATGGGCGCCATGAATTGTCCTAACTCTAAATAGCTAAGACAAAGGCATCCCTTATAAGAAGAGTATTCCAAGTTACACTGCAAATAGAAATAATGACATTTACAACTAGGAATCGAATAAAGCTGTTCAAAAACCTAATTCTTGAGATATTTATTTCTCAAACTTTTGTAATTAATTAAGGATGTGTGATATAAATTTTTTTTTAGCTGGGTTTGATGGGATTTTTTTTTTAGTGTTCTTTTGAATCATACATGTGTACATTTGTACCCCACAGACAACCTTTTGAAGTTGAATGCAAGATCTTGTTCATCATTATAGTAAATTCCTGTAATCTTCTAATGATGCCATTAGAAAAAATAGTGGTGACAGTTCAGACATATTTCCTCTTTCTCACCCCACTTCTCTCTTCTTTGGGGGAGGGGTTAGTTAAATTCTGATAGAAAAATATATATATGTATATATAATTCATGATTAGGAACAAAAGGTAGAAGATGAAGAAGAATCTAATTAATTAATTATTTAATTACTTAGAAGAGATTCTTTATGCATTGGATTAATAATCATTAATGGAATATCCTTGATTAGACTTAAGTATATAATATATATATATATATATAATAGTAATCCAATTTTGAACATCAAATGCATGCCCTTAAAAAAACACAGAAATCAAAATCACTCTCTCTAAGTTACTTTTGCTACTAATATCCCACTTCCCCAGAACTTACATTACACTACACAGTACCATCAGTGTTATTTTAAGCTAATGGAAGAAACCAAACATGGAAAATCCCAAGAAACCCCAAGAAATGGGAGAAAATTTCCCAAAAAAAGAAAAAAGAGAAAGAGAAAAGTGGGGTGCTTGCTGTCTTAAGCCTTAATTAGAGCTACTTAGTGCTAAAAATATATTAATTTGATTGATTGATTGAAGGGGAAAGAATATTAATTAATTCCTCTGGTTCTGTCTGCAGTGGAGGGAGGAGGAATCCCAATCCCAATCCCATGATCATGATTCTTGAATAACTTGATTTTCAACAATAATATTATTATTACTATTATTATTGTTCTTCTTGGCTAAATTGTGCTTGTTGTTATGCATCCAAACTTTGAGTACCCTTCTTTTAACACCAACTTCTTGACAGAACTGTTGCACAACTGCTTCCTCTTGCTTTTGTATCTTCCACCCAACTTTCTCTGCAAAGTTCAGCATTTTCTCCTTCTGTTCTTGAGTGAACTTTGTTCTAAACCTCTTCTTTATCAACTGTGGTTGTCTGGTAAAAATCCCACCACCAGCCTCTTCTTGCTCATCAGACTCAGAGGGCAAAGATCCCATATTATATGACATTATAAATGGATGAGGTGGTGGTGGTGGTACTACACCTCTAGATGGTATGAGTGTTCCACCACCAGCAGAGTATCCACCCAAACCTTCACCAGGCCCTAAAATTGCCTTGTGATGATGATGATGATGTCCCACAAGTACTTTCCTACTACTACCAATCCTGCTTAGATGTGGGCTGTTGTGGAAACAATCACAAGAGGAAGGATGATGAGGATGAGAATGGAGAGGATGATGATGGGCAGACTCACCTTCAATTTCTTTTCTATGGAAGTTTCTGTGACAATTGCAAGCAGAGCAAGTAAGTGCTTCAAGACTACCTTCTTCTCCACTAGGCATGAATTCACCACAACCATCAGTAGCATTTCCACCCATGGATGCTGCATGGTTCTTGAGACATTCTCTGTATCTAACCATCTTCTTGTAAGGAACATGATGATGATCATCATCTTCAATGTTAATGGGAGAGCTGAGGCCATTGTTGTTGTTGGAAGGTATTATAATGTGATTGTTGTTGTTGTTGTGGGGGGTTGTTGTTGTTGATACAGCAGGATCATGATGATGATGAATCATGTGTCCATGAGGAGGAGGCACCCCACCACCACCACCACCATATGTACTGTTGAGTGGTATTGGCATCTCCCCTTCTTGACTTGAAAGTTCCATTTTTCCTCACCACCACCACTGCCTTCTGTATCTGTTGTTTGTTTGGAGACCAAAAGAGAATGAATGAAACTAACAAGACAGGAAGATCAAGAATTAGTGAAAGATGGACTTTTTAAGATGAATAAAATCCTAGGATTTATCTTAATAATTTGTCCACTCTTTTGGAAGCAAATTAACACACATACACACAAACTCTTTCTCTCTCTCTCTCTCTATATATATATATGTATGTATATGTATTCTTGACACAACAACAAGCTTTACAAATACATTCTGCTAAATTAAAATACCACCACAAACAAAGCCTAAATACCCCACTCTTGAGAATTTAAGCTTTGGTCCCATACCATTGAATTATATATATATATATATATATATATTTGTGTCTCTCAGAAACACACACAGAAGTTCAGGTTTTCAGCCGGACAAAAGAACTATAAGTTTTAACTAACTTGAGTTTGTGGGAACACTCTCCTTTTTTTTTTCTCCCTCTTTATGGGGTCTAAAGGGAAAGAGAGAAAGCCAAAAAACTAATACTAACACTAATACCTATCCAGCTTTGCTCTATCTCTCTCTCTCTCTATATATTATATAATGGTCAACAGACACTCATCAAGCATGAATTCACAAAGTCACCCTGAAAGAAGAAGAGAAAAGAAAGAAGGGAAATGAAGATTAGTAAGGAGCAAATGATAAGGAAATGAAAGAAGAAGAAAAACTATGCCACAAGAAGTTCTAGGGCAGGTTTTTCCTCATGGAAAACTTCTTTAAGAAATAAAAAGACATTCTTTAAGTGAACATGAAGTGGGATATAGAATGTTAGAGAGAGAGAAAGAGAGAAAGAATAGATGAGGAAGAGAGAAGAAGTGGAAAATTGGGAGGAAAGAAAGAGTTTTGGAGGTGGGTTTTTGCTAGTGAAGCAGCACTAAGCATGAGCTTATAGCTGTTGTGTGTGAGAACCCAAAATAAGGGTTGAGAGAGAAAATAATACCACCACACCCCACCCCCCCACCCCAACCCTCATAAAAATTTATTATTTAAAATTCTTTTTTCTAGTTTTAGGGAGGGAGATAAAGAAATTTAGAAAAAAAAAAAAGGTGGGGTTCTTGCTTTGCTTGCACTATCAGGCATCAAGTTTACGCCATTTAGAGAGCTGTGTCAGAGAGTGGAGAGGAGAAGACAAATAAGAGAGAGAGAGAGAGAGAGGAGAGAGAAAGTGAGATATACAAAAATCTTGAATTTCTTGGATTCTTTGATCAAATTAAGAAGAAGATAAAGTTGGCATCTTTCTCATTAACTAAATTTCAATTATCTGCACACTGCTTCTGCAACTATATCATTCATATCTTCTTCTTCTTCTGAATCATAATTACCTAAGAAAGATTTTCCTTTGTATGGTACAATCATATTTTGACGTTAACTAATTCAAATCTAAGTCAAATATATGTACCTAATATGGTAAACTAACTTCTCTTTTATTTAACCTTAAACTTACTTTAAATTTCTTATTATGAAAAATCTTGCTTGAAAATTAGGAAACAAACTTTCTTGTTTGTCTATGAAATTAAGCATATATATATATATATATATATACTTGTCCTAATATTTAGCCATAATTCATTTATTTAAGATGCAATATATATATATATACACACACACACATATTTATCGGATATTTTTAAAGATTAAGCCAATAAATAGAAGCATTTGCAGTCTGCTTTTGATTTGCATGCATAGATCGATCCCATGGCTCCCATGAAACATAAGTTTCCTGTGTTTTCAAGAAAACATGTCATTAATTCTTTCATTCATTCATTGATTCTTATAGAATATACATATACATACATACATACATATACATATACATATATATATATATATATATATATATATTGATTAATAATAATAATAATATATATAAAAAAAAACCCTATAATATTTCAAGAACTCTTTAAATAACTTTGATATGACCAGACTTTGTTCATCATCCCATTCATGTGATTTTAATTTACTAATATTTAATGAACTTATTTCCTTCTATCTTTAAACGTAGAATTTCCAAGGGCAATTATTCTTTAAAATTTTCTATACCATACATTCTTATTTTTGTGCTAATTTAAAATCATTTTTGAGATATATATATATATATATATATATATATATATATATATATAGATAGATGATAGATAGATAATAGATAGAGAGAGAGAGAGAGAGAGAGAGAGAGAGAGAGAGAGAGATAACTCATTTATATCATGATTTATTTTGAGAAGATTGAGGTTATAAATTAGGCAAAAATCCACTTTATGGCTATGGAAATGGACAAGCCATAACACCAAAGAATTCAAGAACTTGGAAATATGTAGATTTGGTGAAAAATTGAAGGAAAAGTTTAGATGGGATATAGGAAACAAGAAGAAGTAAGAGGAAAACAAATAATAAAAGATGATGATGAAGTGGGGTGGGGGTGAGGGGTGAGATGGTGTTTCAGCAACACACACACACACACACACATATATATAAATATATATAGCAGAATGCAGAATGATAATACATATATATGTATGTATGTATAGGTAAAGAAGAAGACTTTAGCTAAAATAGGATGGCTTGTTAAGTTGGGTGATTTGATGACAAGAGCAGACTTGCTGAGGTTGGAAAATTCATCAAATGATAATTGTTTTACACAAAAATTGCAATCTGTTTTCTCTATATTTTTCTTCACCATCTCTTACATTTTTCCCCTTTTTATTGTATAGTCAAAAGGTATACTCTCATATATTATTGCAATGCTGATGTCTTCTTAGATCAAATACTATATACATACATACATACATATATATATAAAATGACAAACCCATGTGATTCAAAATCATCCCATCATGAAAACAAAAATGAAATATATTATATATATATATTATATATATATATTAAAATTATTGTTTTAAAATTTAGATGGGATTTACTAGTTAAGTAAAGAGGATAAAAAAAATTTCTTGATTCTTAACTGAATTTGGATAGAATGAAACAGGAGATTGAAACTAGAATTTTTTATTTCATGAAAAAGGGATAACTTTTTGGTTGATCAAAGAGATCTTAGTAGCAGAGAAACACAAATAAGGAAACAACACCACGACATAAATCTTCGCCTCATTTTTCTCCATTTTCTTCTTCTTCTCTTTATACAAATTTTTATATATATTGTTTAGAACTAATTTAAAATTGAATAATATTATTATAAAATTGAAATAAAATTGGATAAAAGGGTTATTGGTTATATAAATTTATATAAATGATGATTCTTGAAAGTTCATACCTTTATTTTTATTCTACAATCCAATAAAAATCCACTCTTGTGCTTAAAAGGTATTTATCTTTAGCCTTTTGTCTTCATCTCTTCTGTCCATTCTTGTTGTTATTTTCTTAAATATATACCTTTATCTTTCTTTCATACTTTGGATCCACAATTTGTTTCCACTGATACTTCTAGATCATACTTATAAAACAATTCCCTTTTCATAGTTCATATATATATATATACATATTTCATTGCATGTGAAAATGATTAGAGATTAAGTAAATTAAATTGATGCATATTCTAGAAGAGAGAGAAATATATATATATATATATATATATATATATTATATAGAGAGAGAGAGAGAGAGAGAGAGAGAAGTTTTAGGAGGGGGTTGGATTAATTATGGAGTGTGTAAGAAAGGGGCCACATGAATAAATGGAGGTTTGATGGCACAAGCCAACCTTGATCACAATTTTCAAGATTCTCCTTTCACCTTACCAACAACAACATCTTCTTCATCCAAAATTCCAACACAATTATATTCCTAGAATTCGTGATCTAGATTTAATCAAATGAAATGGCTTTCTTTGATAAGAGAGACATACACATACATCTATCTCAATCATTGCCAGCCCAATTTATGTTTATATGTAGATAAGTAAGTATATATGTATATGTATATGTATATGTATATGTAGAAAGAGAAAGAAAAAGCTTTTACATATTCCTTCCTTGGATTTCTCAACAAACAAAGACAAATAGTAATACAAATGGGAATAGTAAAAAAGAAAAAAAAAAGGGGGAAAAAATACCAACCACACCAATAGTATTAATATGGAATACCAAAACCTTTTTGCTTTACTCAAAGCAAACAATTATTCCATGTTTTGTATCCTTTTGTTATCACTTTTGCCTCTTTTTCTTTTTCTTTTATTTTTCCATAAAAGAAAAAAAAATTATACCAAATTTATTTTTATATAACATAAAAATTAAATTATATTTTGTTAATTTATGCATAATGAGAAAAGGGAAAAGAAAAATTGAGTTGAAAATACTTTTGATGTACAAAGTAATTGAAGAAATTCTTTTTATTTTTTACAAACTGTCTTTTCTCGTTCTAATAATCTCAGACAAACTTTCTGATGTCCCTTTTTTGTCTTACTGTTATTGGAGAAACCCTTAAAAGCTTATAACTATAACTATATATATATATATATATATATGTATGTATTTATTTTTTATTTTTTTTAAAAAAAAAAAGCTTTGATTGATGATTTTGGTTTCCACGCGAAAAACTGTGTCAGATTGTTTGTAAATTGTCTTTCATCATAACCATTATTTTCAAGCCATATTAGCCAACCAATCCCCCAAACTCATGCATTATATATATATATATATATATATATATATATATATATGATACTTTGATACCCTTTTATCTCAAAATTCTGTCTAAATATGATTTTCAAACCCTATAACTAAATATGATTTTCCTGAATTATGATAATTAAATAATACATTTTTAAAATTTGAATTTTGAAGAAATGTGATAAATTTTTTTAAATTTTCAATATTTTATACACTGATTCTTATTGAGAGTGTTTTAAAAGTTTTGTAGAAACTAATGATGCCTAAAGATAAAGAAAAAAGGAAAGAAAGAATGATAATTAGGAAAAAGAAAAGAAGTTTGAAGCATATGTTTAAGAAACACAATATGAAGGTGAATGCATGTGTACGTAACATGTCAATTCTTTAATCTTACAACATATATATACATACATACATATATATATATATATATATATATATATATATTACTAATTATTATGTTCCCCAAATTCAGTTCATTAATATATACCCTAACACATCCTCAACTTCACTCCTATAATCATATCATAAGTAAGTACTATGATCATCTTCAGCTTTATATATAATCATCCTAATTTACTTATATATATATACATACATATATATATATATATATATTATATAAGAAGGTATATGGAAATGAAACGGTCTAGGGTTCTGAATGTAGAGTAAAAACAAAGTAGCTAGCTAACTTTCCTATTTGACCTTTGTTTGGCAACTACTCAACGTTAATATTTATCAACTATATATATATATAATGTGTGTGTATGTGAAATGTGTTGATGATGATGATGATAATAAGGAGAAATAAAATAAAGGGACCTCCATTATTTGACCATCATGCATGCTTGAAATCTCAGCTGATTTTCTTTTGAATTACAAGCTTTTGTTATATATATATTATATATAAAGGGTATGGGGATGGATATGTGTGTGCGTGTTCTTGGTGTAATAGAACAATTGAAGCAAGAAGTCATGGGCAATTGAACTTCTTAGAGTTCATGGTTTCCAACATTTATAGAAATTGTCCACAATTTTGGGGTTCCTTATGCTTCAATTGTTATGAACTTAATTGCCATTTTCCTTTTGCTTTACAACAATGACAAATATATATATATATATATACACACATACACACACACAAAGCTGCATTTGTTATCATTTCCCTCATTTTGCACTCATTCCTCTTTTTGCCACTTTCTATGATTAATTTCTTCCTACCTAGCTCTTTATATATACATACATATTCATATAATGTCAAGTTTTGCAACAATGATCTTTCACCATTTAGAAACCACTTTCTAATATAATGTTGGCATCATAACACAAAGTAAATAATAAGAATAGAGACTTAGAAATTTATATAATTGGATTAAAAGATCATATCCTCACTATTAGAGTTTACAAATTGTATGAAAAATTATAAGAATAACTAATTACGTTATACAAATTCTAAGCTTAAAGACCTAAAAAAGTAATTTATCTTAAAGGGTTATGCCCCTTGAGTTCCTTTGTTGTCCAGCAAGTGAGACTTCGGTTCAAGTAAGCCATCAATAAATCATAACAATTATTAGATTTCACGTACTTATATATTATAATGTATTTATATATAGAGAAAGTTTACATTTTTTATATATAACTATAAAAATAGTACACATTTTTATAATTGTATTAATTAGAGAGAGAGAGTTTAAAATTATTGAAATAAAAGTTGAGAGAGAGAGAGAGAGAGCTGTTTTGTTTAAAAAAGTCTAATTTCCTTTGACTTCAAATATATATAGTGACAAAGTTAATATAAGCCATAACTAGAACAATTATTATATAAATGTTAAAGTCTGCAAAAACAAATAATTAGGTTAGGTTAATTAATTTAAGAGGTCCAATAATTTTGTGGTACTATATATATATATATATGTGTGTGTGTGTGTAATGAAAATGAAATTACATCATCTGTCAACAATTACAACAGTTATTAATGAAACAACTAACTAATAATAAATTTGTTTAAATACATTGTTTTCTCCTTTTTCAACTTTATCATCTTTCTCATATATATATATATATATTTTGGAAAGGTGAATCAAAGAAAAAGAAAAAGAAAAAGATAAAGCAGTTTGGGAACATTCCCTTAACTTTTTACATTTTGTGTGATGTTATATGCAGAAGAGAAGAAGAATATTAAGATGATGATCAAGAAATACTCAAACCCACAAAACCTAACACATTCTTCTAAGAAAGTAAGCATGAGATTCAAAGCAATAATATATATATGTATGTATGTATGTATTATTTCTCTCTTTAAGGAGAAACAATAAGTCAAAAGACTACCTTTCCTTTTACACAATCCGTTAGTATCCTTCACTTTTTTGTCCTAATAACCCACCACATAACCTTCCTATATACTAAGCATGCATTAATATATATATATACACACGCATATACATCTATATGTGTGTGTAATATATGTATGATATAGTACAAGTAATATTGCAATATGTAATATGATATATATATATATATGTGTGTATGTATATTTTAGTTTCATAAATAGTATTTTGTACTCTCAATTTGATGTTAACATAAATATAAATATCTATGTCATGACATGAACTGAATTCTTATATATATATATATATATATATTCCCTTTTCCCTCTTTCAATTATCTTGTTGTTTTGATTGGATTTTTTCTACATATTAACTTTTATAATTGTAAGAATAATTGTGTACCACATTTTTTAGGTTATATTCTTTGCAAGTATGATAATTCATATATATATGTATGTATATCCAATAGAAAGGGCATCTCTAGAATTTGTTTTAGGAATATCTTATTAGATTTAGATAACTTTTCTTGAATTCATTGTGGGAAGAGATCTTAAATTCCACTCAAACATCTTAGCCTCAAGAATATATATTTTGTGATTGAAAAATCTTTATTGTTGATGAAGTATCAAAATTTATCATGTTGTTTCTTTTCTGGTCCAAAAAACACACACACACACATATATATATGTATATATATATATATATATAGAGAGAGAGAGAGAGAGATCAAATTGTCATTTGATTCTCACTTTGTAAGAAAAGAACCTGAATACAGAATAATATGATTTTTGGACTTTGCTTTTCTTTAAATCTTTCTTCCAAATTCCTTAGAGAGAGAGAGAGAGAGGTATCTTTAATATATATATATATATATATTCTTCTCCATTTGTACTATGTTCTTCTAGTACATCTCTCATGGGGGGCTCATCATCATATGCATGTTCAATGCATAAAGTTTGTTGGCTTAGTGGAAGAGATATCCTGTTTAATTCTCTCCCTCTCTTTTTTACCACTTTTTAGCTGATGAGAATAATCCAGAGAGAGAGAGAGAGGGACGGGTTGAACTTTGAATATCTTGAACTACTAACAAAGTCAAGCATTTACCCTTATACTTTCAAAAATTGACATTTTCTTGTATAAATATTGTCCAAGTGTTACATAGATGTTACATATATGTTAATAAGCATACTTTACAAGATTAAAATACTACTTTGTCTAAAAATTGAGAGCAAAAAAGAAAATATTCCCAATTTTTTTTTTTTATGGGTGAAACTATGGATAAAACTTTATTTGTATGGATTCCCTGTCTACCCTCTTTATGAGATTGATCTTTCTTTTTGTTGTTATTTGCCTCTCCTTTACTCTAAAGTTAAATACATAATTTATACTTTTCATATTTAATTTCCAAAGTAATAAAAAGATAATTTGTTTTAGAATCTAATTAATCCATTAAATTGATTTTATTAAGGAGACTCCTAAGCACAAATTTAAAACAAGGAACTAAATAAGTTAACTTTCTTTGTTTTGGTAACTGAAAGTATAAAGTTTAGATATATATTATATATATATATTATATATAATATATATATATATTATTATATATATTAATGTGGTTATAGTTCCTACGAGGTCTGGTAGAGTGGGGGGTTGGTGTTATTTGATAAGACAAGACCTAAAAGATTGAATGAAATGAAATGAAATAAATAAACAAATAAAAAGCTGTGAAAAAACCAAACAATGAGGAGATGATAGACAGGTTTACATGATCCCATGACATAACCAATCAATAATGCTTTGGTTTACACTCAAAACTTCAGTACTTCTTCTATCTATTCATTTATTACCCTAAAAAAAATTCTTTAAAGAAAGAAAGAAAGAAAGAAACAGCAGTGTTTTGTGTTTTGTGAATTCAGTGTCCTGTGTGTGAGTGAGTGAATCCAGAAAGAGAAAAACTACTACCTACTTCTAAAACACACAATCCCAGAACAGAAAAAAGAAAAAATTGTAATCAGAAATCAGAACAGATGAGAGAGAGAGAGAGAGAGAGAAAGCAAAACGCATGCATTATAGTAAAACACACTTTTGCGTGTCCTCAGTACTTTGGTACTACTGAGCTTTGGGCAATAGTCATAACTCTCTTTCTCTCTCGTCTCAGTAGCAATTTAACTTTTAGGAACCCCACCTTCTCTGCTCTGCACTCTTCTCAGATGTTTTTCCTTTTCTCTTTTCTCTTATTTTCTTGGTCGGAAGGAACCCTCATTACACATACTTATGAGTATATATATATATATATATAAAATATACATTAATTAAGATAAGTGACAATACATGCTATGGTACCTCTATTTATTAACCCATAAATAAGATTAATTGCATTTGCATGGACATGCAAACCCTATACATTATATAATATATAATATATAATTTAAATCATCTAACACTCATTTCTTAAAAAAATGGACTCCTCAAGGGAGAGTCACTGTTAATATCTGCTTTCTCGAGAGATGAGTATTACTTCTTGACAGAAAAGAAGCAAATTAAAGAAAAGAATTGGTCCCGTCCCTTTGCTTGTCTAACACTGCTAATGTACTATTATAAACCCTTTTTTTTTTTTAACACTTTTTTCTCGTGCAATGTTAAGTCTACTCTCTGATCAGGTCAGTTTCATGTAATTCTTGGAAAATATTTAACCAAATTACCCCAGGGAGATAAATATTATTCCAAGGTTTTTATTGTTCTCAAACCTGCATTCTCAGGACATATCCTATCAGTTTCAGTGCCAAGCTTTAAAGATCACAAATGCTAACCTCGGATAGATGGGTGTCTTTTAATACATAAATGGCAAGGACTTTCCTAATAAAGCCAAAGAAGGGGTGAAGTCAGTCTGAAAGAGTGAAGTGAGAAAGTGTACTCTGATTGATAATAAGAACAAAAGATTTGACAAAACAAAACAATACGTGTGTGTGTGTATATATAGATATACAATAATAATAATAATAATGCAACTGCATTTTCTGAATATGGAGGATGAGATTACACAAGCACACGCACAAAAGACAAAGAGGGGAGGGAGGGATGCAGAGCAGATGTGGGTTAAGTTTGGTTGTCTTCTTCTAGGGGTTTTGTCAAGCAAAAGACATGAGGGGAAGTTACATCAGTTTTCAAAGTCCTGGACAAAGTACGTACTACCCCGGTGCACCCCAACCACCCACCACTCTCATCAGCAATGCATGCATTTATTGATTTACAAAACACAAAGCTGGGAGGATAACAAGGAACCCCCTCAAATACCAACAATGAACAAACCATTCGACCAAAAAAGGCAAGTTCTCATGTCATGTATGGGAAAAAAATATAAAAATATAAAAATTTGACACAAACTGGACTCAGATAGAAGGGAAAACAGAAATGTCAAATCTACCTTATATATTATATAAATCCATGTACTCTGCATCTAATTGACATATAGAGCATATTTATATGTGAAATACAATGGTGACAAGTGTATGGTTTAGCAATGTAGCTAAGAAAATAACAGTCATTGGAGCAAGTAATATTGAATGGCACATCATAAAATTTCCAAAGGACACAGAATTCTAATCTTCATGAGTTCCACTAGTGTTAGGGAGATATGTCTTCATTTTTTGACACATAAATGTATGCAGAAAAGAAAAATAAAATAAAAATATTTTTCATGCAACAGAGTTTTGATGATGATGATATTCTGTTGTACGAGAAGCTCTGTCGCGTGTAAGAAAACACAAAAAGAAATGTATTGGTTGGTACCCTGCAGAGTGTAATAGTAGATTTATATACATATATATATTTTTTGGGTTGATTACAACTGTCCATTATTCTCTCACTCTCACATGACCCATTATACTCTTGAGACCCTACGACTTCAACTGGGGCTACAAATATAACAATTGTTGTTTCATAGACTTCTCTGATCTCTCCACTGCCTTGACATAATAGCAACACACAAAGGTCAGAAAGGGGGGAAATAATGGAAAAAGGAACTGAAAATTGTACTTCAAAATTCAATCAAATGAGATGCATCATCATTTGGCTGTGTAACTTGACTTAAAGGGATTCTCTTGCAGAGAAATATGATTCACAAGGTGAATCAAGCAAATTGATGTTCATGTTGTTATACTTGATCAAGATATCATGATTGCTCACTGTCATGTCTTCATCAAAACCAAATTCCATGCCACATGCAATAGACAAAATTTTAAAGTAGGTTTTGGTAGTTGATTACTCACCGTGAGCAATCCATCACTGTCAGGGCCTGGCAGGTTTCTGTTCTGTTGGTGGTGCACATGCTGCAATGTACAGACAGAGCTAAACTGGAAAATAAAGGCTTTACTACATTGGACTGTGCGGCCAAAGCACAAGCAGAAACATGGTTAATGGAGAAACAGGAACAGATAAAATTGATAATACTTAATACATTATAAGATGCCAAACATAAATTTCAAAGACCAGAAAATCACATACCCAGTATATAAATGAGCAGAAGATAAAACTTCCTAGAGGAGTATTAAGAAAATTCAGCACTATTTCTTGCAGTATAAGACACATAAAAACCCAGACGCCAGTTTTATGTTTTCACGAACATTTTCCTGAATTCTTCATTGGATTTAGGTTTTTCAATTCCTGCTTCTTCTTCAGGTCCCCCGCTTGTTTTAGTCCATCCCAATGGTCTTACACTTCTTGGCATTGCAAATGTGTTTCTTCCCTTAAGCTGCACACCATCATCACTTCCTTTTCTCAGTGATCCACCACCATCTTTTGAATGGGATGTTTGAGCTCTACTATTTTGATCATCATCAGCCCCTGTGATTTTTAACCATTTGTAAAACACTACAGATAGAAGAAATTAAGCTAAACTGGAAAGGTTAAACCCAGTTTAAAATCTGGACCAAATTCAACAGGGAGAAACTGCAGTTTGTCTCTTGGGCTGATGCTTAATGTCAAACCAGAATTCAAGCAGATAGGCAGAGAAGGGGCCAATTGCAGCATATACTCCACATCATTATATATTATATATATATTAACACAATTATATACCATTTTTTGATGCGTTACTACTTCCAGGTGCTCCTTTCTTTTTGCCCTTAGGATCTGACCTAGCAATGCTTAGTCTTTTCCCAAGTAGATATTGTCTGTTCTTAGCAACAGCAGCAGCAAGGTGTGATTCATCTGCAAAATCCACATACGCCAGACCCTATAGTTTCCCACAAACACCAGAACAAATAAAACCATCAACAAGGTGAAACAGAAAAGAATTCCATTTTCCAAATTCCAAATGGTGATACATAGAAAAGACACGAGCAAATGAAAAAAGAAGATCGAAATGCTTATGTCAGACTCATGGAGATGCCATCTTTTACCTAGATGTTTATGCAAGAATCAAAAGGTTCAGTAAATTGAGTCATACCAAAGGTAGAAAACTTTAAAATTGTAATTAATTACTCTAAATAATTAACTAACTATAAAAAAGAATGAAGTAGAAGGCCTAGATAGAGTACAAAATAAGGTGGTTAAAGGACAAACCATATGAAATCAATCCCGGTCTTCCTTAAATAAAGAAATTAGGAGTTCTTCATATCTTCCATCTTAAATATAAGAAATGTCTCTATGAGGGTGGCTATTTCTCTTTTCATGTAGCACTTAAAGCTATTTCACACTTCCAGACTTAACAATATTTAGCATGAGAGGAAGGAGATACCCTTGACTTTCCAGTGAACTTGTCTCTTAATATGCGAATTGCAGCCACACCACCAACATCACTGAAGAAAGCACGAATGTCTTCATCGGTAGTCTGTAAGTCATGGTTGTTACCATACACAACAAGTTAATCAAATTGCACCAAAGGCAGAACCACTTTCAATCAGGAAAACGAATACAATCGTGGATAGTAAATGACTTGCCTTAAAATTAAGGTTAGATAAAAAGGCAGTACACTGATCATTGAAATGCTTGAGTTTGTAAGGTGACGGATTATTTGTTTCCTTTTTACTTGTGATTTCTGATTTACTGGCATCGGTCTCACCTCCTCCCACTTTATCTTTTCCCTCGACAACTGCTGCCTGTGTTTTGTCCTTTTCAATTTTCACACTAGTGTATTGAGCTGTATCTTTCTGACGCTTTGCTCGAGATTGGTCAGTTTTATCTGAATCCAGCTTTCTCTTTTCACGTGTACTTTTTTTCATAGAACTTTCCTTTTGTTCTGTTGTGCTAGTAGTTTTGCCTTCTTGTGCTGCCCGGAATACTTGAAGTTCTGCAAGACGAGGTTTCACCTGATAGGTTTCAAAATTGCTTCAGTTAGTTTGAATTTGAAGAAAAGCTCCACCTCAACCTTACACTTGTGCATAAAATTTCCAAAATAGAAATATGTTATGAAGAAATGAAATAGAGGACCATTTAGAGGTATACAGGTGTTACACAGCATAAGTGTAACTATGAACATACAAGTAGATATGTGTATGCATGTATATGCATGTGTATGCATCCAGAGATGCAAACTAAACTTAAAAACAGTAGAAACATACAAGGTAACCAACCAAATGAAAGTGCATGAAAAATACAAAAATAACCAGTCTCTTATGTGCCTCTTTTAATTTGTCTCTTGTCATAAACCACCCTAACATTTTGAAATCCTAAGATTCCAGCGTTCCTGTACTCTCAACTCCAGTGTCATTCCTCTTCATTCCACCCCTCCTCACTTAACAACCAATGATCTTATGCCCTCATCCCCATTCCTCATACATTTTTTATCACTGAAGTAAAGGCTCGACTCATCAAAAGATTATGTACGTCCAACTAACCACATTAAGCTTGACATACAAATCTCAACCTACCCAGCTTGTAATATATTACCTGAAACATGGGTCCCAAGGGAAATTGTAAAATAATGTTTAGCTATAGAAATTTAGTGGAACAGCCTCTAAAAAAATAATTAATTGTATTGCTCTTATGTATATGCATCTTCTTCAAAATGCCAGTTAAACTCACAGGGAAAATAGGATGCCAAGGTTCACCAACAATGAAAGAATAAGAATGCATACCTTTTGCATGGCAACATCGTAATCTTCCAGCGAACCATATTCCCTCTCAAACCGCACCCACGAGTGGCATATGTCCTGAATGATTCTGTTTTTTTTAGAAAGAGAAGGTATCATCCAATTCAAGATGCATGAAACATAATCGAATAAGACAAACAAATTTGTACATGCACATTGTAGCTTAGAATCATGCCCAACAAATACAGTTATACTTCTCAAGTTTCTATCCATCAAAGCATAGTCAGTGTATGAGACTGAGTTATTTCACATAAGCTTTAGCAGCATGCAGATGCATGGGACAGAGATTGTGTCACATAAGGTAACATGAAAATCACATAATATTGAGTGCATATACCTCTGAGCCAGTATTGGAAAATCTTTTCGTGTAGCATCGTTTATAAAGTGACCTAGCTTCATTAATGTTTCCTGCTCCAATTTCCATATCTATATAACCCTGCCAAGCCTCAAACATAGACCCACTGCAGCAACATAAAGCTTAAAATCAGTTTGAGAAAGATATTTGGAAATTTTAAATTACAGACATAGAAAAGGAGGCAGAAAATACCTGATTTTGAGCAAGCTCTCCCACACACCACGAGCTGCCACCATACTCATGCCCAAGTTCAACTCCAAGCGAGACCAGTAACTGTACATCCTCAATAAACTGTCTGTGTTCTTCAAGTACGGTGACAAGTAATCGGATGCACGCTGAGATGAACAAGTGAAAGAGATAGGATTACTTGGGGGCATTACATATAAAGATGGCTTGGCACATATCATATAATATTTAAAATAAATAAAGAAAGTTTGATGGATCAGAAGGAACGCATAACAGCAATTGGCATCCAAGTCCAGTTACAGTCAGCAACACTAATTTAAATAAACTAAGCATCCATCTACATTGCACACTAAAATGCAAGGTGGGCAGAAAATCCCTTCTCTCACTAGGGAGAGTTAAATCTCAAAACAAAAGCTAATTTAATGCATATAAAATAAAAGATTACAGGGCCTCATTTAAACAAAATATAACTGGTTTCACTCTCAGAAATAAAAGAAAATAGATTGAAGAAACATTGAGAACTAAGTATAGCCCTGCATCAGCATTCCATTGCCAGGTATGACATTACATACTTAAAGTAGGGTTTATTGCACAATCCCAATTTACATAGAAAGCATATTATTTTAGCATCCAAATTGGCAGTAGTCCCATTTTACATAGAAAACACACCTGGAACACATCCCTTATGAGAGAGTAGTTAAAAGTGTCACCCATACTGCCAGCTGAAGATATTCTTCGCCTTAGGCCATCAACTCTAGTGAGATATATATCAATATACTGCAGCAAAACAATCTCCATATAGATGTCACTGGCAGATAAAAAATATTCATAAAGCACAGATGTTGCCATCAACAGAACCATCAAGATTAAAAAAAAAAAAACAAGTTCGAGAACTTAACATAAACAAATCAAGAACTTCTAGGTCATTTTGAAAGCATAGAATCATTTCCAAGCCTACCAAACTCTGCAACTCTTCCAAACTTTTTGAAACATAAATATTTGATGTAACATAAATATTTGATATACATATATTTTCAAAATCATTAAAGAAACCTCTATCAGTAAGGATCTTACTAACTCTTACTATGTTTATCTATTATTATGAAAGTTTCTTATACATTCATAAATGATACAACCAAAAAACACTTTTTCCAACTAAAACTCAACCAGAAGCTCTTTTCTCTAATATAACTGCTAATTAAAAACCTTAAGTTGCAGATAATATCATAAGAAAACTTTGTAAGCATCAAGATCCATTCAGAAAGTAAAGACACATAGGTTCAGTTTATCAAGACAGGGTATATGTACACCTTTTTTGTGAAGGAAAAGAGATAGAAGTATAAAACTTATGAGCTTTTACCTCATCATAGCTTGCAAAAGTGCACTGTAGTGATTTCTCAAAGACCTGAAAAATATGATATTTGTATGATCAATTGACTGAACTTCTCAGGAAAAAGAAATTTAAAAAAAGCTGGACAGTAAAAAGAAAAACAAATTACAACTGCAGAAAATTTGCGTAGATCAATATTTCTCGCACTAAAAGGTATCCTATATAGACTGATGAATCTAATGTAAACACCAACAATTTGGGTAATGATAGCATTAAGTATCAAACCAGAATAGCATTAGTGTTGTGTACTCCAGTAATCATGCAAATCAACATTCTTAATCTTTCATAACAATAATTTAAAATAAAATTTTTGAGGAGAAAAATACTTTTTAGCAATTCCCACATTCAATGCACATATTAGCTATTATTTCTAGATATTAAGAAAGAAAAACAAAAATATGCAGCTCAATCTTTTATCTCGCTACTCTGATTATGTACCTAAATGTCATTGATTTACTCCCATGTAAGAACATGTGCAATGGCAGATAGACAACTGCCACCTCCATCAAAAAGTTGAATATTCATGTTTCTATTTTAACATTTTCAATAAATGTCAAATTTCCTACAATAAGCATATTTTTCATCTAAAAATCTTACTAACTTCCTTAATTAAAAGGATATATACCTTGCTCATAATGTAGTAAAGTATAGTAATAACGGGTTTGAAACCAAATTAAACCATAATATACAAATCTGGTCGTAAGAACATTCTTTATATAGAGGGGGGAAGATATCATACATACAGCAGATATTTCATCCTCAGAAGCATGAATACGTTCAAGATGCAACAAGTATTTGGTCCACACTTCGCCAACCCAAGGACAGTTCCTTGTTGCCCTTGCATAAACATCCTTGACTACACTGGAAGTCTGGAACAAAAGATGACCACTTCAACTGAAACTCCACTATATAATGAAACAAAATCAGTCAAAGGAAAAACCTTAATTGTTTTATCGAGATAGCAGGTATAGCCAAGCCAGAGATCAGCAGATACAGGGAACTCAGTTATGGCACGTTCATACAAGATTTGAACTCGTGCAGGATCCCCTGATGACTGCTCAAAGTTTAAATAGTTCTGCAAAAACAAAAAAGAACATGATGCATATAAATAGAGTTGATATGTATAAGGCCTACTAACTATAAATAAGTCAAGGGAATAATAATACTTTCCCTTAAGTTGAGGACATTAAATACAAAAGTAACAAGGAGATTTCAGAGGTTCAACAGTCAATATAGTAATAGACTTTGGACAAGTACTTATCACTAAACAGTACATGCATACCATGAATTCTTGAAGTCTCTCAGAATCAGAGGCATCCTTTCCAGCAATCTTTTCTTCAAAATTAGTACGAAGCTTCAACATTTCCAAGGCCTTCTGATATGCTGAGGCAATATGGGAAGGAAGCCCATCCAAGGAGCTGGGATCGCTATCAACAACACTCCCCTGTTCAGTTTCCCAAGCTTTGAATGTAAGAAGAGTGGAACTCATTTCAGAAAGTGGAACAGACAACTGGCGGAAAAATAGATTTCGAATCCGCTGGACCTGCTTCTCTTTGGACTGCAACAATGACAAGTAAACCCAGTGATCATTTATAATGAAAAGATAAAACCTCTTAACATGGCAACAAAATATATTTTGGAATGTGGTTTAAGGAAACCTAAACAAAAAATTTTAAAAATATATGTTTCTTCCACAAGAAAGGAAACATTAGTTGTCATAAGTATTAAATTTGGAACTAGGGAAGGGTAAAGGGAAAAACATGGCACCCATTGCAGCACAAATTCAATGATATGACTTCATTTGAAAAACATTAATTGAACTAAGAAGGGTAACACCCCCATGGAATAAAACCAAGCGGCAAGAACAGATACAGACAACAAATTATGCAGCTCCTGTAAAGAAGGCTAGCTAACAATTCAAGTCATTTCCAGTAATTCTGGAAGAATTATAAAACCCAGACCATTGTGCTAAAACGATTGCAAGAGCTTAATAGCTCCACTATGTAAAGTTATTCTAGAAAGAATGTAGAATTATGTGATATTCAACATATTGCTTCAACAAGTTAGGGAAAGTAGAGGATGAATAATGCCACTTCTAGACATCTGCCCTTCCCCACTCCTGATTGAAAAATAAAAAAAATAAAAAGAAAACTGGAAATATTCATATAGAAACTCGAAAATGAAACAAGGCCCGAAAATAAAAGGAAGGAATGGTGACCTCAGAGTCTGCTTCTCCAAGAGTAAGCAAAATGGCTTGTTCAAACTCCCTATAGGTTTCATATATCCTGCTACCCTCAGTTACATGCAATCCACCTGCAGTTACTGCGCGCTCAAATAAATTCCTTGCCTTCGTGATGCCATTTGGAGAACATTGTTGAACCAATGGATCATACTCTTGAACAAAACTAACATAGTCAATCCATAAAGCAACAGACTGCAAAACAAATGATATCATGATCAGTTGCTTTCCATTTCAATCAGGCCAAGAAAATCCATTACTCATACCACACGATCTAGAAGAAAAATTTGTCTGACATACAAGTGTAATGCACACCAAGAATTAGATTAATGTGAGCTTAGAATACTAAAAGGATAATAGATCGGCATTTAATCACAGAATTCTAAGTATATGTAATGGCTTTGTCATGAGAAGTGTGGAGGCCTTGTTAGATTATTCATATATTAAACCATTCTAATGTTTTGGTAACATTAGTCTGCTACCACCATTACTCATTGATGATAACGAGTCCACTTTGATATTCATCTTACCACAGAGAAGTGATTGGTATTGGATGCATGGATCATTAAACTAATCAACCAAACTTTCCAATTAAACTTATGACCAAAACATTAGTCTGCTACCACCATTACTCATTGATGATAACGAGTCCACTTTGATATTCATCTTACCACAGAGAAGTGATTGGTATTGGATGCATGGATCATTAAACTAATCAACCAAACTTTCCAATTAAACTTATGACATTGGGTTTATGGATCACCACACATTTTCTAGTTAAAACTAAAAATCAGAACACATAAGAGAATTAATATATATGCTTGCAAGCCCTCAATTACAGATACCACCTAAAAAGAGTAATACAACCATCAAGTTACCACAAGGATCATTTGATGATATTGACATTCAACCACAATTCAATTTCCAAAACCTTAATCATGATTTTGACTTTTCAGTTAGAATGCTTCAAACAATTATCCTCCATAATTATAATCAAGATATAACCATAGGCAGCAACAAATATATCTACATTTTGGAAGCACCACCAATCAAATAATCTAATTTCAAAATAGTAGCTACCATGTTAAATTAATCAAAAATTCAAGACAGACTGGAACTACCAACCAAATAATCTGAGATCCCTCGTTCATACAATGCCTCAATTGCTGGTATTGCCTCAGGTCTGCATGGAAAAATAAGTTCTTTTCAAAATAAAATAAGAATCAAAATCTACGGCAAGGATTATAAAAGAAGCATTAACCATTTTAGTATTGTAGATGATACATCAGTGTGAACTATCAAAATGTAAGGGCATACATTGGGGAGAAAAATAAAAGGATCATATGCAAACAAAAAGGCATTGGTTACAAATATTGTACGCTAAAGTAGTTTGCCTCTAGCTATTCGGCATTAGAGAAGAATTTAATTTAAAGCATAACACTGCTTGGTGCAAATTCAGTTGGCAAACACAATGCTGAAAGCTTATTAAGTGAATATGACAAGCACAATTTAGAGATGCTTATACAGATTGATTGAAACTGATAATGGTGTATGAAGTAAAACAGAATTGCAGAAAAATCACCTCGAGATAAGTGTAGTCTCATCTCTAACCCATTCACGCCACATATCCGGACTGAGAGGAAATAAAGCACTCATTGCATCCCTTGCTTGTCTCAGCTTCTCTATGTCCCCCAGCTTCCTTAGAGCTCTAATGTACTATGGAATACCAACACAAACACACGCCATCAGTCGCTTGCAATAAAATGAACAGAGCAGATATAAGCATCATAGGGAATAAGTTAGTTAAGAAACAATGAATCAGCCGTTATAAAAGAACTTTAAAATTAATCTTAAAGAAAATTCTAGGAATAAAAGAACATACTACAATCACTATGAGCATTTAGTATTTGCAAGCAAATAAATGACCAAAATTAAACTCTAGCATTATAGAAAAGGAAGAATTTGTGTATATGGTTTCCCCTGTTTATTCTAAAACTAAGAGGCAAGTATCCAGAATCCAGGTATGCCAATAGAGAAACTAGAATTAGCGATAGAAGCTCAAGAAACTACAGGCTGACTGACAATATAGAAATGCAGGTAATGCAGCATATTATAACAAAACAAGTAAAGGAACCAAATTCAAACAAACTTTGAAATCCAAAATATAAGGGGGTAAAAAGCAAGAGTACATTAACATGAGAATCGTAGTCGGAGGGATTCTCAGAGAGCGCAGCTTCTAGGGTTTGAACTTCAAGGTTCAGTTGGCCATCGTCGTCAGAATCGGAGTCTGAACTGGTGTCTGAGTCAGACTTAGAGTCGCGAAGAGTCGTAGGGTTTGCAGAGTCCGGGATGAAGTGGTCGTCGTCCTCGTCGCCGGCGGGTCTCCTGGCTTCTATTTCCATGGATTCAGTAGCAGCTTCAGTTTCCGCCATTTTTTCACTTCGTTTATGTGGTCTCCTTTCACGAATGTAAAGATGGGAATGTGAGAAAAAAATTATAATGGTTTTAAATTGAATTTAAATAAATATTTTAAAATTATAAAATAAAAAATAGAAAATAAAAGTATATCATTGTAAATATTTGAAACTATAAATTAACTTTTAATATTACAAATTTATAGTTTTTGATAAAATGAAGCGAAAAAATATTGTAGTGAGAAAAAAAAATTCATAATGTTTGAAAATAAAAAGTTTTAAGTAAAAAGAAGTCAAAAATATATATATAATATATTTTTTCAAAAACAATAATTTGATAAATAAAAGTGAAAAAATAATAGAAATTAAAAGAAATTTAAAATATTTAATGAAAACTATTTGAAAAATAAAAGATGAGAATAAGAATAAAAAAAGTATAATGTTTTAAAAATAGAAAAATTAAAGTTAATAATTGTGAAAACAGAGAATAAAAAATATTTGTTAATAATAGTTATTTAAAAATAATTGGTTTTTTGAAAAAAAGAAAACTGAAATAAAAATATTTGAAGCACACTTTTAAATAGTAATAAAAAACAATTATAGTTTTGGGGAACAAAATATTTTAAACAGTAAAAATAATAAATAATAAATAAAATAATTAGAAAAGTATTTAATTTTTTATAAAATAAATGAAGCTAGAAAAGAAAAGGCGAAATTAAAATATTTGAAAAATACTTTTATATAATAGTAAGAAAAAATGGTAGTTTTGAAAATAAAATATAAAATATTTAAAAGTAAAAAAATAAAAAAAAGATAGAAAATAAAAACATTTGAAAACTTTTTTATGGGATGAAGTTAAAAATAATGATATAATAATAATAATTGAAAAATGCTTTTAAATAATAGTAAAAGAAAAATGATTTGATAATTTTAAAAATGATATTTAAAATTTTAAAAAGTGAAAAATAAAAAATAAATGAATTTAAAAATTATTTGAGAAAAGTGTAATAAAAGTATTTAAAAATTACATTTAACTAATAGTAAAATGACAGTTAGATAGTTTTAAAAAATATCTAGAATATAGTTGTGAAAAATAGTATAAAAAAATTGTTTTTGAAAATAAAATATTAAATCTTAAAAAAGTGAAAAATTAGAAAATATAATAGTTTAGGAAAATACAAAATTCTTAAAAAGTGAAATAGAAAATAAAAGAATTGAAAATATTTTTTTTTAATAAATGAATGTACAAAACAAGCGAATTTTTAAAAGGTGAAATAAAAATATTTGAAAAATAATTTTGAATAATAGTAAAAGAATGATAATTTTGTAAATATATTATAAAATTTTAAAAAGTGAAACAAATAAAATAAGAGTATTTGAAAATATATATACTTTCGAACTAGGTTTAAAAGAAAAAATGAAATAAAAATACTTGAAAAAATATTTTTAAATAATAGCAAGTAAAAAAGTTTTGATAGTTTTGAAAATAAAATTTTAAATTAAAAAAGTGAAATAAAAATAAAAGTAATTTAAAATTACGAGAATAAAAATATTTGAAAACTAGTTTTAAAAGGTATGAAAATAAATTTGATAGTTTCGAAAGTAAAATATAAAATATTAAAAGTGAAAAAATAAGAAGTAAAAATTCCTGAAAATATTTTTATGAAATGAAGTTTAAAAAAAAAACATAAAGAAAATTTGAAAATAAAAATACTTTTAAATAATAATAAAAAAGCGTTTTGATAGTTTTGAAAATAAAATTTTAAATTAAAAAAAGGTGAAATAAAAATAAAAGTATTTGAAAATTAGTTATAAAAATTATGAAAATAATTTTGAAAGTAAAATATAAAATTTTGAAAGTGAAAAATTAGGAAATAAAAATTTTCGAAAATATATTTTTATTAATAAAAAGTTGAAAATAAAAATACTTAAAAAAATACTTTTAAATAGTAAAAAGAAAAAAAAAAGAGTTTTGATAGTTTTGAAAATAAAATATAAAATTTTGAAAGTGAAGAACTAGGAAATAAAAAATTTCGAAAATATATTTTATGAAATGCAATAATTTTTTTATAAAAAACTTGAAAATAAAAATACTTTTAAATAGTTAAAAAAGGTTCTCAACGGTCAAAAAAAATCTGTCACCTAAGCATTTCTTTTTTCTTTTTTCTTTTTTTAAATTTACAACTTAAATTACTTCTTGAAACCCAAGAAATCTAACCATGTTTAGAAAAATTATAATAATTATAAATTGTTTTCGAGAAATTATATCATTATATCATTATTTTATTATATAAAATTATAAAAATAAATAATATGAAAAAGTAATGAAATACATCAAGAATAAAAAAATATTATTATATAAATTCTTATTAGTTGTTGATTGTAACTACAAAAGGCATAAGACCTCTATTTATAATAGTGAATAGAAGATAAAAAAAAATATTATTATATAAATTCTTATTAGTTGTTGATTGTAACTACAAAATGCATAAGACCTGTTAGAATGTCTTGAATTAGTCAAATTTGTTACTTCTCCTTGGGATTAGAAAGTTAGTCAAATATTATAATATCTATTATTATAATATTTTATATTAATCAAATATTATATTATCTATTATTATAGTATTTTATATTAGTCAAATATTATAATATTTGACTAATATAATATTTTATATTCTAGATCTATTTTATATTCAAAGGTGGTTGCCATCTTTCCTATAAATAGGTTTATTTGTAAAGCATTCGTTATATTGTAGTCACCTATAATTACCTCTGTAATCTATTTCAAAATCAGTAAAAGTTCTTCCCTCTTCTGTTAGGTGGACGTAGCCAACACATTGTTGGTGAACCACGTTAAATCTGTGTGTTATTTCTTTACATTTCTGTTATCTTTCTTACATCCGTCGTAACAAACTGATATCAGAGCTCGGGTAATCGAGATTTGTAATCTGGTGAGAAAGATGTGTGCGTTGACCGTAAAGATTGACAAATTCACGGGGAGGAACATCTTTAGTTTATGGCAGATCAAGATGCGAGCTTTGTTGAAACAACAAGGCTTATGGATGCCATTATCAAAGGAAGTCAAGACTGACAATGCTGAGTTGGCTGCCTTGGAGGAGAAGGCACATTCGACTATCATGTTGTGTCTTGTCATCACTGAGGTCGCAGATGAAGAAACTGCCGCTGGTCTGTGGTTAAAGCTGGAAAGTCTATATATGACAAAGTCTTTAACCAACAAGTTATTTCTGAAGCAACTGTTCGGTCTGCGAATGCAGGAAGGTACACTTCTTAGAGACCATCTGGATCAATTAAATACAATTCTTTTAGAGTTGTGTAATATTGATGTTAAGATAGAGGATGAAGATGTTGCCTTAATTCCGTTGGTTTCACTACCATTGTTGTATGAGAATTTCGTACAATCTTTCGTTGTTGGGAAAGATACCGTGTCTTTGGAAGAGGTCAGGTCATCTCTCCATACCAGAGAGCTGCGCCATAAGGCGACTGGAGCAGGGACAGACAATCAGGCCGCTGGATTGATAGCCAGTGGAAGCAAGGGATATGGACAACTGGGCAAGAAGAAGCCGGGTTCCAAGGGTCCAAAAGCAACTGATATTTGTAACTACTGCAAGGAGACATGGCATTGGAAGAATGAATGCCCGAAGAAGAGAAAGCAACCGTTGGAGCAGAAAGGATCTGCTGCAGTAGCGGTGGATGGCACCGATTCCGAAGAGGACATCGCTCTAGTTGCAGACGAACAGACGCATCATGCTGATGTGTGGGTCCTTGACTTTGGGGCGTCCTACCATATATGTCCAAGGAGAGAGTGGTTTTCAACCTATGAGCAGATAGACGGGAGAAATGTCTCTATGGCAAACAGCTCGGTATGCAAGACGGTTGGAATAGGCTCGATCAATATTCGAACACATGATGGTAAATTCTGCACATTGCACAATGTCAGACATGTTCCACTAATGACGAAGAATCTGATATCCCTGAGCTTGCTGGATAGTAAGGGGTTCAGCTTCAAGGGGGAAGGTGGAGTTATACATGTCTACATGAGCTCTAATGTGATACTTAAGGGCGTCAAACAGGGAACTTTGTATTTTTTGCAAGGTTCAACAGTTGCTGGTTCTGCAGCTGTTGCGTCATCTGAGGTTCACCGAGATAATTTGACCAAGTTATGGCATATGAGACTTGGTCACATGGGTGAAAGAGGGTTGCAGATTCTGTCAAAGGAAGATCTTCTTGGTGGTAAGAAGATCAAGAGGCTGCGAACTGATAATGGTCTGGAATTCTGTTCGTCTGAGTTCGATGTGTTTTGCAAGGATGAGAGGATTGCTCGACATCGCACAGTCAGGGATACACCACAGCAGAATGGTGCAGCTGAGCGCATGAACCAGAAACTTCTGGAGAGAGCGAGGTGCATGCTCTCTAACGCTGGTCTAACTAGACTCTTCTAGGCAGAAGCAGTTACAACGGCATGCTACATAACAAATCAGGGACCATACACAAGCATCAACTGTAAAACACCGTTTAAAGTGTGGACATGGAAGCCTGCTGATTACTCAAATCTGAGAGTTTTTGGCTGTACAGCTTACTATCATGTCAATGAGGGTAAGTTGGAGCCAAAGGCTAAAAGGGGAATATTCGTGGGCTATGGAGAAGGGGTGAAGAAAGTAGGCACGACTGACAACCCTGCTGACATGTTCACCAAGCCAGTTCCATAGAGCAAGTTTCAACACTGTTTGGACTTGCTAAATATTACAAGTTCTTAAATGGCAGAAGAGAGGGGAGCGAATACATCTGGCACCAAGGAAACGCATCTGGTAAATTGTGAGAGAATTCAAGTCAAGGTGGAGATTTGTTAGAATGCTTTGAATTAGTCAAATATGTTACTTCTCTTTGGGATTAGGAAGTTAGTCAAATATTATAATATCTATTATTATAATATTTTATATTAGTCAAATATTATAATATTTGACTAATATAATATTTTATATTCTAGATCTATTTTATATTCAAAGGTGGCTGTCATCTTTCCTATAAATAGGTTCAAATCAGTAAAAGTTTTTTCCTCTTCTGTTAGGTGGACGTAGCCAACACATTGTTGGTGAACCACGTTAAATCTGTGTGTTATTTCTTTACATTTATGTTATCTTTCTTACATCCGTCGTAACAAGACCTTTATTTATAATAGTGAATAGAAGATAAAAGATAAACATTAAAAGATTGATATTTGTCACTCGTATTAAATGTTATGTGATACTTTGTTATCAAAATCATAACTACTAACAAATATGTGTCACCTTAAACATAAAAATCACATGACATTTATCACATAATTATATTATAATTAAATAATAATAATAATTATATAAATACATAATTATTTCAAAATTAATGAATAATAATAATTATACAATAAACATCACTAATTTAATAAATATTTATAACATATTTTATTGATATATAATTTATATTTTATTTTTATAAATTTAAAAATAAATTAGTTTTTTTTTATGAATTATTAAATTTGAGTAAAATTTTTCCCGAAAATCAGTACCATTAAAAAGTGGTAAAATGCAAAAAAGTACACGATCAAAGTATCTTTTATTGTGTTACACACAAAGTCACCCGTACAATCAATTTTCATTTTTCTTTTAACCGTACATTCAAAGGAGAAAAAAAAAGGAAAAAAAAAAGGACTATATTCCATGAGATCGGAAAAGAGGAAACTCAAGAGAGAGGGAAATTTAATTTTGGCGGTTTTGATTACATCTCGGCTTTGGTGGCCTTAATATCTTCGCCGCCGGTTTTGGTTTCCTCGGCGATGTTAATCACCTTAGGTTGCTTCTTCTTCTCCTCAGCCAATTTCGGCACAGTAATTTTAAGCACGCCGTTTTCAAGGTGAGCTTTGATTTGTTCCAAATCGGCAGTTGCCGGTAACCTAAACTGTCTCCAAAACTTACCGGTGGTCCTCTCCGCTCGGTGCCATTTATCGCCTTCAACTTCTTCTTCGTATTTCCTCTCACCGCTCACTCTCAAAACCCTATTTTCCTCGACTTCGATTTTCACATCCTCTTTCTTCATCCCGGGGATATCCATGGTGATCACGTGCTCCGTCGCCGTTTCCTTCCAGTCGGCACGAGCCAGAGCGAGCGATTCCACACCTTTCGGAACTGTTAACGGAGACTGTTCCAAAATTCTGAACGGATCCTCAGCCGGAAACATCATGTCCCAAATTGGCCCTCGAGGCGTGTACGGAATCAGTGCTTGTGATTGAATAACCATCGCCAATGCTAGTACACTCAACAACGCAAAATTGAATCTCGCCATGTTTTAAGAAAACTTTCAATGAAGCGAATTACGAAAGTGACTCTTGAGGAAGCTTTGAAGAGAAAGAGAAACTGCGATTGCTATTGATACTTCTTGGTTCCGATTTGAAGGAGTGCGCCGGGAATTTATAGATAGGCGAGGAAATGAAAAACATGTGATCGAGTTTCTGGATGATTCTTCTGTAAATGGGGACATTGTCGGTAATGATAAAAGAAAGTAGTACCGGAAAGTTTCTGGAGAATTCTCTCTCTCTCGTTGTACGGGATTATAGATAAATCTCGAACGTTCAAGAAAACCTTTTAAAATAAAAATCATAATTGTTTTTTTTAATGAAAAATATAAATGACTATAATTTGGGTAATTATAAATTATTAAAAATTATACTAATCTTCAAATGTTCTTCACCATATATACACACGAAAACATAGAATTTGCTGTATTATGATGGTAATAGAATTCTTTTTTTATAAGGAAAAGAATTTTACTTGTTTAGGAACTCTTTTTTTGTCTAGGAATAATAATAATAATAAGGGTAAACTATCCCAAATGCACCTCTTAAAGGTGAAAATCCAGCTTTTGCACCTCAAAGATTTTTTATACATAGAATGCCCCTAACGTTTCAAAACGTCCCACTACATGCACATCTGTTAAGTCAAACCGTTAAGTCTTTAATTTTGCAGTTAGTCAACCTTTTTCACTATTTGACACTGTTTCAGTCAGGGGCATTTTTGTCCAATTTTTTTTTTCTAAATTTTTTTTAAAATTTTTTTTAATTCTTTTCTCTCTCCTCCTTTTTCCTCTTTTCTCTCTCTTCTTTCATTCTCTCTCCATTAATTTAATTTTTAAAAAAAATTTAAATTTTTTTTTAAAAATTATTTTTAATTCTTTTCTCTTTCATTCTTCTTCATTTTTTCTCTCTCCTTAACAAAGAAGGCGACTTTATTAAGTACCCCACAACCAGTATCAATGGCAGTCAGAATAGACCCATCTTTGAGATTAATCAACTTGCCAATATCGTCTATGTAAGCATCAGTGCCGTTGGGAAACATGGTTCCGCCACCGGGAAATCTGAATCGATCACCTTCATAACGAATCCAGTTCTGGACGGCCTTCTCTATCGTTAATTCCTTGTGGGGTACATTAGCATACCACGCCAGATCCCTACTCAATGGCCATTTGAAGGGATTCTTGTAGCTGTGTGGCGCAGGTATCCGACATTTGAGCAACTCATTAGAAAGAAAAGAGGAAGAAGAAGGAGAGAGAAAAGAGGAAGAAGAAGGAAAAAGAAAAGAGGAAGAAGAAGGAGAAAGAAAAGAGGAAGAAGAAGGAGAGAGAAAAGAATTAAAAATAATTTTAAAAAAAAAAATTTTTAATTTTTTTTAAAAATTAAATTAATGGAAAGAGAATGAAAGAAGAGAGAGAGAGAAAAAAAAGAGGAAGAGAAAAAAGAGGAAGAGAGAGAAAAAAAATTAAATTAATGGAGAGAGAATGAAAGAAGAGAGAGAGAAAAAAAAGAGGAAGAGAAAAAAGAGGAAGAGAGAAAAAAAAAATTAAATTAATGGAGAGAGAATGAAAGAAGAGAGAGAAAAAAGGAAAAAGAAGGAAAGAGAAAAGAATTAAAAAAAAATTTAAAAAATTATTTTAAAAAAATAAAAAAAATTGGACAAAAATGCCCCTGACTGGAACAGTGTCAAATAGTGAAAAATATTGACTAACGGTAAAATTAAAGACTTAACGGTTTGACTTAACAGAGGTGCATGTAGTGGGACGTTTTGAAACGTTAGGGGCATTCTATGTACAAAAAATCTTTGAGGTGCAAAAGCTGGATTTTCACCTTTAAGAGGTGCATCTGGGATAGTTTACTCTAATAATAATAATAATTATGATTTGTATTAAAATTTAAAACCTGCAGTTTATAAAAATAATAGTTCATTGGATTTCACAACAAGCAAGTTGTGAAAAAGTAGTACAAAAATGTAGCCAATGCATGGAATAAAAATATAGAAGCACAAAACAGGGGAAAATGGGTCGGATCAATTATCAAGATGTTCCTTAAATTTGAGAATGCAACCTAATGCACGCTCGAATTCACCATCTTCCAAAGCAAACGTGAAGCGGCAATAACCAGGAATACCGGTCCACGAAGTGCTATTAATGCACAAACCAGTGCTTCTCAGCATTGCTTCTCTAATGTTAGAGTCATCAAGTTTGAGGATGGGTTGCCCCGAAGTATTCCCTTCGATCCTAATTATCTTGCCTAGGTAGGAAGTTGGCTTTGCTAAAATGGAAATGCCAGCATGAGCTTCAAGAACCTCCCAACCACAGTTTTCCAGAGTCTGCAATGAAAATCACAAAACAATGGCTCTGTAAATCTTTGTGCATATCTACCAAGTAAGAGAAACAGTTGTTTAAAACAACAGATGATTGATTACCTCTTTTAAGCGCTTATATCTGACTTGGAAAATTTTTTCCTGTTCTGCAACAATACTTGACTCTATTTCTGATTTCTGCTCTCTAAGATCCAGTAACTTCTTTACAGCATACTTTGTAGTACAGTGTGGTTTACTTAACCCAGAAAAGCTATGAAAGGCATCAATCAGAGAAGGCTGGCTCAAAAGCAGGAATCCGAAGTTTAGTCCTCCAGTAAGAACCTTAAGAAACATCCCTCCAAGCAAAGAAATGGAAAAGGATGGTTTGGCCGATGAAGTTAGGTCTGCTAAAATCTTCTTCAAATCCCATCCACTCCATCCCTTGGAGTTATATATCAAATCTGAAAATGAAGTATCAACTACAACTCTAGCCCCGAATTCTGCACAAGTGGATAGTATGTCTTTTAATTCTTCATTGCTGTAAAGTAAGCCAGTGGGATTGACAGTTGGCCCAGATATATAGACCCAGGGTTTCTTTACAGTCTTAAGTGCATCGCCAAGTGCTTTACTTGACAATTTAAATCCAGTCTCCGGAGAGGTTTGGATATTCACAATATTTGCTTTCAAAAATTTTGCAGCAGAAACATAATTCCCATTTGATCCTGCTGGGAAACATAAAGTTCCACCTTCTTGTATACAGCAGAGAACCAATTTATTGAAAAGAGCAATAGGACTGTTTGCATAGACGAACTCTGTATTCGCTCCTGTGATGAAACCATAATTGCTTGCAACATATTTGCTAATACTACTTGCTACTTCTGTCTCTGACTCTGTAATATTTTGTCTTGCAAAACTCTCAAAGATGGCAGCCTTAACAAAAGTTGGCATTGGCAAAAAGCTTTGATCAACATCCATGTGAATAACAGAAGAGTTACCCATTTTATCAGCAGACAATTCAGCATGCTTCAGGACTTCAATTGCAGAACTAGAAAAGCCAATCAACTCACTTGTGCTCGTCTTTTCAACTCTTCTCTGAGAAGAAGTCATTTTGCAAAGCAGACTTAATTCATAAAACGGTAGAAGTTTAAAATATAATGTATAGATATATTCCACCGAACTCATGAAACAGTATTATCAGAGGTAATAGTTGCATCTCCAGAAATGAAGAAACAGAGAAACTTTTAATTACTAGAAATGTGGATGCTCAAATCACTGCAGCCCCACAGGAAAGAAGAATTTAATTTAAAAATAAGCAAATAAAACAACACTACTTGACTAACCTCTGCTGCTGGACGTCTATCAGCAAGCTGAAATGCTAGAAGTTCATGGAAAAGACAGCCATAATAGTATTGACTCATAAGTGCAGTATTTCCTTGTAAGAGTTCCACAGTCTTGAACAAGGCATTAAAAACTGTTTCCTCTTCTGATATAACAAAAGCTACTTCAAGATCTGAATAAACCTGGAAGAATACATGGATTAGGATTTTAAATGTGATGCAGGATGAAATGCTTACTAGTTAAGCTTTACTTCTGTCCTCTGATAGAGTAGCTTTTAAGGCAACTAATTACCCTAAGTTCGAAATACGAAACACTTATCATAAACATAGATGGAGAACATCGAAAATTGGCAACCTTTTGAAGTACTTGCTACACCCAAAACTTATATGATATTGAGGAACAATCCACTTTTCAAGAAATAAAAAAGAGAATACCTTGTTTTTCAGTAAGCCACAAATGATTGCTGCATGCGATGGAAGAGGAGTTCCAGCAAGGTATTTTAATACACCATTAGAACTAGGAAGGCTAGATAGCTCAAAATGGTCCGATATATCTAGAAATAGACGAGCTCCTATTTCTCTGGTAGTATTTAGTAGTTGTTCAAAAGCAGAACTAGTAACAGACTCAAAATCAGCGATCCCAGTAACAACCACCTGTGGCTTCAACTTCTTTATTAGCTCCACCATTAAATCAGATTGCTTAGGTGCTTCAATCACAGTAATCACCTCCTCGTTTTTGTCAGTTTCTGCATTCTGTGAGAGAACCCATATTCTAACATGTCATTCACTATCAAGAGATTCCAACATTCAAAATGAACAAGAAATTACCATTTTCATCATCTCTAAGTAACTCAGAATACTCAAAGCAATAATGACATGTGAAATACAATGCTGACTGTTAAGAATTGTTAGCCAGTTTTCTCAAAGGCAATATCTATCTTCCTCAATAATTCAAAAGCTCTGGTGCATGAATGAATAGCATTTTCGTCCAGTTGAATTTGGATGGAAAGTGATTCTATAATGTCCAATTAAAATTTTATGTGTAAATTTTTGCAGAGAACATTAAATAATTTTTTCATTTCAAAAGAATTATCTAATAACTATTATGGGATAATTCATATCAGAAAAAAGATTCTATTAAAAATCCAGGCATAAACTTTAATCAAAATACTTAATTGTTGACTGTACCTCAATCTTCAGTGATGTTAACCATTGCCTAGGCAGGTTTCGTGACAGATGTTCATCAACAATGGCAAGACGAGGCGAAAATAATCGAAGAGCATTTTCAATTGCCACAGTCCTTGAAGGAAATACAACAACATTCTACAAAAAACAATTGCCAAAAAAAAAAAAAATAATAAAAAAATAAGAACAAGAAATTAAGCTTTTAATTAATAAAAATAGAACATGTACCCTAGGAAAATAGCTTTTCCTCTAAAAAGAATAGTAAATGAGCTGAGAGAGTCCAGTCAAACAAAGTTTCAGAACCAAGAAGCAACTTAAGAAAAAGAAAATTAGTTGGCAAGCTTGTGAGATTTGATGAATCAATTGTCCATTTTTGCAGATTCAGCAGGAAGATATACAAAATTAATATGTTTTCAAGTTTATTTGATTAAGTCAGTCAGAAGAGTATTTCTTACATCAGAAGTAAATGGAACATGATGGTATGTTTTCATGAAGCCAGCAATGAGATTTCGGAGCCATTTGCTTCCTGCTGGAGGTTCATAGGGAAAAACCGAATTCTCCTTCAAAACACTTGCCAGATATGCTAGGAAGGGAATCTTCTCATCGGCAACAGAATCATCTTCAAAGGACAAATCTAAAGAGTTGCTAATATCATGGAACTCATTCTTGAGGAACTGAAAGATCTTCTTTACCTGTCCATGAGATAATCAGTAAACCTTCATTTTTTTTATCACAAAAAAGTAAAATACATGCAGAAAACAAATAGCTAAAATGTACCATGAATATCAAGTACCTGATTTGGTTGGCGGAGTTGACAACTGTAAACTGATAAAGCGTGAGATATACGACCACCAGCTTTGCCATAAGCCCATGCAGTTCGAGCACAAATTGACTGATCCCCAACAAGGCCCATGAAAAACTCAAATCTGTGTGGACTATTCTTTTCAATTTCAACTAAAGCTGAAATATCTGTATCAGCAGCCTGCAAAGTACTTCAGAGCATGTTTGTTTTCCTTTTGATACAAAGTATTTTTAGAAACTCATTACCTACCTGGAGAATTTTAGTCTGCCAAAGCTTGTTTACTCGCAGACCTCGGCGTTCAAACAAGCGCTTACAAACAGCTTGTCCAGGACGTCCTCCCATGTTGAAGATCATAATGCCCATTGGTTTTATGACATCAATTCCTTCTTCAACTGCCCTTGCAATCAGCCCAAGACCAAACTGGTCCTCAACAAAGCCCTAGAGATGAAAAATGTTAATAAAATCCTTTACTACTGTTTCAAGGCAAAAAGAAGAAAGAAAAAAAAAAAAAAACTGCAATATCTAATACAGAAGTCACAAGCAGCGAGTAGGCTCTAACCAAAATAAAAGACCACATGAATTGATTACAGCACATGAAGTCATAAAAATTATAAAAAGAAAAAGGAAGTGCATTGAATATATGAGATTTTCCCTTCTTAAGTTCAATTTTCAACTATGAATTAATATGCATATCTCAGCATCAGAGGTACAGAGAAATGGATATTGAGTTATGCAAGCATATCAAAGCTACATTCCAGAGATACAAGTTTTGCTCACAGGTCTCAGATTAAGGATATTAGAAATTTAAGTTTGCATGATCATGTATACTATAGACATTGCACAATTTCACTGATTTTAGAAACCTTCTTTGATACTATAAACGTATAGATCTCTCTTTGTGCAGCACTAGCACCATACCACATCATTAAGAGTTATTGCATTTCCCTTGATGCCATGTAATTAAAAAAATGAAATAAAGATGATGATTCACTAGGCACCACCAGTAAAGCATGTGGTCACAGAGAATTCGTAGTTGGCACTCAAACTTGTAGAAAACATCTGAACTTTGAATTAACATTTTACCAACCTGGAGTGCACAGTAGTTGCTCAGAGAATAAAGAAATTCCTCACTGGCATTTTCAGTAATCATCTTGGACATTGCATCTGGATTTGGGTTAAGAATCTGCATTAGAAACACAAGAGTCTTATTAAATTTAAAAAATTAGGGAATTTTAGTCAATCAACTAAAGGATACTAAAGGAATAAACAAATTGAACCGTTCTGGATTGTGAAAACTTCTAAGGGGAATTCATGCTATTTTGCAAAAATACCTGTGGAATGCAACCAACAATTCTTTCCAGCTCCAAATGGTTATCTCTGCAGTAAGATAGCAAGTCTGATTCATGAAACTCAACCCTATCAAGCAGAGTTTTCTTCTCACCATCATAAATTGGTTCACCATTATCATCCAGAGCATTCAAGTAGAGATTTATCCAAGAGATTTTAACTGCTCTTGGGTTTATATCAAGTCCATATACCTGTGGGTGGGAAGACCAAGGTTATAGAGGAATAGTTAGATCTTATATTAAACATAGACTTGACTTGATGAAGATATTGACGTGCACTAAAGATCTGTGTAATGAAGAAATCTAGAAGTTACAACACTTGCAAATGACAACCATGCACCTTTGAGGGTGACCACTTCTCAGCAATAGCAATCGAAATCCATCCATTTCCACAACCAAGCTCAGCAACTGTCTTGTCTTTGAAGATAGAATCAGGATGTCTATTAAGTCCCTCATAGAAGGTAAAAGACCAGTCCTCTGGGATAAAAATACTAGGTATCACCATCATTGTCAGTTTCTTCCCCTTCTCTGCACCTGTAATAGATGAAGATTCTAAGAAAATAGTTGCACATGCATGCTTACTGAACATAATTCAAGTATGTAACAGCTAAGTCTTTCCATGTTCTTGTAACTAATAATGTGGAATTCTTATTTCCTTGATATGTTTCTCTTTAGCTGTCAAAATTTGCTAAATTATCTGAGTTCAGTTTTTTCTAAATTCAAACAAATTAGACAGAATTGAATTCCATCATAATGTCAATGAAAATAGATTATGAAAAGAAGCTAATATGTCATCCACACAAAATCAGAATCAGTGAAATTCTTACGTCAATAGTGCATCCTATATGGTCTACATTTTGTTTTAACCTCCAAAAGAAACTTTTAATTTTGAAATTGATATATTGTTTCACAGCACAAAATTCCTTACCTGAGCACGAGCATTCTATTACACACTTTTTTTTTTTTGTCCCCCTTGAGAATCCAAAGGATACTACAGCATGACTATTTCACATAAACATGAAATGCAAGACCATCTAAAAAAAATAAAGCACATCAACAATTTATTAGAACTGATCAGTCTTATTTTCAATCAATACATAAATTTATTGACAAGGGAGCACTACAATTTGACTGTTCTTGCAAAATACGGTGAGCTACAACATATTGTAATCCATCCAGCTTATCCACCTGAAACTTGACAAATCATATCCTTTGGTTTTAAAGAGATAATACTCGTTACTCTTTACAGAAGCATTACAAAAGGCTACTATCAACATCAATATTTTTTGACAGAGATAGATATAAAGGAGGTGAGCGTAATTGGTCAAATTTTCTCCCCCAGGTAGATAAAAGGGTCCAAAAGAAAAAAAAAAAACAAAGATTGTTAGAACCGGCATATTTTATTTCAAGAAAGGCAGCGACTTTATAACCACAAATCAGAAATTTATACTGTACATCGGATTTGTTTTCTTCTTTTGTCTTTTACCAGGTACGGACGAATGCTACAAAGAGCACATCCCATCAATAACAGAACAAATAACTTGCTCAAAATAGTAAAATCAACACTCAAAAGGCAATTCAATTCTTTTTTTTTTTAAACAAAGACAATTCAATTCTAATTTCTACCATCAACAAAAGGTCACGGTTGAATTCTCATCGTTATTCCACAAACACATAAACAATCCATCACACATCTCCACATAATACACAAGTCAAATATATTTCAGAACTAACAAACGAAATAAATCATAAACAGGACACGAAAACCGAATACCTTCAAATGGCTCGATATAGATATCCTGAATATGGACATGATAAGTCTGGAGATACTTTTCCGATGTTTCATTCGTACTAAACCGTTTTTGAAGGTCAGTAAGAAAGATCCGAGCTTCCTTTCGGGTATTCGGATCCTCTAGGCGCTCCAACAGTGATCGCAAAGCACTGTAAGCAGCATCACCAGACTGTTTGCACTGGTTCAAGAAATCCTCCATTGATGATACTTTTCCTGCCATCAATGTTCCTTTGAAAAACCCACAATTGCTTCGAATCCGGTTGAGTTTGCTTACTGCGTCTGCGTGTTTCAGCCGAGGAGGAGGAGGAGAAGAAGAAGAAGAAGAAGAGGAGATGTACTGAGTGTGGGTCTAGCAAAAATAGTGTATTTTTATAGGCGCTGTTTCATTGAGGAAAATTATCATGTCGTATCTGATTTATTATTAAATTGTCCCTAATTTATTATTATTATTTTTATCTGATCCTAACATTTTCTGTTAATTATATATTGAAAATAATTTATTTTCATATACATTATTATAATAATTGCATAATAATCAATAAAACTTACTTTTATTTGTCAATAAATCATAATTTAGTTAATTTTAATTTCATTTAAAAAGCGAAAAGGTTGAAAAGTAATACTATATATATATATATATATATATATATATATATATATATATGCAAAAAGGAAATTTGGGACCACATCAAAATGGTCCAATGGAACTTTATAATTGTATTGGGATGAGGGAATCTACTAAGAAATTTCCCAAAATTTTGGAGATTGTTTTAATTTATTTAGGTAATAAATAAAAATATATTCAAATCATTGAACTAAAATAAAGTTAAATGTAAATTTTTTTGAGAAAAATCTAACATTTTAAAAAAAAAAAAACTTTAGTTTATTTATCAAAATATGGATTCTTTTATTTAATATAGCATGTTGTTTGTTGGCGGACCCATTTTTTATTTTATTATATATATATATATATATATATATATATATATATATATTTTAAGAAAAAACCTTTGCCAAGTTAATAAAAGCAAGTTGTCGTTTTATTTAAAAGTAATTTATTTTATTATATATAAATCAACGTGGATGTGGTCCCGGATAAATTGTAACTAAATATAAATAAATTTTTATCGTGTTGCACTCAAATTAAGAAAACATAAAAATATATTCTATAAATTTTATTTACACGTTATTTTTGTGTTTTAAACAAATTTTCATGTCTTTTAATTTTCCTCTTTTCTTAAATTAGAATATATATATATATATATTATATAAATATAATTCTACTCAAACATAAAGAATGGCCATTGGAATCATATGAATAATTACAAGCATGCAAATTGCAAAAGTGGTCCAATTTTAGTATATTATTAAACATAATACAATGTTTAAAGATGAAAAATTAAATTAGTCATAACTCATAAGTAAATAAATGATGTAACTTGCTCTTCTAATATTGACAAAAGCTTGTTAGTTAGATCCACTACAATATATATACATATTATATATAAATATATAAAAAAACTCTTTCCTATTCTTTGATTATGATTTTTTTTAAGAAAAATATATTTTGAATAAGACTTAAAAAGCAATAGAAATTGACATTTCAATTTCTACTGAAAAGAAAGGGGGGGGGGGGGGGGGGAAGGGTGGGGGTTGAAATTATCAGATTTGACTTTTTGGATGAGATATGATGTGACATATTTGGTTGGACTCCTTCAAAGTTCATTTTAAAAAAAAAAAAAATTATATCAAAAGTAAAAGTAAAAGTAATTAAGGTTACATTAAAAGAAGAGACAAAAGAGGACTCTGTTGATGGAATTCTGGAAAATACAGTCACCAATAATTATAGTAGCAGCTCTCTGAAAGCTGCCATATCTATATTTTAGCCTCCCAATATGTCTGTATATTTTCCTCTCTAATTTTCAAATTGGTACAATTATTGATGTTCTACAATAATACTCCACCTAAAGGCCAGATAAATGGATAAATGGATGGGGATGCATTTCTGCTGGTTATGGAGGTATATAAATAAATAAATAAATATATATATATATATATGTGTGTGTGTGTGTGGGTGTGTGAGTCAAGATGAATTCAAGAAATCCATGATCAGATACAATGGTGTTTCTGGGTATTCATGATAAAGATCTTGTATGTATCAGCATAGATCCTAAATATTAATGGACTGCGCATGTATAAATGTAATCCAAATCTATAGAAACCCCTTACCAGCTCACTTAGGTTCAATTCAAGATTGTAGTTTTAAATCACATGTGTGAAGAGCAACTACATCAGCTAAAACCAGTTAAGAATTAGTTCCAAATATACTTTATATTGAGTTACTCTTATCATATGGAACTTTTAATGACAGAAATGAAAAGAGGCATGAATGACATGAGAGAGAAACCAACATCCCACCAGAATATGCATCTATTGAAGAAAGAGAGCATAGGTAAAAATGCCTTGCCAATAAAAGGAAATAGTGTTGTTGCAGTAGCAATGCTACTAATTTAGTTCCAATTGGCAATAGAAAGGCACACAATACAACTAAAGATTGTCAATATTGGCATTTGAAATATATATGTCTCTCATGGATTGATTATTGATTACTGAAACATGAAACATAAAAGACTTGGATACAAGGCCACTTGGACAGTAAAAACACCAACCTGCACAAAAGCGTATATAAAGGGTTAATTTCCATCAAATGCTGATGGGTTTATCTTGAACTATGCTTCTTTTACACATAACTAACCAGCAGACTTGCCAAAGAGAAGGTACAGCCACTCCAACAAGGCAGAGGCGTTTGATACAGAAGAAAAGAACTGACTCTTTAAAGCCACATCTAGTGCACATAAAGTAATGTGTAATTCATCAAGACAGCCTAAGAATGGAACCCTATATATATATGATCTTGAGGCATTACCCACAAAAAATCGATAATTTTCTGTGCTATATCCAACAATGGAAGAGACAGGAGAGGTTAACAAGTTTCATCTACCACTAACATTTTTCCAAAGAGCATTGTATGCTATGCAATTGCAGCAGGAATTCGTTACTGGTCCTTCTTCACAGAAGCTATTGAAGGAGGAAATAATGTTGTAACAAGAAAAGTTAAATAATCACTGAAAGGTATCATACACAACTATTATTGCTTCTATCATCTAATCCCATTAATGCTAAATTCCAAAGGGATATATTTAAGCCTATAGAAATTAGTTCACCCAATTAATGCAAGTAATGATAAACAAATAGCTGACAGAAAATGAAAAATTCAATCAATCAAAGAAGACCCACGAATTATATATGCAGAACTAGAATCGAGACCAATTTCCTTACAATCAAAGATCAAGACTTCTCGACCAAAATACAAAACCTAATTTAACAAACAAACAAACATACATAAAGAATAAACAATTCCAAGAAATGAAAATTCCCAAACCTGACTGATTATCAATGAGAGTGAGCAGCAGTAGAAGATTCATGAGAGTGAGAATGTGAAGGAGCATAGATCTTGTTGTATGCATATTCACCAACAAGATAAACGCCAAAAGCGACAACCGCGATGCCGAGTCCAGGAGTAGCGTGGCGGAACTGGTTGCTCAGCATCGGATGCTTCCTCCATGCATCCCTCCTCCTGAAAAACTCACCAGTTGTTCCCAGTGGCTTCGCCATAATCTTCAGAAGATCAAACTCCAACCAATCTTCAAATCCTTCTTCCTTCGAATTCGTTCAAAACGAACATATAATGGCTACTCAGAAATGAAGTGGGGTTCCTTACTGGATTTGAAATTGGGCCATTTTGAAGAACCTTTTTGGGCTTTCTTTGCCAAGGTTTTAAGGGCCCAAACAAAAATGCCTTGCCTTTTTTTATTTTTCTGACCCAAAAAAAAAAATTATATTTTACTAAGGCATTTCTTTTTATATTTATATATTTTTAAAAAAAATCTTTAAATTTTATCTGACCAGTAAAAAAAAAAGGATTTTGTGGGACCGGGTGCACAGATTAGCCTGGATGTAGAGGAGTATTCTGTTGGCCAAAATTATTTCCTAAAAAATACCGAATATTACAAAATTTCAGACATTCCTGCCAATCATGATTTTGGTCATCACCTAAATTTTCTGACGAATGCTTGAGCAGAGTGACCAAAAGAAATCTTGAATCATCATTGGGGAAAAGGAAGAAAAGAAAAAGAAAAAGAAAAAGAATGTCAATTCTTCACCTTAGTCCGCCATTTTCTTTTTCATCTCCATTGGTTTTGGGGAGCCATCAAAGAACTTTAAAGAAAACATTTCCTTTGCTTTTAGACACTTCAACTCCTTACTATGGCAACAAATTAACTGTTTCAGTTGAAAAGAACAGTTCTTTTAAGAATTCTAAAATTTCCCATTTGAGAATTTTTTGTTCTGCTGCTGTGTCTGGAGAGGTGGGTAAGGTAAGTTGCGGTTAAAATTTGTTAATTTGCATTTGTTTTTGTGTTTTATGAATTGGGTTTCTTGCAAATTAATGAAGTTTTTTTTTTTTCTTTTTTTCTTTTTTTTTCCAGAGCTCTGATGTTGGAGTGAAAGAGAAAAGTGTTTCAGTAATTCTGCTTGCTGGAGGCAAGGGAAAAAGAATGGGGGTAATTTTCTATTGCTCGCTGGATGATGATTCTAGAATTCTGTCTAGTCTGTATCATTTGATCTTGTTAGGAAAGTCATGGCTAAATTTTGATTGCTAGACAGTTTATCTTCTATTCAAATTAAGTCAAATGTTGGACTGTGCATCCATCCATTTCATTTCTCAGCTGTATTGAAGCATTTTCATGGAAGTTTTAAGATCCATTAAAAGAAGAAAAATGTTTGTGAGAAATGTTACTTGATCCTGATTGTTATTTTATTTCCTTGAAAGGGGCCAGGGAGGGGTTCCTTTTTCAGTCTTTTTTCCCCTTATGGTACACTTTCCTAATATGAAACTTAAAGAACATAAGAGACCTTTCCATTTAGGAGGTGCTTCATGGTTTTTCAAAAACTCCTTAAGCCTTTAGTTATGGAGAAAACTGCATGATTATCATGAAGCACTTTTCTAGTTAGTTTCTTGAACATTTAGAAAATAACAGTCAAGGAATCAATAATATGTGCAAGGGTTATGAGACCAGTATCTTTGCAGCCTTTTCTTGTATTTTCTCCATCTATTTTGTTTGCGCTCCTAATAATAGAAAGCCAGGATAGTAGAATTGACACTCGTTTCCTTTTACTGCATGATTTGTTATGATTTACTTTTTGTCATTTTTTGTGTGTTACTCTTCGTAATGATGATTTTCTTATATTTTGTGCAAATAGGCAAGCATGCCAAAGCAGTATCTTCCACTCCTAGACCAACCAATTGCATTGTATAGGTAAAGAAAACCAGCTTGAACTAAGATATTATATTATCTTTCCAATGTAGTACTCAGCATGCTCAGAGTTCTTTTCTATTTTTCTGTTTCTGGTAATAATAAAATTTTCTTCTATTCTGATTTTCATTACTTACTGGCTTAACTCTTCTTTAATGTTTCTAATTTAGTCTTCACTCTCTGACATGATAATCTGTGTCCTTATTTTGTAGTTTATATACTTTCTCCCGCATGCCTGAAGTAAAGGAAATCGTTGTAGTATGCGATCCGTCTTATCAAGATATTTTTGAAGGTATGCAGATGCACATTAATAGGATGGATGTAATCAACACACGTTTAATTTATTTCTCTTGGTTTTATAGATTCTCTCTTTAGAGTTGTCGGAGCTAATAATATTTTCATTCCACCTTTTCTCAGATGCAAAGGAGAAGATACAAGTAGACATGAAATTTGCTTTGCCCGGAAAGGAGAGACAAGACTCAGTCTATAGTGGGTTACAGGTCTGAACTTCAAATCTACTTGTGAAATTTGCAATCAGATATGGTGTTCTGATTTGCTGCAGTTGATTTAATACGGAATTACTGCAGATAAATGTTTATAAAATGTAACGATCACATATGGTGTTCTGATTTAGGCAGCTGATTTAAGCTCTGAACTGGTTTGTATCCATGATTCTGCAAGACCTTTGGTATTAACTGAGGATGTTGAGAAGGTACGTTTCATTGTAAATCTGACACTAGTTTGATGCAGAAGTAGTTCATAAAATTATTCATCTTCAGTTTTCAGATATGGATCTGCATTTTGCTCCTGCTGGTATAAATTGCTGTTGCAATATATGGAAATGCATTGTATCTTGAAATCTTATAGAACAGCTATCATCTAATCGTTGTCTTTGCTGCAAAATGTTTGTAACCTGCTTTCTCCATGACAACCTTTATATAATTCCTCGAGGTTTTTCCATGGTTTCTTCATAGGTCCTAAAGGATGGTTTGTTGATAGGAGCAGCTGTACTTGGCGTTCCAGCTAAGGCTACTATCAAAGAGGTATAAACTAACCTATTATTTCAACCATGTTGCTCAAAGAAAAGAAAAGAAGGTTCAACTCTGAAGAACTATTTCAGTTTGAGTCACGTAATCTTTTGTTAGGTACATGTAGAAGTCCACGAAACATATGATTTGAATTGTTTTCATGAAATATGAAAAAGCTTCGAAAACTTCTTGCAGGCGGATAGTAAATCTTTTGTCGTAAAAACCCTAGACAGGAAAACACTCTGGGAAATGCAAACCCCTCAGGTATTGTTGGCATATCTTGCTCTTTGTTACTGTTATTAGTTAACACTTGGAAGATCACACCTTCACATGTGTTTTTTTGTACAAAGTTTCTTGTTGTTGTACACTCAAAGTTGCAGTTATCTTATTAACTTTTCTTCTATAGGTCATCAAGCCAGATTTACTCAAAAGGGGTTTTGAGCTTGTAAATAGGTAAGCTTCAGAGATTCCTTTTCCATATGAACTTGCTTAATTTCCTTATGTGTGTTGAAACTGAGTTATTTCATGAAAATGATAATGAAAACTTTTTTGAAGTAATAGTAATATAGCTATTTGTGATACTTTGTCCCACATTGAAAGTACATAAGAATTTGGGATATTTTAAGACAATATCAAGTAAGTAGTTGATCGTGAATGTTGTCAAATCCATAATCGCCTCATGAATGAGGGCTCAAGCCAATTATGGTCAGTTAGGCCCTAGTGGTAAAAGGGTGAAACAAACATGAATTATGATGTGATTGATCTCATACATGCAGGGAAAACCTTGAGGTCACTGATGATGTATCCATTGTTGAGTACCTTAAGCATCCTGTTTATATTACTGAAGGATCTTACACCAACATCAAGGTAGGAACTACTACCCCTCTCAAGTTTTTCCCATGAAATCAAAATAGAGAGATGAATTATCCAATTTTTTCCCCTTTTTTGGGCCTTTGCAGGTTACAACTCCTGATGATTTATTACTTGCAGAGAGAATTTTGAATCCTACCTCTACAAAGTTGCCATAGTAACAATACCCCTCTTCTTCAGTTTTTGGATTCAAAACACACTGTTCTCTTCTTTGGGCACTCTTAACATCTATCAATCTTAAGATAAAAGGGAAAAAATTGATAACAGCACACAGTTCTTGTTACAATGGAAGGATATAAAGGGATTCTTTAAATCTGGTTTCAAGTGAGAAAATATAGCCAAAAGGAATTGTCTTTTTTTTTGCCATTGTTGTCAGATTTGCTATCATCTGATTTCTTTTCCATTATTCTTTCAAAAATGAAAGCTTTTTCACAGACAAAAGAAATGATCATTGATTGCCCAGAAGACAGAAAGGTCCTTCTATTACCCTTATTAATCCAATAAAATTGACACTGCTGAAAAGTTTACACAGCAGCCCAAAAAAGTGTATGAAAAAAAGAAGAAGCTTTACATAATAATACTTCATCATCATGTTCATGAGGCAAAAATAATTTGCACAAGTAAAAGGAAAAATAGACAATTGGAAAATATAGATTCTTGAAACTCCTGCATTCTTTATCTTCTGAATCTAGTTTCATTCCTCTGTGCTTTCACACACTCTCCAAACCATAAAAACCTAACACCTTTATGCGAACGGACAGGAGTTCCCTGAGATGATTTTAAGATTGTAAGAATTTATAAAGAAAAAATATATATGCATCAAATGGGAAGAACCATCATTACCTTTATCCTCTTGTTAGATTTTGTGTTGTTCCAGCAGAAAAGTCCACTGCATCCTCCCCCACCTGCTCCTGATTCATAACCCCTGCAGGTTACACAAAAACACCAGTCAATAATCATGGCACTGTTCCCGTACTTGATTATAAATATCTAAACACATTCTTATATACCAAAGAGGCAAGTTTTAGAAACTTACGAGTTTTCTTTGACAAAGTTCCCAACAAAGCTGTTATCGTGCAATAGACTTGGAGAGATAGGATAGCAGTCCATTCTTTTACTGATCTGGTCCTTCTTAAGGATCTTTTCATCATCAACGATCTTCGAACTTTTAGTTTCATGGTTCAATTCATCTTCCCAGTTTTGAGAAGACAAATCAAGGGGATTTGAGGGTTCTAATTGATTTTGATGATAAATAACACCATCTTGAGGTAGGACTTGATTTCTCTCAGGCCTCAAACGGCTCGCTGATCCAGGTGTTCCTTTCTCCATAGCTTGTAACCATGCAGTTTCTAACCTCTGTTCATGTATAATGGATTCTATTCTCTGTACAGGAATTTCTGATTTCCTATCTTTTGTACCATTTGTTTTACTATTCCCAGCTGAAGACACAAGAACACCAGCCTGCTTCTCTTCTGGATCTTTTAAGCTTCCTTTTGATACTTTTATGGCTTCTTGATGATATGAATCACCATTAGAGTAACCATCTACTTCACTCGAGCAAATCGCGGAACTCATCTGTCTTTGACTTAGAGAATCTAGTACCGTATCTGGTTTTAGACTGCCCCCATCCGGCAACAAAAGAATCCTGACCTCTATGTTGCTTCTCAAAACAGTTTCGAATGAGTTTGTGATACTGCTGTGAAATCTTTCTGCTCTGGTTTTTATGTCACTATCTCCGAATGCAATATAAGCAACAAACAGACCTGCAGACAGACAGGTATTCATGAGGATCAAAAGAAGAGATAGACAATATTTTTGTATACACAAACTATTCATAAGGTCAAAAGATTCGTCGATAAAGAAACAGATTCATTAGACAAAGTTACCTTCGATTTCAGATATTGATATAAGCCTTCCATATGTGTGAAGCAATTGTCTGAGTGTCTTTGAATGGCATTTTTCCACGCATCTTAGCCAAATCTCGTCCAACATTTTTGAATTCATGGATCTAGAAATAGTCTTCCCAGCATCTAATTTACCAGCCAATATATCCCCATTTATTAACTGGTTTTGAGATGGCTTGCTACTGAAACTCATAGTATCCATTAATGGCAGGTTTTCCTCTTTACTGTTAGATTTTGGGTGGTCAGCTTTCAGGAAGGATGTAGGAGAACATGACTTTCGAAAGGCATATTGAGGATCAGAAATACTGTCTTTAAATGTACTAGAAGGTTCTTCTTCAGTTGTCTTCGAGCTCTGTCTTCTACTGCTTCCTGAATGAGTTGGATCTGGTGAAGATACAGAACCTAGTTGCAACAGGGTTGCAGTGAACCAAGTCGATCGCTCACTCGAAACTCTCAACTGTTTCTCAGCTTCAGAAAGAAGCCTTAGGGCACGCTTTAATCTCTCCAGTTCTGTTTCAGTGACTGAGAGATTCATCCCAGTCAATTCAAGCACCAAATTAAGAAAAATACAAAGTGAAATATATAATTTAATCATAACTTCTCAGGAACCATATTTTGAGAGACCATAAATTGTCAGGGGAAAATAAAAATGACAGTAAGAATAAAGCAAGAGGCACTCACGACTTCTCCCACCGAAGAAAGAACCCTGCTTAGGGTATGTTCCAGCAATAATATCCATCATAAGGGTAGCCATTTGGGACATCAAAACTATAGGATCAACACCAGAATCCAACATTTCTCTGGCTCTTTTCACTGTCTCTGCTGTATCAGATGCCATGGCTAGCTCCAAAAGCTCCAGTAATTTTTCATCTGAAACTACTCCAACCTAGACACACAGTCATTTTAATTACAATAAGGAAAAAGAAAGAAAAAGGTGCAGCCAAATTAAAGATATGAAATGTGTACTCACTAGCTCATTCACTAGAGAAGTAGTGATTCTTTTCCCCAGTAAACTCAATTGATCCAGCATAGTCTCTGCGTCTCGAAGTGATCCATCTGCATTCACAGCAATGAGATCCAGTGCATCTGATTCAACATCTAAATTTTCTTCGGCAGCTATTTTCCTCAACCTGGCCAAGATATCATTATCTCTAATTTTGTTAAATAGATACTTTTGGCACCGGGATAAAACAGTGCGTGGTACATTATCAAGATCAGTTGATATGAGTATGAAAACAACACGCGGAGGCGGCTCTTCGAGGAACTTAAGAAATGCCATCCATGCCTTTGTTGGCAACAAGTGACACTCATCAATGATAAAGATCTTGTACCGTGAAAAGGTTGACGAAGAACCTGGCAACACACCCTTTATAAGATATCTTATACTCTCAATTCCTTTCTTATTAGTTCCATCAACTTCAATGAGATCTCTGCTCTTTCCTGAAACGAATTCATTACACTCTCTGCATAATCCGCAGGGTTTTGTTTCTTCGGAGGCAAGGCAATTTAAAGCTGCAGCAAACACTCTAGCAGTTGATGTTTTTCCTGTACCACGAGGACCTTGAAAAAGATAAACAGGGGCAATTCTTTTCCTTGAAACTGCATTTATTAGAGACTGTACCACAATATTCTGGCCAATTATTTCTTCGAAAAACATTGGCCTGTGTTTCTGACTTAGACTTCTGATGTTTTCTGGGGTACCTTCTTCTTCCTCTTCTTCACCATTAAGTGCAACAAGCTCTAACCCTTCTTGACTCCTACAACTTGTTGACCACCTTCTTCCATCTAATCGACTCAAGGCCTCCAAATCCAGCTCCCCGAAGTTTGTCGAGAGCTCATCATCACTATTGACAGTTCCTATGGAAGATCCATTTTGGCCATCACCGTTACTGGTTAGCAAAGGGAGAAGACCTTGAGCAGCAGCTCTTGAACCAGATCTCCTTTTGTTATACCCAAGAGAAGAACCACGCCGACTTCTTTTGTACATTGAATGGCTTCCACACAAAATCGTACTTCCTTTCCTTCTCAATGTATCAGACAGAGAAGGAGAGAAACAACTCCCACCGCCTCCTTTGGACTTAGGTGTGGACCTCCTAGACCAGTAACAAGGTATCCCACATCCTTGTCGACCAGGTAAATCCAACTGATCATCCCCTTCATCATCTCCATCTATTAAAGATGCAGTGGTGGCATCCCAAGATCCAACAGTACTCGGATACCTCACAGCATACCTATTATAAGAACTGGTGGACAATGCTGGGGTACTATATGTGTATGATGAATCATCTCTTCGACTACTCCTCAATAACTTGGCAGACGAATGCGTCCAATGTTTATTCTTGAGCCTAGCAAGTAAAGGTGAAGCTGCAGAACCCCTCCTCAAATCCTCAGAATTACAATAATCCTCTGTATCATCAGACAAATCATCCCTACCGAAACCCGCCAATGCTCTTTTAGCACTCCTACTTAACAAAATTTGCTGTTTCAATTTTTCACCATGATGCCTTGGTATGGAACTAGAATAATGATTTTTCTTTGACTTCTTCTTAACACTTCGCCTAATTGAGGGTGTTGTCAAAGTAGTATCTTTGCAATTAAAAATCATGGAAGCATACTTCTCATTTATATAAGTATCACTCTTGGAATCATTACCACAATGGCGTGCATCACTCAAACTATCTTCAATACTCTCTCCTGCTTCTTGACTAGAAGAAGACCGTTCAATATCATCATCATCATCATGGCCATTTTCAGCCTCCTCATCCTCACCACATAGCCTACTTCTTTCACTTTCTGATTTATGTGACCTCCAATTATAAAGATACACTTTTTTTGCTTTCTCTTTGCCATTACCATCATGATTATTGTTATTATTATTATTATTGCTATTAGTACTATCATTTCCTACAATACTCAATTGGAGTTGAGGCTGAAACTCACCATTGCTATACTCTTTGAAATTTGCTGTTTGATGCTTGCTCAAATCATTCTTGTGATGATGATAGTAATGCTTGGCTGCTGCGGATCTAGCAGAGCTCAAAGGAGACCTCCAAGAAGAAGTAGTCCCTGGATCTCTCAAAGCCCGAGCTGCCTTCCGGATTTGAGTTAATTCCTTCTTCAAATGCAGACTACTTGGATCAAACCCTGCAACACCAACACCACCACGGTTGCGGATTTCAGTTGACATCTTCTTCTTTTTTTCTTGGTACCGACAAACCAATCAAATTAGCCCTTGGAAGCAGATAATAACACAATGCACTTGAAATGCATCATTTAAAGCCCCACATTGCATTCAAACCAAATGTCGGGTTTTGTGGGCTGTCACTGTCTCTATGTCTCTGTCTCTCTCTCACTATGTGTGTTCTGATGAAGAACAAAGAAAACTGCAGTAGCAAGACTGAGACTTTTAACTTTTTTTTTTTTTTTTTTACTTCATCAAAACAGACATATTTGTAACCATATCAGATTTCAGCAAACCATAAAAATTGAAACTTTTTTTCCATTTTCTTGAAAAGGGGTGGACTGGATCATTAAGGCTGACAAGGTACTACTAACATTCTTGGGGGTGGTGGTCTTGAAGGGGGTAGGTGTCTGGAAGTGAGAATAGGGGGTAGGGTTTGTCTGAAACTTGAAAGGGTTACCAGATATGGATTGAGAAATTTAAGCAAAGAAAGATTTTTTTTATATATTTTTGTGTGCAGAACAGCGTTGAAATCGAAGGGAAAGAAGAGAGAGAAAAAAAAAAGAATCAAGAATGTGAAAAATTGAAAAAAGAACTTGCCACCCCCTTTAATCCCGCCTATAAAACACAGTGAAAATCTCTCAATTGTTTTTCTTTTTTTCTTTAACGCTCCACAAAAGATACTCTTCCCTCTTTGTGTAAGAACTAAGAGAAGTGTTTTTTTTTTTTTATGTCGGAATTTGTTTTCATCACTTAAAATATACACACTTTTCTTTTTGTCTCCCTTCTTACCACTCCAATTACAAATATACACATACATTTGTATATATATATATATTTATGTTTACAATTCAAAAAATTTCTAAACTTATTTGTACACACATTAAAATAAAATTTCCATTTATAGGCACGCATGTATATATAATATATGTAGCAGTACACTAATTAAGCGGATCTTAATTCAAGATTGTGGTACTTATCCATTTTTACATCTAATAATATATATATATATATATATATATATATATATATATATATATATATAGAGAGAGAGAGAGAGAGAGAGAGAGAGAGAGAGGTTATAGAAGAATATTAATGTATTTAAATGAAGAACAAAGTGTAATAATTGGGTAGAAAATGACACATAATTAAAAATAGGTCAAAGACTAATATTTATTTTCAAGAAAAGAAAAAGGACACTCTTTATTTTCTTTTACTTGAATAAAAAACGATTTTTCTTTTTGGAAGAAATGGAAGAACACAAACCATAAATTTAAATAATAATAATAATAATAATAGTTGTGAACAATGATAGCTATATATATATATATATATATATATATATATAATTATCAAAAGGGAACTTTTCTGTGGTGAAATCATTCAAGAATGTGAACATTTGGAAGTATGCAATCAGAGATGCCATTCATTATATAATATATATATATATATATATATATATATGTGTGTGTGTGTGTTATATTTTTGCCCCAATTCTTACCTTCCAATCCGCGCTTTCTCTTGAAACTTTCTCTCTTCCATCTTTATGGTTCATAAATGTTAGCAAATAGCAATAATGGTTGAGATCATACACATGGGAGTTACTATTTTTAACTATTTTAGTATAAAGTAAAATATAATCGATAACAATATTATTTATATAGAAAAAATTATGAATTCGAAGAAGAAAAAAAACATAAAAATATTATATATATATTTGTTGTATTGTTCCTTTTGTAAAGATTCAAATATGAAAAAAGTGAAAAAGACAAGTAGCATTGAGATGAGTGGGTCTTTGCTCAAACATAGAAGAATAATAATATAAAAGAAAGGGATGACAAAAGAGCCTAATTCCATTTCTTCTTCCTTTTTCTATTCAAAAAAGTTCATGTGTATAGGCCAAAATGTATACATTTCAAGAGTCAAGATCACTCTTTTATTCTCTCATATCTTTTGATGTATTATTTATCCAAACTATAAAAACTCAAGATTGATATATATAATTCGTCCAATAAACTCATTATTAAAAACAATTTTTAAAAAAATTTATTCTGTTATGAAATTAAATTAGTCTTGTTCAAAGTAATTATCAGAAGAAACAATATAAGATTATATATAAAGTTCAGTTCAATAAAGTGATTCTTTTATAAAAAAATTCAATCAGAGGATTGGATAATATTTGTAGGGTTTGGTTTGTTTGTTTTTAGCTAGTTAGAGGTAATTATCTAAGAACATGCTCCCACCACACCTATTACAATGTCACATGCAGTCTTTGATGTGTTTGAGGGTGTTCTTATCATTAGAATAATCAACACATGAACATGTTTTAACATGGGAAGGTAATGCCAAACAAAGAGGGTATTAATTATTACAATAACATAAAAACATCAATGAAACATTCTAACAAGAATAGAAAGCAATATTAGTTCCATGGACCTACTTGTTTGAATAAAAAAGAAGTCACAATATTTTGGTTAATAATTGGTAAAGTTATTTCATTTATGATAAAAAAAAATAGAAATTTGAGTAATAAAGTTATCATCTTTCTAGAAGATAATTAATATGGGATTTTGTAGTGGTTGAAAAAGGGAATGGGAATGGGGAATTCACTACCTTATTTGTGGCTACATTATCCTCTTGAATTCTTGTTAATGGCTTATTACAAGAATTGATGAGATTATGACAATACAAATCCAATCAAAAAAAAAAAAAAAGCATCTTTGATTCTAACAAAAAAAGAAAAAGAAAAAACTAAACTTGGAACTAATCAAAGGAAGGAAGGGAAGGAATCAAATCAAATCAAATTTATTACAAGTCAATGAGATTTGTTCAAAATTGACATTAAAACAAATGCTCCACCACTTTTTTTATGCCTTATTCAATATGGGTGACCTTGCACCCCACCCCATATATATAAAGTTGGAGTTTATCTTTATATAATTTGGTTTAAAGACTTAAACACACAAATTTAATGGTGTAATTTCATTTTAGGAAAAGGGATTGAGATATGATTTTGATGAAGCCATAATAAATGTATAGAGAAAGAGTCCCCTCCTCTGTGGTTTTCAATTTTCTTGGCCTTCCTAAAATAAGGCCATTCCACAATATACATACATATATGTGTATATATATATATATTTATAGGCCTTATATTTACTACCTGCTGCCTGCATCATTGCCCTTTCATACCAAACCACTTCTAATTTGATATAAATGTTGTTTTCTCTACTTAGAGTCTGTGCAAAAACACATAATAATAGCATGAAAATATGCATGTATAACTAACTACTCAAGAATTTACAGATGAAAAACTAAAGTCTTTTTGCCTTGGGCCAACAACGTGGTGAAACATATGTTCTTACAGACATTATTGGGCTCAAACGGATAGTTAAATTAGGTTTTTTCATCTTCGATCATCTTGTATTCTTTAGCTACTTAGGTCCAACTCAATCTTGTCTTCCTGGGTTAGGAAAGGTGTAAAATGTGTGTGCTTTCAAATATTCATGTCGTACTTGAATTCCCAATTCTTGATGAGCATAGCAAAGAAAGTGATTAACCAAAGCCAACTGGAACAATTCCATGCACACCTCATACAAAGCTCCTTTCACCACCATAACTACTGGGTGGCACAACTCATTCATCTCTGTACCCGCGTCCAAGCGCCACCAAGGTATGCCGGCAGCATCTTCAGTTCAGCTCATGAACCCAATGTCTATGTTTTCACCAACATGTTTAAGTATTATTCGGAAAGGGGTGCTAAAGATGATGTCTTTGCTCTGTTTCATCGGATGCAAAGGCTTGACGTGAAGCCCGATGCATTTGTGTATCCCTTGTTGATTAAATCAGCCGGTAAGGCTGGGATTGTGTTCTATGGCCATGTTTTGAAAATGGGTTTTAGTTGTGATAGATATATCTGTAATGTAATCATGGATTTATATGGGAAGTATGGTCCTATTGAGATTGCGAGGAAACTGTTCGATGAAATTCCTGACAAGAGTTTTGCTGATTGGAATTCGATTATTTCTGGGTACTGGAATTGGGGAAATGAAGTGGAGGCAAAGAAATTGTTTGAATTAATGCCGGAGAAGGACGTGGTTACTTGGACTGCTATGGTGACTGGGTATTCAAAAATGAAGGATTTAGAGACAGCCAGGAGGTATTTTGATGAATTGACTGAAAAAAGTGTTGTTTCATGGAATGCAATGATTTCAGGTTATGCTCAGAATGGGTTTACTGAAGAAGCTATGAAATTATTCAACAATATGCTGAGTGCTGGAATCAGGCCTGATGAAACAACTTGGGTTGCTGTTATTTCATCATGTTCATCTCTTGGTGATCCTGAATTAGCCAAATCACTTGTCAAGATGATCAATGACAAGGGCATTCATCTAAATAGTTTTGTCAAAACTGCACTACTTGATATGTATGCAAAATGTGGGTACCTTGATATGGCCAGGAAGATCTTTGATGAGCTTGGTGTAAACAGGAATTTGGTTACTTGGAATGAAATGATTGCTGCTTATGTGAGGGTTGGTGATTTAGCTTCAGCAATAGAGCTTTTTAATGAAATGCCTGAAAAGAATGTTATCTCATGGAACACAATGATTGCAGGTTGTCAACAGAACGGAGAATCAGCAATGGCATTAGAACTATTCAAGGAGATGATAGCTAATGAGGATTTAAAACCAGATGAAATCACAATGGTTAGTGTGATTTCAGCTTGTGGCCATTTAGGGGCATTGGAATTGGGCAACTGGGTTGTGGAAATTGTTACTGCAAACCAGATGAATTTGAGCATTGCAGGATACAATTCGTTGATATTCATGTATTCCAAATGTGGAAGCATGGAACATGCCAAGAAGATTTTTCAAGAACTGGGAAGAACAAGAGATGTGATTTCTTACAATGCTATGATCACAGGTTTTGCAGCTTATGGCAATAGCACTGAAGCTCTTGCACTGCTAACAGAGATGGAACAAGAATGTATCCAACCTGATCGCATAACTTATATTGGCATACTTACAGCATGTAGCCATTCAGGGTCGGTAGAAGAAGGGAGAAAAGTGTTTGAATCAATCAAGGTACCAGATATTGATCACTATGCCTGTATGGTTGATTTATATAGTCGAGTTGGTAAACTAGATGAAGCAAAAAGATTGATAGATAGTATGCCAATGAAACCCCATGCTGGAGTTTATGGTTCACTTTTGAATGCTACCCGAGTTCATAAAAGAATAGACCTTGGGGAGTTTGCTGCAAACAAGCTCTTTGAGCTTGAACCTTGGAATTCAGGAAATTACGTTTTACTTTCAAACATATATGCAAATGCAGGAAGATGGGGAGATGCAAACCGGATCAGATGCTTGATGAAGGAAGAGAAAGTAAAGAAAACAACAGGATGGAGTTCGGTGGAGCATGGTGGAAAGGTGCACAAGTTTATAGTTGGTGATCATTCACATGAACTATCTGTTGAAATTTACAGGGTGAAATCTGAAATAAAAGAGAAGATGAGGAATTCTGGGTACATACCGGACAAAAGCTGTGTTCTGAGGGATGTCGAGGAAGAAGAAAAAGAAGAGATGGTTGGAACTCATAGCGAGAAACTGGCAGTTGCTTTTGGCATTCTTGTTACTGAACCTGGATCCACCATCAGGGTGATGAAGAATCTGAGAGTATGCAGGGATTGCCACACAGCTATTAAGATAATATCACAGTTAGAAGGTAGGGAGATAATTGTAAGAGATAATAATAGGTTTCATTGTTTCAAGAATGGAATGTGTTCTTGCAAGAACTATTGGTAGGTTTTTGTCTCCAAATTGCAAGAACCATTTTTACAGAATACTAACAATAGCAGCAGGATTCTTACTGCAACTTGTCCAGACTGAAGGAAGGCAAGGAAACACACAGAGATTAACACTACCATATAATGCACACAATCAAAAATGATTTTTGGGACAATGTTCAAAAGTATATATTAATCTGAAGCAAAGAAAAACAAGTTCATAAAACTAAGGTTCCATCATAGGAACAATATCCTAATTCATTTAACACAAACATGATTTTTTCACCTGGAAATACAACACTAGAGTTCTAAACCTTGTTAAACCATCCATTGGATTGATTGTATCTTCAACGTCAGAGACAGAATTCAGGCACGAGGCCTCTTGCTGCAGTTAGGGCATTTGTACTGCTTGATATGCTCAGCTTTGGCTGGAGTAATCTTCACACATTTCCCATGAAACCATTTCTCGCAAATATCACAGCAAATCCAGAATTCATCATTTGCATAGTTTTCGCCACAAGCCCCACAGAGTGTTCCACCCTGTTCATCTTCATCTTCCTCTTCCTCCCCACTTTCATCGTCTTCTTTCAGAGGCATCTTTACACTTTTATACGGAGGCTCTGGTTGCTGCCGGGGTTGCTAACAGAAGAAGCATAAAATAGACATCAAATACAAATAAAACATTTAAAAACTAATTCCTTGAAGCAACTTCACTTACTGCTATTTTTGTGGTAAATTTGCTTTTGCTGCTATTGTTCTGATTGGCAGTCTCCTTTACTGCCTTACCATTCCCTGTCACTTCCTCATAGACAGTGGGCATGTCATTTATCATCTGGAAAAGCCTCTTCCTGAAGAAAAACATAAAAAAAACTCTCTTTAACATAAGTATGAAGACAAACCTCATGCTACCAAATTGCTCATATCAAATGAAAATGTAAGAACAATCAAATTTAGCAATAAATAATTATTAGTAAGAAAAAGAGAGAAAAAAAAAAGAGGAAGAATCTCAGTGTCCCAGTCAGAAATTTCGGTTTATGCAATGTTTCCATAATTAAAGCTCAAGGGAAGATTTTTTTTTGAAATGTATCTAAGAACCTCCAGATCTGATATTACCTATCACTCTTTCCAAATCCAAAGCGAGCACCAAAATAGAAAGATACAGCAAGCAACCACGAATCACTGTGAACTGCAACAAGTGATAACCAGTCCTTCTCTTGCATTCCATCCCTAGCAAAGTTTATGCCCAAAGCTGGTTCAGGAAGTTCAGGAGGTACTTCCTCAACAGGAAGGTTGACTTCCCATGACCCATTTGGCAGCCCATACAAGCACAAGTTTTCCTTGTCTGCAGGAAAGTAAATTGGTACAATCAGCACATACTTCAGTATAACTCATTGTCAACAAGCAAAATAACACTTTCTTTCAATAACGCAGAAGGATAATTACTACTGTATGCGGATATACATTTGACACCTTCCATGAATAAAGAGGGAAACATTGGGGGCCAGAGAGACAAGAAAACATATTCAAGATTATTTTCATGCCTGATTGGTGAAGAAATTAACCAAACTGACATTCATTTGCAGGGAAAGAGAAGTTAAGTCATAAGTTACCAACTGTGGAATCAAACTCAAAACAAGACAGAAATAGTTATCAAACTGATGGCATTCAGTTTATCAAACATGCTGCAATACAGCAGTACAAGCGTCAAATATCAAACTTGGAACTGAGCCTAAAACGGCCAAATAACAAGTTTTTTCACAGAGAAGATGCAGGGAATAAAAACTGTGCAAAGTAAATCATAACCAAAACAGAAGAGCATGATACTCCAACATTGCAATAATCTAACACCAAGAAACCAAAACTAAAATACTAAAGAGGGTACACCTTTACCGTTCAAAAAAACAATCAAGTTCCTCAATTTATGGTAGGTTTTAGAAAATTCATGTAATTAAAAAAGCAGGAAAGAACTTAAAAACTCACCAGGATCACACTGTTGAAAGAACTTATCAACCTCTGCCCAAAAGAAGGAAAAAAACAAAAAAATCAGAATAATACTAACGGAATTCAGGAATGTAAATTTCTAAAACCACGGAACGCTTGATATTTTGATACATGCAGTAGATACAGAATTATACTCACGAATACCCATCTATAGCATGCAGCAGGTATAAATACACACAACTTCACCCAACTACATACACAACATACTCTAAATAAATCCCCCCACCCCGAAAAAAGAGTCAACTTTGACTTTAAAAGAAAACATAAAACCAATTCTAAACCTGTCACTCTCATGTCCAAACATAAAAGAAACCAATAACACACCACAAAGAAAAAAAGATTGAAGAAAGCGCAGACCTGCGGTAAGGGCTTTGATTAAACCAGCTCTACGTCCCTTGTAATCGTTGAAAACTTCCTCCACAGTCCTTGGTATCGGATGCGGAATTGGTTCCATATCTCCCTTCCACTATAGTTCTAAAAAATTATTCTTTTTTTCAAAAAAAACACAAACGACCTCCAAATTCTCCCTAGAGTCCCTCAATCGAACACTAAACCAATCAAAATTAGGGTTTTTCAGGACTTAGGGTTTCTTCCTCATCTCAAATTCAAAAACGACAACAAATCATCCAAAATAAATTATGCTACAACTTCATTACATATATGGATATATAGATATAGAAAGAGAGTATAACGAAAAAAAGTATTTAGAAGAAAAAAAACACAGAGAGAGAGGAGAGAGAGAGAGAGAGAGCACTGAGAGGAAACAGCGGGAAGAGAGAATGATAAGGAATGACTAATAAGGGTTTTAGTGAAAAAATGTAATCTTTTTTTTTTTTAAAGGTCAGCGTTTTATTTTATATTGTCGTTTTTATTTTTTTTTATTTCTTCTCTCTCTGTATTATTATAAATACATACAATTAACTGTATCTATATATCGGGTAGATCTAGGTTACACGTGGCGAGACTTGATTGGCGGGAATGGCAGTCCCGAACTGTTTAAATCTTGCTTTGTTTTTGTTTTCATTCGTTTTCCTTTTTTTTTCCTTTATAAATTAAATAAATAAAAGTAGTGCGATGTGATTATTTCCCATTACAATTCTTTTTATTTCAATTTTAATTTATAAACAAAATAAAAGGCTAAAAAAAGTATTTTTTAGTAAAGGAGATTAAAGGTATTATAGAATAAATTAATTTTCAGGAAAAAAGAATTTATAAATAATTTTTTTTTAAATGTTTAGATTTCTTAAAGTTTCGATCTTTAACGTGAGATTTTATATTAATATATATTAAATCGTATAAATATTTTTTTAATGTGTTTTACGCTAATTTAATAAAAATTGGGATACCAATATTAACCCTAATTTTTATACTTTTTAAACAGTATAATTCTTTGTTCCAAGTTCCAACTGAAATTCAAGAAATTGCTGCCATTTTCTTTTAGCTGATTAGTAGTATTAGTTTTTCGCCTTCACTACTACAGCGGCCAACTGACTCTAAAAGTTCTGCCATTGATTCTCAAACTTGAAGTTAGTATTCTTGAAACCTTATACAGACATTTTTACAAACAGTTTTGAGCATAAGTTTGTTGTTTGATATCATATCCTCTGAACTATGCATTTCTGAAGTGATAGTTCTGATTTTTTTTTTCCTGCTCCATAAAGAAAAGATTTTTCTTTTATTGCAGTTTTGAGCTGGATTGGATAGGCGTTGGAATTTGTGATGTTTCAGTTATGGGTTCGCGCGCTCTCTGGCAGAAGGACTCGGAGTGGTTTTGGAGTTCTTTCAATTACCGCCACCACCACTCTGCAAGGCTATAGCAATAACCCAGCTGCTAAAATTTGTGCAAATCAAGAAATTACCCATTTGGGCTCAGCTGATGTTCAAGGGGAAAAAGGTACCGGATATGCAAAAAACAAAAAAAAAAACAAACGGTGATTTTTATCTATTTGCATTATTTCATTGTTTGTGTTTCTTGTTTGCTGTGGAAGATTTTTTTTTTCTTTTATTTTGATTATCTTATATTCTCAGGTTCATTACTGAACAGCCTCACTGAGACTTGTATATTAACAAGATGTTTGGTGCCAAGTTACTGGAAATTGCAGCATTTCCCTCATCCATTGGTATTTCAGAATGTGGGACAGTTTTGTACTATGTCTGGTCAAGAAATGGAAGGAAAATCAGAGGAATTGTCTGCTTCATGCAGTGATATCAGAAGTGATCAGAACGAGGCTGATTTTGATACTAAGGTTGACATTGGTGTGAAAGAACCAACAACTAAGCCTAGGAAACCAATTGATTTCACAAAAATTGATATTCATAAACTTCCTACTGTCATTATCATTGGACGTCCTAATGTTGGAAAGTCTGCATTATTTAATCGGTTAGTTGTGCTTGTCGTTCTATATTTCATACAATATTTATATTAGAATTTCATTCTTTATTTTACAAAGTTACTTGTGATTTATGTGATGTTGATGATATCTAAATGATGAATTGGTTCTTTCAATTGTAGCTTGATAAGGAGGAGGGAGGCACTTGTGTATAACACTCCAACTGACCATGTTACGCGTGATATTCGAGATGGAGTTGCGAAATTGGGTGATTTAAGGTTTAAGGTTTTGGATTCTGCTGGTTTGGAGGCTGAGGCTTCTTCAGGTTCTGTTCTTTCCAGAACTGCAGACATGACTAAAAATGTGCTGGCACGGTCTCAGTTCGCACTATTTATGATAGACGGGAGGTCAGTATTGTTAATTAGGCTTCTGTGGATGTGTGCTGTTTCCTTTAAGATATCCACAATGCACTTACATCAC